>MUZC01000169.1:356730-386293 GCA_002072015.1 Radix auricularia | reverse complement strand
TATATATATATATATATATATCCGGTAACTCTTGATTTACTTATTTATTTATTTTTTTTAATTTAAAAATATAGACCTAAAATAATAATGATTTTGGTTTTGAGATTAACAAAGCGTGTGGAGTTGCGCGCCGTAAAGTAATAGACCTATATGATGATGTTACGTCATAAAGCTTTTATTATATTAAATTGGGTAAAGGAAGCAATGTAAAAGGAGCAATGATTTATTCCATGCTATTGATTATTACTTTTTTGTTCATTTTTTGAGTGTGTTCATGTATGAGTGTAGATCTATGTGTGTACGTCTGTGTGTGCGACTGAGTGATTGTATTAGTTGTGAACTAACGATTGATAACATAGATTGCTAATAGTGAAAATAAAAATTGAGAAGAACTTACCAGATCTTTCTAAGAAGAAACTGGTTTATGCATAGTTACAATATGCATTGGTTTATGTATAGTTACAATATGCATTTGTTTATGTTTAGTTACAATATGCATTGGTTTATGTATAGTTACAATATGCATTGGTTTATGTATAGTTACAATATGCATTGGTTTATGTATAGTAACAATATGCATTTGTTTATGTATAGTTACAATATGCATTGGTTTATGTATAGTTACAATATGCATTGGTTTATGTATAGTTACAATATGCATTGGTTTATGTATAGTAACAATATGCATTGGTTTATGTATAGTTACAATATGCATTGGTTGATGTATAGTTACAATATGCATTGGGTTAAGAAATATTCCGTTAATTTATGAACACAAGTATTTGCCTATGCGTCTTCATGGGTGCTTGAAAAAAAGATCATGGGAGATCATTGAATGTGAAATAAATAATTGTTTATAAGAGGACAAATCTCTAATAATTTTTATCAGATATGGCTTTATGTTACGTTTCATTTGAGAAAAATTGTGCCCTTGCGCATTAGTGGGACTATTGCTCTCATGAAACGCCACGATAGAATTTAAACATTGAAAAGAACTTACAGTCGCTTTCTAAAAAGAAATTGCTTTATGAATAGTTATCATACTTACTTGGGTATGTTTGAGTCTAATTTGCCGTATATTTATTTTTACAGAAAATGAAAGCTTTCTAAAATTTAAATAGTAGTTTTCAAAAATTAAATCACACAAAACTGAGTTGAAATAATTTTATCTAAGTCACTGTCAAATAAGTATAGAAATGTATGTGAAAACAATGATGTAAGCTCATACGGATAATAAAACTTACATTTTAATATCATTAATACATCTACTTATATTTCGGATGGAG
Organism: Radix auricularia; assembly: GCA_002072015.1. Lineage (NCBI taxonomy): Eukaryota > Metazoa > Mollusca > Gastropoda > Lymnaeidae > Radix > Radix auricularia. The sequence goes on along the minus strand of MUZC01000169.1, from coordinate 385,007 downwards.
GCAAATTTTGTAAAGGCTTACACCAAAATCTAAATTACATTGAATAAAATTTCTAAATTGAAAGATGTACGAAGTGATACCGTATTTTAAGCATTTAACAGGTGATTTGACATTAAGTCATTGCAAATATCTGTCAGGTGTAAGATTTATTTACCTCAATTGCTTACATAATACAAGTGAGTGTTTTTAGTCGAAATTTCTATGAACTTATATTAAGGAAAGGTATATGGAAGTAAACGCTCAGGGATTTATATAAGAAAAAAGAATATGTTTAATAGGCTTTAAATAAACTTGGGGAAGAGTGGGGCTAATAAGAGGAATTGTTATTTTTATAAAGATGGATGCTTTGTGAACTATTTGAAGGGTGTTTTTTGTTTTTTTTAGAGGCGTGAATTAATAATATTGACGAACCCTGGGTGGCAACAACACAATTTCTTAACCACTGATAAATTCTTCTTGTATAGCTCAAGCCTTAAGCTAAACAAGCAGGGTGAATTTTAAGCCAAAACCCTTCGCATCAAACTGTCTTTTAAGCAAATAAACAATATTTAATGATTTCTTTGGGCTTTAAATATATAAATAGATTCATGAAGTGTTGATACTATTTAAATCTTTGTCCTCAGATAACAATCAAGACGCGTGTATGGTCGCTTTAATGTGATTAATCTTCTCCGGCCTGTGTGGTATTGGTATGTTTTATTTCATGAACACCGCAGGGTTTAGGTTTAGCACATGAGCTCCTTGAATTATATATACATTTGGTGAACACAAATTAAATGACTCATGTTAGAGGGGAAAGGGGGGGTAGATGAGGGGTTATAGCTGTTGCTACTATTTCAATTATTCAAATGCAGCTGTACTTGAGTCGGCAGTGGCGTAGCTAGGAGAGGGGTTGGATTTCTAGAGACTCCCGAGCCCCAAATTGAGTAGGCCCATAACAGATTGTCAGGAATTATCTTTTATATTAAATATTATTCCATCGCCATTTATGGGGGGCCCCAAAAGAGGTCATTCCCATCCCCGGGGCACTACATTCCCAAAATGACATAGCTTCGCCGTGTTAAGACGACACAAACAAATCTTTAATCAAATATCCATTTAGGGATTATCATTACACTTAAACACAAAAATGTTAAACTACATTAAATATACTTTGAGTGTTAAAATTTTATACTAATTATAGGAAATGTCATATTCAATTAAAATGTCATATTGAATTAAAATCTATCTATCTATCTATCTATCTATCTATCTATCTATCTATCTATCTATCTATCTATCTATCTATCTATCTATCTATCTATCTATATATCTATCTATCTATCTATCTATCTATCTATCTCTCTATCTATTTATCTATCTATCTATCTATCTATCTATCTATCTATCTATCTATCTATTAGCGATCTTTCTATCTATTGGCCCAGAAGCATATATATTTTAGAACCACTGGGGGTACCGGTCAGAGCCAACCAACCTATTGCCAATACTGTTAGGGATGCTAAGTTAACTTTCGAGGGACACACATTTGTAAACGCTGGAGAAAGGTCGCCTTAAGTTTATCAGGACGACATGTGATACTTGGGCTAGACACCTTTTGTAGGATGTCACATTGTACTTTGGTCAGTTTATTAGGACGACATGTGACACTTGGGCTAGACACCTTTTGTAGGATGTCACATTTTACTGTGGTCAGTTTATCAGGACGACATGTGACACTTGGGCTAGACACCTTTTGTAGGATGTCACATTGAACTTTGGTCAGTTTTTTAATTTATATCGGAACATTAAATAAGTTCTTATCGGTGCCGTATGGTACAGAACTGATGTTTAATCAACTTAAACGTATGTAGTTTATTATTTGTATATGTATCAGTAATAAAAGGACAATAGCATATAATTATCTCTTTAAAAGTTTATATTTTATTGTTCTTTTAAAAAATAAAATACACTATTATATTTTATAAGAAAGCAGGCAATGCGAAGAAACGTTTGAGTAGCCATTTATAGAACTGCCAAAAATCTCTATAGAAGTATGTTAATTGTGTATATATGATTCTTTGACAAGATATGCACACATGCCACTCGACCACCGTAAAACCCTGACGCATCTATCATAAACAAAATTAAGTAAATTTACAATTTTAGAGCTTTCTAGTTGATATTTGTTCTGAATAGTTAATCTATAAAATTATATAATACTAATTTTTACTGCAAACTCAATTTGATTGGAAGAAATTAATTGTTTGAATAAGACAAGGGAGGTAAGTGCTTCTCGATAATCTAAAAGCACTGGGTAAAGTACACACTAACAACATCACTGATTTACGTTGCAGATGTTACAAATGAAAACTAAGACCAAATTTAGAAAAATATACTGACAAATATATTCTAAACAGTAAATTAGCAATTTGAGAATGACCCGCCCCTAACTTGTGCCGAGTTGCCAGATAGAAGTTACCTCTAATCTAGGAGATCATGACTTGTTGACTGATAGCAGTCACCTCTACTCTAGAAGATCATGACTTGTTGACTGATAGCAGTCACGTCTACTCTAGAAGATCATGACTAGTTGACTGATTCCAGTCACCTCTACTCTAGGAGATCATGACTTGTTGACTGATAGCAGTCACCTCTACTCTAGAAGATCATGACTTGTTCACTGATAGCAGTCACGTCTACTCTAGAAAATCATGACTAGTTGACTGATTCCAGTCACCTCTACTCTAGGAGATTATGACTTGTTGACTGATTGCAGGCATCTCTACTCTATGAGATCATGACTTGTTGACTGATTGCAGTCACCTCTACATTGATCATACGTCGTTGTAAACGAGATCAGAGTGAAAAATATGCACACAGTTTCTTGCATACGAAGCGTTGGAACCTGCAAAAGTCCGAAGACAACCTAACACTAATCTTAATATCTGCTTGGAGAAACCATTGGAAGACATTATGGACTAAAAATATTCACCTGATGGTCAGACTTCCTTCATACGACAATCAACCAAAGTCTATACAATTATTTCAGGGCATCATCTTTGTCCTTCATACGACAATCAACCAAAGTCTACACAATTATTTCAGGGCATCATCATTGTCCTTCATACGACAATCAACCAAAGTCTATACAATTATTTCAGGGCATCATCTTTGGATACTTGATAAGTGTCATAGACGAAAGCTAGAGTCATTGGATTTTGATAATGTTCAAATAATTTGAAAATTAATGTTGCGACAGATGATATATACATTCCTAGCATGGCAGTTGAACAATTTCAGTAGTAGACCCCAGCTAAGAAACAATTTTTAGTAGTTGTCTCCAGCTAAGACACAATTTTTAGTAGTGGACACCAGCTAAGACACAATTTTCTTAAAGGCCCTTGAACCCCAAAAGGTTGAAAACCACTTCTCTAGGAGATCATGATGGACGTCAATTTTTTCATTCATGAAATACGGCCCACAGCCCAGCCCAATACGGCCCACAGCCCAGCCCAATACGGCCCACAGCCCAAAGCTTGGAGATAGCATACATTAGTGTTTACAATTATATGTTATATAGTTCCTTATCATTAATTCATACACTCATTCTATAAATAAACACATCACATTGATGCGTACTAAAATAGATGGGTTGATTTTTTGGTTTTGTTTTTACAGGTAATGTTTAAAAAAATACATAAAAAAACTGCCACTCAAGGATTGGTCTCATCAGCCACACCAAGAGCTGCAAATAATAAAGATAAATATATCGTCTTGCGTAGAAGGACAGTTGCCATACTTTTCATATAACTTTAAATGATGATAATGGAAATTATTTTTCACGTTAATGATGCACCGCCAAGCACTGGTGCCTTGTGTTTAATGTGGAGTTTAAATTAATCTTTACACACGTTACTTTGGGCAATTAATGATAGACTTTTTTTCTCTAAACATATCTATGTTATTTATATTTTATATATATTTTATATTTATTTGTATGACTCTTAATATTAACGTCTTGTGTTTAATATTTATTTGTAAGAAAGCTTAAATAAAATATGTGTAGAAAAATAGACTTCCAAGGACAACATTTATTTTAAAACAGTATTTATTTCTAATTGAAAATAAACTTTAAAACGTGAACTTAACTTTTAACATATATTCTTCTTTGTTGTCTTTGTCAAAAGACGAAGGAGATGATGTCTCTTTCACATAGAGAACCATTCTAATTTATTCAAGTGCTATGACACTTGATCTCGATTCTTATAAATAGGGATACAATTAATACAATGTCAATGAATAGTTAGAATTCAGCTACCCAAGATAAAGATTTTGGCCAATTCAAACAAACATATGTCATTGATTTATAGCATACTTATAAATTTATAGTCGATACATTTTATATAATGTCTTTGTGTCTACAACAGTAGATACTTAATATGTTACATAAAATTGTTACACGATAGTTTTCGCTTCCCTTCACTACAAAACACCTACATGGCATATCATGCCATCCTTTTCTTAAGTTTATAAACTCTATTGTAGGCCAGGCACAGTAAGTTTTTCAAACACAATCACAAGCAAATTAAAATACTCGCTATTTTGATACAGTCGCTATTTTGATACAGTCGCTATTTTGAAACCATCCCGTACCACTGTTTGAATTAAAAAACCTATAAATAGGTATAAATTGTTCTCTTTAGATGATCTGAGCATTCCCCGTTTTGGAAATCATTAACAGAATATTGTAAGATATAGGCAAGTCAATTTTGTGTGGTTTCGGTTTGAGTAAGAGTTTTGTTAATTTCGGTTGTTTGATAATATTTTCTTGTTGTGTTTCAAAATAAGACAAAAACAACAAATTACACAGACTATTTGTGTAAGGAAACAATAAATTAAAGCTTTATTAACAACTAATACAATTAATGGTAGACGTTTCGACTCATGCCTTCATCAGTACAAAAACAATAACATGTACTTACATATATATATTAAAATTAAAACATATTAAAGTATATGTGATAAAATGAAAAGAAATGAAAGACAAAAATAAACACGGACATAGAATATAAGAAAAAGGAGGAAGTTGAAGTATCTAAAGTAACAGTGAAAACCACAACGGGAAAACGATTTTGCAGTCAGGTAAAATTGTGGATGTGGTTAATTCCATATGGAGCCAACGTACCAAATCGTTTTATGAGTCTATTTTCCATGTGGACTCTATCATGGGTATTGGTTGCATATAGAATACTAGTAACTACAATATCCAAAATGCCATCGTGGTCAACACTGTTAAAGTGTTTAGACACAGGACACTGAGCCTGTTTATTTATATTGTACAGGTGTTCTCTAAAACGATCTCTATGACGACGACCTGTCTCACCCACATAAATTTTTTTACATCTCTTGCAAATAATTGCATAAATCACGTTGCGACTGGTGCAAGTGAATCCATCTTTTATTAAGAATTGTTCAAGAGGGAAAGAAATTTTGTTAATTTCAACCACATATGGACAAGTATTGCAACGGTTACGGTTGCAACCTTTTGTTCCAATATGTGCTTTCATTGTGGGAAGGTGACTTCTTACAAGTATGTCTCTGAGGCTTTTATCTCTCCGGAAAGCAAAAAGAGGAGGTTTTTTGAAGACCTGCTGAGTTAGAGGGTCAGCCATAAGGATTGATCGGTTTTTGAGAATCACCTGGCGGGCCTTAAAATTATGGGGATGGAAAGTTAAAACAAATTTGCATCTATCACATTGATCGTGAACAGATGATGTAAATGTGTCCTGTCTGGTCATGCCTTTAATTCTATTGACAGCTGATGTTAAGATTGTTTCCGGGTATGACCTCCTTCTAAAAAAGTCCAGCATCTCATCACTTCTTTCCAAGAAGTCTGCCTCATCACTGCAGAGTCTTTTAAGTCTTAGTAGTTGTGAAAATGGGATAGAGTTCCTACACGATTGAGGATGGGACGATGTATATAGAAGGAAACTATGGCTGTCTGTAGGCTTGTAAAAGATGGATGTTGATATTTTGTTTTCTTTTAATTTTATTTGTATGTCCAAAAAGTTAACAGTACTCCTATGAATAGTTGATGTGAATTTTATTGAAGGATGGAAGCCACCAATGAAGTCAATAAAATTTTGCAATTGCTGCATGTCCATTTTGGTTATTCCAATACAATCGTCGATGTATCTCTTGTAGTACTCTGGACAAATACCTTTGTAATTTTTATTCCATAGGTGTTCCAAATGGCCCATAAATATGCATGCATAACTTGGTCCCATTTTTGTTCCCATGGCAACTCCACTAATTTGATCAAAAAACTGTCCGTTGAACTCAAACGAGTTTAAATTTAGGACCAGCTCGGTCAATCGTAGTATGGCACTTGCTGGGAACTTAAGATTTGCCTTCTTGTTTAGAAAAAAGGAAATTGCAGAGAGGCCATCAGCATGTGGAATTGACGTGTACAATGAAGAAACGTCCATTGTAAATAGGAGGTGATCTTCATCCGGTAAAACCAAGGAATCCAGTGATTTTAGCATATGGCTAGTGTCCTTAATATATGATGGTAAATTTTCAACTATCGGTTGGAAAACAGAATCCAAAAAATCAGAAATTAATTCAGTAGGACAAGAGCAGGCGGAGACAATGGGTCTTCCTGGGTTTCCCAGCTTATGTATTTTAGGTAACAAGTATAAGCATGGCTTACCTAGATCACTATCATAAATGCGTAAATTTTTTGCAGAGGGTGGTAATTGGCCACAATCTATAAGTTCTTCAATAGTTTCCTTAACAATTTCATTATTGGAAATTATGGGATCGTTTATCATCGGCTTGTAAAAAGTTGTATCGCTTAATTGTTTGGAAGCCTCTTCAATGTACAGTCTCNAAAAAAACAAATTACACAGACTATTTGTGTAAGGAAACAATAAATTAAAGCTTTATTATCAACTAATACAAATAATGGTAGACGTTTCGGCTCATGCCTTCATCAGTACAAAAACAATTACATGTACTTACATATATATTAAAATTAAAACATATTAAAGTCTATGTGATAAAATGAAAAGAAATGAAAGACAAAAATAAACACGGACATAGAATATAAGAAAAAGGAGGAAGTTGAAGTATCTAAAGTAACAGTGAAAACCACAACGGGAAAACGATTTTGCAGTCATGTAAAATTGTGGATTTGGTTAATTCCATATGGAGCCAACGTACCAAATCGTTTTATGAGTCTATTTTCCATGTGGACTCTATCATGGGTATTGGTTGCATATAAAATACCAGTAACTACAATATCCAAAATGCCATCGTGGTCAACACTGTTAAAATGTTTAGACACAGGACACTGAGCCTGTTTATTTATATTGTACAGGTGTTCTCTAAACCGATCTCCAAGACGACGACCTGTCTCACCCACATAAATTTTTTTACATCTCTTGCAAATAATTGCATAAATCACGTTGCGACTGGTGCAAGTGAATCCATCTTTTATTAAGAATTGTTCAAGAGGGAAAGAAATTTTGTTAATTTCAACCACATATGGACAAGTATTGCAACGGTTACGGTTGCAACCTTTTGTTCCAATATGTGCTTTCATTGTGGGAAGGTGACTTCTTACAAGTATGTCTCTGAGGCTTTTATCTCTCCGGAAAGCAAAAAGAGGAGGTTTTTTGAAGACCTGCTGAGTTAGAGGGTCAGCCATAAGGATTGATCGGGTTTTGAGAATCACCTGGCGGGCCTTAAATCTATGGGGATGGAAAGTTAAAACAAATTTGCATCTATCACATTGATCGTGAACAGATGATGTAAATGTGTCCTGTCTGGTCATGCCTTTAATTCTATTGACAGCTGATGTTAAGATTGTTTCCGGGTATGACCTCCTTCTAAAAAAGTCCAGCATCTCATCACTACTTTCCAAGAAGTCTGCCTCATCAGTGCAGAGTCTTTTATGTCTTAGTAGTTGTGAAAATGGGATAGAGTTCCTACAAGATTGAGGATGGGACGATGTATATAGAAGGAAACTATGGCTGTACAATCTATAGAACAATCAAGTCAGAACAAGATAGCAAAGTTTACAAAAAGAATTAGATGAATTAATAAAATTGGAAACTAACTGGAGTATGTCCTTCCACCCAGAAAATAGTCAACTGCTAAGAGTATTAAAGAAAAAGAAACAAATAATTTCAACATATTTCATTCATGGAAAAGAACTAACCCAAACTAAAGATGCGAAATTCTTAGGAGTCATAATAAATGAGAAACTATCTTGGAATCCCCATGTCAATGAAGTTATTAAAAAATCAAACAAACCCTTAGGCTTTATAAAAAGAAACTTTTACAAATGTAACAAAGATATAAAACTAAAATGCTACCTCGCCCTGGTGAGACCTATACTAGAATATGCATCTTCTGTATGGGACCAATCCACCAAAGAAAATATTGATAAGCTAGAACAAATCCAAAAAAGAGCTGCCAGATTCATTACTGGAGAATATTCAAATCTGACAAGAGTAACACCGTTAGTTAAGTCATTAAACCTTGAAACACTAGAGGATAGAAGAACCAAGAGTATATTAGTAATTATACATAAGGCAATTAATTCTAATTTAGAAATACAACACAAAGATAACTTAATACAATCCTCTAATAGACATTAAGATAAAAATACCTTTCTTATATGCAAGAGCAAACACATACAAGTTTTCTTTCTTTCCGTCCGGTATTCAAACGTGGAATGGGTTGCCTGAAGAAACCAGGAAAGCCAACACTTTTTAATCTTTTAAAACTCTAGTAAGAATACTGGACTAAACACAAAACATAGAAATACGTAGGACGCAATAATCTTCTGTACAGAAGGAGCATCTGTATCATATAAGATAAGACAATATCCCTCGTTAATGGGAACGAAGTTAAGTGGCAAGCCCCTTACATAAAATATTGAAGACACCTATGTATATAGTGTGGAGGATATTGCTAACCAACTAGATATAATTAAATAATATAGATTTATTAAAATCCATAGCTTCTATAAGTATTTATAAACTGATATTTAAAATCTCTTTTTTTCGACAAATTAAATAATTCTCTATTTATAGCTTCGTAGTCATACAACATAACATTTACGAAATACAAATCAAGAATACACTATCACAGACAATATACAACAATTAAATAAAAGTTACGGAATAAATATTTTGATCTTCAAATTAATATTGAGGACTAATTTTTTTATGTAGACTACATAATATTGATAGATCCGCACTGGTGCTTTTTGGTGCGCGCTGACAGAAAATACAAAGTAAATTCATGTCACATATGACAAAGAAAGCTTTTAAATGTGAAGATTTCAACACGTTCTTGATTCTAGAAGCCAGTCATATTGACATATTTTTCTAAGTTAAAATGTATTTTTCTCTTCATTTGTTATTTTATTTAAATAATATTTATATCTTTTAAAAACTGCTCATTTTCATGTAAATTTCCAAAAATTCTAAAATACCCACACATACACGAATTCAGAAATGTAAACAATATATAGTGAATTTACAACTATAATCAGTATCTTTTAAAAATAAACCTGACAAAATTATAAAGCTGACTTGTATGGGTTTAAAAATATTTAAACTACCGAGCAATGATCTTATCTAGGAAAAGTTAAAAATGTGCAAACAGCAATGATTAGTAAACAGAGTTCACAAAACTATTAATTATTTGCTGTTTCTTTTCAAATAGGTATTTTGCCTAAGCATAATCGTAAGAAAATAAATCTTACCTACTCCTAAGTCTTAAATAAACTTTTTAAATTAAGAGAATGTATCTAAGATAAATAAATTTTAAAAATCTAAAATTCAAATAGGGATCTGGTAGATTTTCATTTTCACATAGAATTGTTGTGTCTCTTGATATTAACCCACTCATGTCTGACAGGCAACGGATTTCTTTATCATAAGAGAAATAATATGAAATAACGATGACCGCATTCTTTTTATTTGTGTTAATATTTTTTGTAATAATAAATTATTTTTAAACTTGACCACCATATTTAAAACTATATGATTGTATCAGTAATTTTTACTTACATTAAATACACAATCCCCCAATTTGAGGTCACACAAAATCCAAAACCCTGAACCATAATCTAATAATCTAAGTTTATTTTAGTTAAAGAAATAACATAATTATTGAGTGCGGTGTAAGCTGGTTTGGTTACATTGAAGAGTAAATAGATTTGAAGCGCTTGAATAGCTTACGAAAAAATACTTTGAGTTTATCAGAAGATTTTTTAAAAATATATATATTTCTTTTGTATTTTTATTTTCGTTACCATCAAGTCTTAGAATTAGTTCTGAAGATTGTATTTTTTTATTTATTAATTTTTAAAATTATTTTTTATATATTTTTAAAAGAAATTCGAAAAGCAGCAAGAACACGTTGAAATGATCGAGTTTTATATTATTCTATCACATCTACATTAAAATATATTTTATATAATAGCTGGTATAGTTTTATATTATTTAATCACACCTACATTAAAATATATTTTACATCAGAACTGGTATAGTTTTATATTATTCAATCACATCTACATTAAAATATAGTTTATATCACAGCTGGTATAGTTGTATATTACTGTATCACACCTACATTAACATATATTTTACATCAGAACTGGTATAGTTTTATATTATTGTACCACACCTACATTAAAATATAGTTTACATCAGAACTGGTAAAGTTTTATATTATTGTACCACACCTACATTAAAATATAGTTTACATCAGAACTGGTATAGTTTTATATTATTGTATCACACCTACATTAAAATAAAGTTTACATCAGAGCTGTTATTGTTTTATATTATTGTACTACACCTACATTAAAATATAGTCTACATCAGAACTGGTATAGTTTTATATTATTGTACTACACCTACATCAAAATATAGTTTACATCAGAGCTTGTATAGTTTTATATTATTGTATCACACCTACATTAAAATATAGTTTACATCAGAGCTGGTATAGTTTTATATTAATGTATCATAACTACATTAAAATATAGTTTACATCAGAGCTGCACCACAAAATTCAGTTTTAATGTCCTAAATGTGACGTTAGAAGACCTTCATAGCAAAGTTAATGAGTATATTTTATATAAGACATTCTTGATACCATATTAAATATTTTATTTTATGTTATCTCTATCCTATTGTTTAAATACTGAATACATATTAAATACTGAATACACATTAAATACATCCTTCTCCCAGCAGTTCTGGTCATTGATATGTGACAAAATCAAATCATAGAACGTATAGAAATACAACAGAAACATTATACACAATGTACTTTCACAAATAAACAAACTCAAGACCTTAATCACCGCACCTTAACAAACTGTGACAGTTGGTATACAAATTTCACAGCCTCCAGTCTCTGTTATTGAGATGTGTATGAAAACCTTTTAGCCCATCTAATTTTATGAAAAATTGATGAGATGACATTTCTAAAAATAATTGTTTTAGTTTAGTCTTGAGCACTTTTATAAGGAGTCCAAAATACTTAGTGTTTAAACTAGTCGTTAAATTATCATTAAATAATTAGACCAGGGATGGTCAAAACTTTTTGCATGGTGGGCCATATTCCTTTATACAAAGATATTCGCGGGCCGGGTTAAAATAATAATATAAAAATATCATAGTATGATGAGTTTTTATTTTAAAATTTTAATGTGAATGGTGAAACTGAGATCTTGAATGCAGTAAGTGGTAAGTCAGGCTCAATGCCATGGTTTTGATACGCATGATAGCACGTAGTTTAGAGTCACTTATTCTCGTCCTCACACAGATCTTGTTAAAATGCATAACTGAAAATGTCTGCTTACACAAGTATGTCGAGCCAAACAAGCTAAGCATTTTTTAAAAAAAAATGTTCGATTTATTTATAATCTCTCTTTAAACATAAAGCTCACTCTAAAAGTCAAAGAGAAGAAATTGTCTGCTGCGACATTCAGCATCAGTTTGCAGCTCAATGAATTCCCGCTGCAGATTGTCGCAGTATTATCAAAATCTACAGAGAAATATGAAAATTTAACAAAAACAAACATTATTATCTTTTCAATAGTTATATGTCATGAAAGCGTCTTTGAAAATTTATCAGCCAAGGATGTGTTATCTGCATCATACCTATGCATTTGCCAATTGAAACTTCTTTCTGGTAAACATTCATGATTTCCTGCAGTGAGGAGTAATGTGTGGTATTAGGCTACATTTGAAAAAGTTGCCTTTGAAAAAGTTGCAGCTTGTTCCCAAAGTCCTTGATATGTGAATATAATTGGCTTACCACTGCATTGTGCCCTTGGAGAATTGTGTTAATAAGGTTTAAATGTCTTTTCACATCAACCGAAAATGCAAACTATGCAAGACAAGCAGCGTCAGATAGTTCCGGAAATGGTTTTTCCTTATCTTCCATGTACTGCCTAATTTCTTTTTTAATGTGTAGACGCGCTGAAATGCTGTCCCCCGACTAAACCATCTTGTATCATTGTCATAAATGACATCTTTGTTTTCTCTCTGGATGTCAAGAAGGCACTGCTAAAACTGGCTGTGAAACATTTAGAGCGAATAGAGTTCATATCCTTTATCACTGGCTTAAGGACACGATCACATGAAAGGTGTTTACCAAAAAGAATTTATTTATGAATGATACAGTGAAGTTTAAAAACTTTGGCAGCCTGACTAAACTGACTTTGTTACAGATACGTTTTGCTCGTCAAATGTGCTCAAGAGTCATGACGATAGCCATCGGTAATAAATAAAGATATTGTTTACTTGGTAATTTAACGTCATAGGCAGCAGAACAAACAGAACCAAATACATTTGTTCCCCTTTTCGATCTTTAAGACTTAAGTCTAGTAATTGGTAAACAATACAATGTTATCGTCTTTTTCCATCCTTTTTACATACTCAAAACGGTAAAACTTGTCGACTTTTGTTATATTTAATGTTGTTAGAAAATAATACGTTAGTTAATTAATTATTTCAGATTATTTCAGTAAAAATATCTTCGCGGGCTTGTTTTGGGCATTCTTTACTTAGAAAATTGTTTAGGCAAAAGAAATAGTTAAAAGTAAATTAATTTATTTATATCAAGTTTATAAATTTCATAAAATGATTTAACTTCTAATAAAAAAATATTTAATTACAAAAATTTTTTTTTAACCAAGTCTTTAACAAGGCTAAGAGAAAATTAGTAATTCATTTAGACAGTATCCCTTGTTAAGGGACCGACGTTAGATGGCAAGCCACCTATGATATAGAATACATTTAACTGTGTAATGATATCGGACCTCTTCTTAACTCGACCTTAAATATATGAAAGTAAATACATTAAAATTATAGTTTGTTTAAATTTATAATGAATATGATTATAATAATATTGTCAAAATAAATATTTTCCTTGTATAATCAGGTGTTGCATAAAACAAAAGATGGACATAAAATATGTCAAGAAATTTTTTTTGTCAATGACTATTAAAAAATATAAGAAGTTAAAGAAGAATAAGTTTAGTTATTTCCGTTCATTTTGCAAACTAAGTCTTTATATATATATATATATCTTTTTTCATTTATAGCGCCATGTTCAATAGATCAGTAGTGGTGCTTTTTTTGTGCACGCTAACAGGAAATACAAAGATATTCAGTTATGAACATATAAAGAAATTGTTTTTAAAGTTAACTTTTAGTGCAGGCTAACACGAAATACACAGATAATGGATGCCAGAAATGACCATACAAAGCTAATGGATGTCAGATATGACCATCTCAAGTTAATAGATGTAAGATTTGATTATATATAAAGTTAATATATGTCAGATATGACAATACAAAGTTAACGGTTATAAGATATGACAATACAAAGTTATGGTTAAAAGATATGAAAATACAAAGTTAATGGTTAAAAGATATGACATTACAAAGTTATTGGTTATAAGATATGACAATACAAAGTTAATGGTTGAAAGATATGACAATACAAAGTTAATGGTTAAAAGATATGACATTACAAAGTTATTGGTTATAAGATACGACAATACAAAGTTAATGGTTAAAAGATATGACAATACAAAGTTAATAGCTATAAGATATGACATTACAAAGTTATTGGTTATAAGATATGACAATACAAAGTTAACGGTTGTAAGATATGGCCATACAAAGTTAATAGATGTCAGATATGACCATACAAAGTCAATAGATGTCAGATATGACAATACAAAGTTAATAGATGTCAGATATGACCATACAAAGTTAATAGATGTCAGATATGACCATACAAAGTTAATAGATGTCAGATATGACCATACAAAGTTAATGTCAGATATGACCATACAAAGTTAATAGATGTCAGATATGACCATACTAAGTTAATAGATGTCAGATATGACCATACAAAGTTAATAGATGTCAGATATGACCATACAAAGTTAATAGATGTCAGATATGACCATACAAAGTTAATGTCAGATATGACCATACAAAGTTAATAGATGTCAGATATGACCATACAAAGTTAATAGATGTCAGATATGACTACACAAAGTTAATAGATGTCAGATATGACCATACAAAGTTAATGTCAGATATGACCATACCAAGTTAATGGATGTCAGATATGACCATACAAAGATAATAGATGTCAGATATGACAATACAAAGTTAATGTCAGATATGACCATACAAAGATAATAGATGTCAGATATGACAATACAAAGTTAATGTCAGATATGAGCATAGAAAGTTAATAGATGTCAGATATGACCATACAAAGTTAATGGATGTCAGATATGACAATACAAAGTTAATGTCAGATATGACCATACCAAGTTAATGGATGTCAGATATGACCATACAAAGTTAATGGATGTCAGATATGACCATACAAAGTTAATGGATGTCAGATATGACCATACAAAGTTAATAAGATGTCAGATATGACCATACAAAGTTAATAGATGTCAGATATGACCATACAAAGTTAATGTCAGATATGACCATACAAAGTTAATGTCAGATATGACCATACAAAGTTAATGTCAGATTTGGCCATACAAAGTTAATGGATATCAGATATGACCATACAAAGTTAACGGATGTCAGATATGACCATACAAAGTTAATGGATGTCAGATATGACCATACAAAGTTAATAGATGTCAGATATGACCATACAAAGTTAATGTCAGATATGACCATACAAAGTTAATGTCAGATATGACCATACAAAGTTAATAGATGTCAGATATGACCATACAAAGTTAATGTCAGATATGACCATACAAAGTTTATGTCAGATATGACCATACAAAGTTAATGGATGTCAGATATGACCCTACAAAGTTAATAGATGTCAGATATGACCATACAAAGTTAATGTCAGATATGACCATACAAAGTTAATGTCAGATATGACCATACAAAGTTAATAGATTTCAGATATGACCATACAAGGTTAATAGATGTCAGATATGACCATACAAAGTTAATGTCAGATATGACCATACAAAGTTAATGTCAGATATGACCATACAAAGTTAATAGATGTCAGATATGACCATACAAAGTTAATAGATGTCAGATATGACCATACAAAGTTAATGGGTGTAAGATACGACCATACAAAGTTAATGTATGTAAGATACGACCATACAAAGTTAATAGATGTAAGATACGACCATACAAAGTTAATGGATGTAAGATACGACAATACAAAGCAATTATTATTTAAAATAAACTTTTTAAAAAGTATACAACTCTAACCACAATTATACAAATGACGTCAGATTGGTTTAAATATAAACATAATACAATCTTTAATTCGATGTGTTCCCCTTAAAATACGTATATACAAGAACAAGTTACAATTCTGAAGAAAAAAAAAACATTTGGAATAGTCGATACAATAATTCTAGAGTGATGTTTACAGTATAAAAAAATCTCAAAGTATTCTTTCCAAATAGTTGTGCGTGTGTGTGTGTGTGTGTGTGTGTGTGTGTGTGTGTGTGTGAGAGAGAGAGAGAGTATGTGTGTATGTATGTGTAAGAGTGTTTGTGAGTGTGCGAATGCGTATGTGTGTTAGTGTTTTTGTGAGTCCGTGTGTCTCTGTGTGTGTGTGTGTGTGTGTTTGTTTGTGTCTATGTGCGTGTTTTTGTGAGTCCGTGTGTCTGTGTGTGTGTGTGTGTATTTGTTTGTGTCTATGTGCGTGTGTTTGTGAGTCTGTGTAAGTGTTTGAGTCTGTGTAAGTGTGTTTGTTCGTCTGTGTTTCTGTCAGTCTGTGTTTGTAAAAGTCTATGTGTATATGTGTTTTGTTTTGTTTTGTTTTGGCTTCCTTATGTCTCGTAAGACGACGGGATATTCTGTGCCCCTGTAAGTTTTCTTCGCGTGATCTTGCAGCTTCTGCTGTGGCTGTACAAGCCCACTCGCGAATGGCAGACTTTGCTGCACTTCTCACACTGAAAGGTAGTGCTGTTGGTTGGCTGAGTTGTTCTGCGTTTCCTCCTTAGTCGAACTTCGTCTGCGACCTGTTGCAGGCATTTTTCCCCTGCTTCTAGCCCAGCAGTCAATGCCTGTCTCCAACTGCACCTGTCCCCAGCGAGTTCCTCCCAGCTGTTAATGTCAACGCCAATAGCTTTGAGGTCTCTCTTACACACATCTTTGTAACGGAGGTGAGGCCGGCCTGTGGATCTCTTTCCTTTGGCTAGCTCAGAGTAGAGGATGTCCTTTGGGATTCTGCCATCCTCCAGTCTGCGCACATGTCCCAACCACCTAAGCCGACGCTGGCGAAGGAGAGTTGTCATGCTTTGGATTTTCGCCCGTTGTAGCACCTCGTTGTTGGTGACATGGTCCTGCCAGGTAATTCCCAGGATGCGCCGGAGACAGCGCATGTGGAAAGCACTCAATCTCCTCTCTTGACTGGAGTATAGGGTCCAGGTTTCACTGGCATAAAGGAGGGTACTTAGCACAAATGCCTTGTAAATAGCAATTTTGGTGTTAATGGTCAGCTTTTTGTTGCCCCATACTCTTTTTGAGAGCCTAGCCAGAGTTGTAGAGGCCTTGCCGATCCTTGCGTCTAGGTCGAAATCAAGGGACAGGTTGTTGGTGATATTGGATCCAAGGTATGTAAAGCGTTCCACGGCCTCAAGTTGGCAGCCATCGATGGTGATGTTGGGTGGTTCCATGTCTTGGGCCATCACGTTGGTCTTTTTGAGGCTGATGGTTAGTCCGAAGTCCCTGGCGGCCTTGGCAAAGCGGTCCATCAGGCTTTGCAAATCAGCTTCGTTATGAGTTGCGATGGCAGCATCGTCTGCAAAAAGCATGTCCCTGATGACCGTTTCTCGGATCTTCGTCTTTGCCTTCAGCCTGGCCAGATTAAATAGTTTACCATCCGAACGTGTGTGAAGATAGATCCCCTCTGATGAGGATCCAAAGGCATGTTTCAAAAGGCAGGCAAAAAAGATGCCAAAGAGTGTCGTTGCGAGGACGCAGCCCTGTTTGACTCCACTGAGGATATCAAATTGAGGGGAAGTTGAACCGTCATACTGCACCGTGCCTTTCATACCATTGTGGAATGACTGAATAATATTGAGCAACTTCGGTTGGCAGCCAACTTTAGCCAAGACTATAAATATACCATCTCTGCTGACCAGGTCAAAAGCCTTTGTTAAGTCAATGAAGGCCAGGTAAAGGGGCATGTGTTGCTCTCGACACTTTTCTTGAAGTTGTCTCAAAGAAAAGATCATGTCGATTGTTGACCTTTCTGCCCGGAAGCCGCACTGTGATTCAGGGTATACTCTTTCAGCAAGTCTTTGCAGTTTATTTAAAACAACGCGTGCAAAGACTTTACCCACGATGCTGAGGAGAGAAATGCCTCTGTAGTTGTTGCAGTCACTTCTGTCTCCTTTATTTTTATACAGCGTGATGATATTGGCATTTCTCATATCCTCTGGTACAGCTCCTTCTTCCCAGCACTGGCAGAGGAGGCCATGCAGGTGTTCCAGCAATACGCTGCTGCCACACTTGATGATCTCAGGTGGTATTCCGTCCTGACCGGGGGCCTTGGCTATTGGTAATCGCTCAATAGCTTCTTTTAGTTCTGCCAGGGTGGTTATGTCGTCCAGTTCTGCCATGAGGGGGAAGCTTTGGATGGCATCGATGGCATCTTGGGTTACATGATTTTGATGGGAGTAAAGTTCTGAGTAGTGTTCCACCCATCTGTCCATCTGTTTAGCCCTGTCACGGATTATTTGTATATGTGTAAGTCTGTGTTAATTTGTGTGTGTATTTGTGTATGTTTTTGTGTCAATATGTGTAGGTTTAAAACTTCAATGTGCATTTAGTTTATATATAATAGATTTTTACTACATTTTTAAACTTAAATTTATATTTTAAATCTTGGTAACAAATATTACGTCAAAATAATTATTAGAAAATAAAATGTTTGTTCAAAAGTAAGAGAATATTGAAATAACTATTTAAAAAACAACGACTTGTCTTCCTTTGTTTGATCCGTATCCATATTTATAATGGTGCTATTGTTGTCGTCATTAATTATATCTAGAGAACTAAGAGAAGTGGCGGACATCAAAATACGTTATTCTTGTGGTAACATTTGCAGTTTTTAAACTATACTTAAATTAAAATGAGAATTCGTAATAAGAAGTAGAAACATGGTAACAAAATGATTTCATCTTGTTTATAAAAATGACGGCCACTAAATTTGTTTAAAAAAGTAAATGACGTCATCAATTATGTTGTACACAACAAGTTTGTAGAGAGTTCATGTAATTTATCTGATTGTTTTTTTATCTGTCATTTTACTCTCTCTCTCTCTCTCTTAAGTTTCGGTCTTTACAGGTACTATTTCTGTCATGTGGATAATCACTGATACAGTCGTTGAACGGTCCTCATCTTGTACAGACAAGTACTCTTTCTTTCATGTAGATAATCACTTAAACAGTCGTTGAACGGTTCTCATCTTGTAAAGACACGTACTCTTTCTTTCATGTAGATAATCACTAAAACATTCGTTGAACGGTCCTCATCTTGTACAGACACGTACTCTTTATGCATGTAAGATAATCACTGATACAGTAGTTGAACGGTCCTCATCTTGTACAGACACGTACTCTTTCTGTCATGTAGATAATAACTTATACAGTAGTTGAACGGTCCTCATCTTGTACAGACACGTACTCTTTATGCATGTAATATAATCACTGATACAGTAGTTGAACGGTCCTCATCTTGTACAGACACGTACTCTTTCTGTCATGTAGATAATCACTTATACAGTAGTTGAACGGTCCTCATCTTGTACAGACACGTACTCTTTCTGTCATGTAGATAATAACTTATACAGTAGTTGAACGGTCCTCATCTTGTACAGACACGTACTCTTTCTGTCATGTAGATAATCACTAATACAGTCGTTGAACGGTCCTCATCTTGTACAGACACGTACTCTTTCTGTCATGTATATAATCACTTATACAGTCGTTGAATGCCCTTGTCATGTACATTAAATCCTTGTTAGTCTTTCCAATTAAACAGCCTTACTTTTAGGGAAAAGATTGTCTTTCGTTACAGAGAGGTATGTTAGCAATGAAATACACACAAGGGAGAAATGTCACTAAATTGACGATTGTTATTTACAGGTTGCATTAAAAATGTATGTTTTTAGTTGTTGTTTTTTTTCTCTAATACTAATACTAAGATCTATCTTTAAAAATCATATGACCTCTAATTCTGTATCTAGACAAACTGATGAGATCAGATTTTCAGAAATATTTTAGCTTGTCATCAAGTAGATTTATGAAGAGTCGAGATAGTTGAGTGTTTAAAATAACAGTAAAATAATCCTTCAATATTTAGTTTAGATTGTTGAGTGCTTAAAGTAACAGTAAAATTACCGTTCAATATTTAGACGAGATAGTTGAGAGTTTAAATTAGTGGTAATATAATCATTCAATATTTTATCGAGATAGTTGAGTGTTTAAACTCAACGTAAAATAATCATTCAATATTTAATCGAGATAGTTGAGTGTTTAAACTCAAAGTAAAATAATCATTCAATATTTAGTCGAGTGTGTAACAAAGCTGAAGTTACTTAAGTTTATTTATTTGTTACACCAAGTTACTAATCTGAAATGAACATTTAAAATAAAAACAAAAATGAAATAGTTTTATGACTTACTTTAATCTAACTCTACCTGTACCAGAAAAAACTAGCGATTCATTGACATAGTGTCCCTATTTATAGGGAGCTGAAACAAGTGGCATGCCACTTTGTAAAGAAAAAGATTAATTATATGTGCCTCAGGTATCTTTCTCATTGCTAATAGACATTTATGTAAATGAAAGAAAAATCTATAAATTCCTAGTTTTATAAATTTTATGAAAATTGTTTTATTTTTTTTTAATTATTTTCTTTGAAACAATTTCTTTTACAATAGAAATGTTAGTAAACTTAAAATATAATTTTTTGATGTCTGAAGTTTTAAGGCAAACTTACTTTATTTTACCAAAAAAAAAATAAGTTACAAGATTAATGAAGTTACAGAAATGCTTTGTTCCTGTAATATTTGATTTATTCTCATAAAATAGTAAATATTGTACTCTATGGTGCCACTAGGGAACAATCGAATATGTTTTTTGTTTACTATTCGCTGGATCCTGATAGTTTGGCCCTAATATTTGCCGGATACGGATCCCGGATTTCTCCACATTTAGTTTAAGAGCCAAGATGATGTTCTTAACTACTTCATATCCAGTATTTAATATTATTTATTAAAGTATTTATTATCAAACAATTGGGAATTATCTACTATGACGTCAGAGATGAACATTTTACAATGGATTGAATGAACGAACTTGAAGGAAGTTCATCGAAATTTGTCATGTTTACCAAGCGAACAGTGATGTACTGAGTCTGTAGTCTGGTGTTAGTCTGGTGTACAAGAAGTCGTGATCTAGAGTTTGTAGTCTGGTGTGCAAGAAATGATCTTGAGTTTGTAGTCTGGTGTACAAGAAATGATCTAAAGTTTGTAGTCTAGTGTACAAGATGTCGTCATCTAAAGTTTGTCGTCTGGTGTACAAGTAGTCGTGATCTAGAGTTTGTAGTCTGGTGTACAAGAAGTCGTGATCTAGAGTTTGTAGTCTGGTGTACAAGAAGTCGTGATCTAAAGTTTGTAGTCTCGTGTACAAAAAGTCGTGATCTAAAGTTTGTATTCTGGTGTACAAGAAGTCGTGATCTAGAGTTTGTAGTCTGGTGTACAAGAAGTCGTGATCTAGAGTTTGTAGTCTGGTGTACAAAAAGTCGTGATCTAAAGTTTGTAGTATCGTGTACAAAAAGTCGTGATCTAAAGTTTGTAGTCTGGTGTACAAAAAGTCGTGATCTAAAGTTTGTAGTCTCGTGTACAAAAAGTCGTGATCTAAAGTTTGTAGTCTGGTGTACAAGAAGTCGTGATGTAAAGTTTGTAGTCTGGTGTACAAGAAGTCGTGATCTAAAGTTTGTAGTCTGGTGTACAAGAAATGATCTAAAGTTTGTAGTCTGGTGTAGAAGAAGTCGTCATCTAAAGTTTGTAGTCTGGTGTACAAGAAGTCGTGATATAAAGTTTGTAGTCTGGTGTACCAGAAGTGATCTAAAGTTTGTAGTCTTTTGTACAAGAAGTCGTAATATAGAGTTTTTTGTCTGGTGTACAAGAAGTCGTGATCTAAAGTTTGTCGTCTGGTGTACAAGAAGTCGTGATCTAAAGTTTGTAGTCTGGTGTAGATAAAGTCGTGATCTAGAGTTTGTAGTCTGGTGTACAAGAAGTCGTGATCTAGAGTTTGTAGTCTGGTGTAGATAAAGTCGTGATCTAGAGTTTGTAGTCTGGTGTACAAGAAGTGATCTAGAGTTTGTAGTCTGGTGTACAAGAAGTCGTGATCTAAAGTTTGTAGTCTGGTGTACAAGAAGTGATCTAGACTTTGTAGTCTGGTGTACAAGAAGTCGTGATCTAAAGTTTGTCGTCTGGTGTACAAGAAGTCGTGATCTAAAGTTTGTAGTCTGTTGTACAAGAAGTCGTGATCTAAAGTTTGTAGTCTGGTGTACAAGAAGTCGTGATCTAAAGTTTTTATCTGGTGTACAAGAAGTCGTGATCTAGAGTTTGTAGTCTGTTGTACAAGAAGTGATGTAGAGTTTGTAGTCTGGTGTACAAAAAGTCATGATAAAAAACACTAATAAAAGCTATTCTTTTTTTCAGAAGATATAAGTTTATACGCTGTTACTTAACTTACTTTGTTATCTTATGTGGTTAAGTAGTATCTATACTTGTAATTTTAAAACTTAATTCTTTTGTCTCAAATTAAAATTGTTTGACTATAATGATTTCATGATCAAAGCTTGTTCTTTGTATATTTTGTTTTATTAATAAGTTTATGTATAACTTATTCTATACTTAACTTATTTTCTATAATTATAATATTCACAAGAGAACAAATTTTTTAATAAAATAATTATGAGACAGAAACAGATATAGAATATGAGTTAAGCAGCTTTTTAATTGTAAGTTTGCAATCAAACCACAATTTTAACTACAATTTAAAGTTTACCGAAAAATACTGCAGATAATATAAATATAAAATTGTTACATTGAAATATCTTCTATTAAATAATTCAAATGATTAAATGTAATTACTGATTTAAAAGTATGGAATGATTTACTACTATCAACATTTTAATCAATGACAAAGAAATTACAAACGAAAGCCAACACTCGGCCTGTCTCAGTTTTCAAGTCTCCCGTTCAACTATAAAGTTTAAAGTAGAAACTTATACTTAAAAATAAAACTCAAAATTACTATTTTGATAAACATGAAAATAATAAACCAGCTATAAAAATAAAAATAATTTAATGGCATGAGCGACACTTATAAAACTCTAAAATAGACATAAGTACCGAAAAACCCTCTCTTATTCCGTATGCTTAGAACAAACACATACAAGTTTTCGTTTTTCCAGTTCGGAATTCATGCGTTGTAGGGATGCCCGAAGAAACTAATAAAACCAACACTTTATCAACATTTAAGACGCTAAAAAGAATGCAGGACTATTCACAAACCATAGAAAAGCGTAGGACGCTATAATTTTATGTATTGAAAGAGCGTTTGTTACAAATAAGGTAAGATAAAATAAGTTAAAATAAGATAAGAGAAATAATACAATTACTAGTTACTCGTGAATTGTAACATGGTACACATCCGTACTTGTTATCTTAAAGTTTCAAAAATTAAATGTTTGTCATACCCAAATTCTCTTTAAAGAACAATAACATAATTAGTTTATTCGGTGACAAGCCAGAACGCATATATTTATCTGCTCTGCTTTGCTGAATGATTTCTCATAATCCAATCTTGTTAAATGTGCTGATTTATAGTTTTCGTTTGCTATTTTTTATGTATTTGCTTATGAACTTAATAATGATAATTTAATTTCATTTTCAAAAAATTTAAATTCATTGATAGTGGATTCTATCCAGATTTGTCAAGAGGATTTTCAGAAGGCGGCTAGTGGATGAAATCCAGATATCCAGTCTGGTATTCCGGATAGATGGCTGTCCCCTTGATACTACTATGCTACATTTTAAAATTCTGAAACAAAGAAAAGTTGTAAGTTTCCAGTCGTGTCTAACATTTCCTAAGCTATTATTAGTATCACATCATACAACAAAGAAAAGTTGTAAGTTTCCAGTCGTGTCTAACATGTCCTAAGCTATTATTAGTATCATATGATACAACAAATTAAAATAAACTAGAAACATTGCACAAAATGTACTTAGAAACATAAACCATATCAAGTATAATCAAGGCTTTATTAATCACACGGAATTAAAATGTGACAGTTGTTATAAAATGTTTACAATCTAGTCTGTTTTATTAACATCTGTATAAAAACTTTTTAGTTATGACTGCATCTAATGAGATGAAATTTTTAATAATGTTTTAGCCATGTTCTTGATGAGTTTTATGAGGAGCATAACAAGCTTAGGGTTTAAACAAACATACAATTATCATAAAGTATTTAATTAATTTGCCGACCGACAGTCGTCAAAGTATTTAATTAATTGTTAATTAAATTAGTTTGTCATCAAACATTTAAATTTATTATCAATAAAAATTGACCATTTCAGTTATTTTTAAAAAAATCTCACTCAGCCTTTGTAAGGGTTAAGACAACAATAAACATTCATTGGCACAGTATCCCTCAATTAAGGGAACGAAATTAAGTGGCGTGCCACTGAAATAGATGATAAAGTTACAGAGTATGGCTGCATGGTTGTTTTAAACGAATAGACATTAATTATGTAACAATGATTAAATTAAATTAATACTTTACATAACTTTTTTTTTTTAATTAAAAAATTTCTCCTTCGTTTTAGTAAATATTAATTGATGTATAATTTCGAGATTATAATACGTAATATTTGCGTAATGCACAACAAAAATATTTTTTTCTTGTGACTACATAAAAAAAACTTATAAGAGTTGTTGGAGAAAATTGTTTTGATCTTCTAATTAATATTGCGAACTAATTATTTATTTACGTCCAAGGCCAAGTCCAAAATAAATAGATCCGTTTTGGTGCTTTTTAGTGCGCACGTACATGAAATACTAAGTTAAGGCGTATTATAAAGAAATCTTTTTTTTAAATATATAAATATAAATAAATAAAAATCCTGCTGTTTTAAATATTCTTCCTTCTTGTGTCATGTATGTTATGATGTAGATAAAATTAAAAATTAAAAAAAAACACAATATTTTCTTAAATTATTACCAAAGAGACACAAGAAACTATTTTTATTGTTGCCTCTTATCTCTCTTTAACATGTATGTCATTTATATAACGTGTACATTCCATTATTCAAGCTGCTAGCCGACCAGACAGAAATGGATTAATATAACGAGATAGAACAATTCTATTTTAAATAGTACATTTACCAGGCCCCAGTATAGGAATTATAATTTCACAGATCTCAGTTATTTTACATATATTTTTTTCCCACCGATGATGAAATAAATTATTTTGTTGATGAACGAATAAATAGATTTTTGAAACTAAAGCAAATTATTTTTTAAAAGAATAATTTAAGTAATAAATTAGTTTTGTTAGCTCCGTTGAATAATTTTATTTACATTTTTATTTCTTCAAGTTTGTTTTTATAACATTTATATCATTGTTGTGTATGCAGTCAACTTTAGATTTTGTACATTTTTTAAATATGTATATTGTATATGTGTGCATGTTTGTGTTTATAGAATTGTCGGATATTGACAATGAAATCAGTAGTAATTGATAAAAGTCAAGTTTTTTTATGACATGAATCTAATTTAAATGTAAAACTATAATGAGATCAAATACATTGTTAGCTATTTGAATATATTCATAGAATATTTTGTTACAGTCAAGAACAAAAGGAAAAGTTTCACATTACCTAAAAAACTACTTATTTCATATATTTGACTTGAATTTATTTTGTATTCCCTTAAAGCGCGCACTAAAAAAGCAAAAAGACGGATCAATTGATCGACGTTGTAAATAAAAAAAGATAAAGGAAAAGATCACATATTTCTACATAATCTATCAGAAAAAAGTGATCTTTATTAGTATTTTATCAATTTTATGTTTTATGTTACATGAAATAAATAATATAATAGTCCAAGTCAATGGATCTGGAACGCTGACGAGCGATGTACGACAGTCTACAGCAGTTAGTTTAGTTGAAAAATTGTGTGTTGATGAGCGCGTAAAAATATTTAATATGATGACATCATTGCTTGGTGTGCATAGGTGCGCAAAATACAAACCCTATTATTAAATACTTTGCGTACATTTCAAAAAAGTTTAATGTTTCGTATTTATCAAAAAAAGACAAGTAAGAGTGGCTTTTGAAAAAGATTGACGCCGTAGGCGCCCTAAAACAAGTGAGCGCCACAGGCGCCCCGGCACAATCTAATTATCCGTAAACAAATATTTAATTGGACGAAAAAATAGATTTAGAACAACATTTTTAATTAAAATTATGGAAACTGTGAATTTAGTTTAAAAACTGTCCCTTATTTCAGGTCTAGCAGATTTACACCACAATGATGTAATCTGGCACACGTAGATCTCCTATATTATTAAATGACTTGCCACTGAACTTCGTTTAACAAAGGACACTTTGCCAATGAATTGATAGTTTTCTCTTATCCCTGGTATACAGTGTGCAGTACCTCAAAGTATCGCTTGCTCATTGAAAAAACACCTACAGCACCAACATGAACTTCATCACAAGTTCATGAACTTCAAGAAACCTTTTGATAGAGTATTGTGAAGGATTTAGTCACACACTAGTTAACTTATAAATCAAACACTGAAACTCCAAGACTGAATTTACAAATAAATCATGTTTAATTCCTTAACTTAGAAACACTCATCCCTAACTAAAGTCGTCTGTCCTTACACTGCTTATCCCTATCTCCATCTGTCCCTGTGTCCCTAACTCTGTCCTATCACTACATCTCTCTCCGTCTATCTGTCCCTATGTCACAAACTGTTCCGTCTTATATACCCGTCAGTCTTTCATAAGACACGGTCAAGCTTGTTTGTCTTAATCAATCCCTGGCGAGACCACTACACCCAGGCCTGCTGCCGTCCACAAGCTTGCCTCGTTTCTCGCCCGCACCCTGACCGCTTCAAAGGACACCGCTGGCCCGTGGTCAATCCTCGTCCACGTTAAAGGAACCAAGCTTGGCGTCAGTTGCCGGCCATAGCCAAGGATCCAAGCTTGGCCTCGTTCCTCGGCCGCATCCGTCATGCTTCAAAGGACCCGTCTCTCTGAGCGCCGACAATTCGCCCCCAGGGCCTCCACACACTCCCCTGCTCACAAAACGTATGTCGTCCTCGACATCAAGTAACAATTAGTAACATCTCAGCATATGTTTGCTTAAATCGGCTTCGAGGGACTAAGACCCTCTTGCAAAACAATTCAAAGCAAATACACCGAGAGCTATTGTGTTTCACGCCAACACAACCTGGCCCTCGCCATTCCTACAAGGCTCCATTTCTACACCGCTATACTGTCTCAACCCACTAACCGTGTGTCATTCAAGTCCATAGTCACATAGTCATTTATCAACATCATTGAAAGCAACCTTACAAAACATAAGCAGGGAGAAATTTCGACAAAAGTGACATGTCAAACATATAGTGGATAAAAATATCTTACACAATACATCCAAATAATGCATGAGACACATAAATCATAAAAAAATACATAAATTTCTCAATGCTCCTCCCAGTCATCAACTACGTACATCTATCGTATTTACAGTGAAATTAACAGACAAATGTAACGTCAGATAATGGCATCTGACAATAAAAATACACATAGACATTTCCTACTCATCATCAATTTATGTCATAAAAATACAAAGCAAATAACTCATGTCATAATAATTACTCTGATAAAAAAACATAAGACAAACCAAGCACAAAGTAATGGCATCATAATGGATGTGGTGAAATGTGTGTTATGTGGCTGTTGTCTAGGGTATTATTATTATTATTATTAGTTTGCACACACAAGGATACGCTTCAGTGATCTCCGCAAATGATTAAGACCAAGAACCGTAGTATATTACAAATTATAATCTTTAATTTACAATATATACAATGACCAATTACTGGGCAGATAACGAGGTGCCCTTAGGTTAACTTATTTAAACAAATAGTGAATAGGCTATCTAGATGTCATCATTACGGCCTGCCCTATGCCAATGTTTCTTTATATATAATACTTAAATTAAAGGTGTGTAGTCCCCGGTCACTGGTGGTCTGCTGCGCCGTGCTGGATGACGTCAGCTCTCGAGGTCAGTCCCGCCCCTAGCGCTGAGATGTTCTACGGTGTCTGTATCACGCAGCGACCTAGTTCTGTCTCCAGGTGACGTGATGACGGTGCTCTCGGACTGTTGTGCTTCTCGTGTTGACAAACATGAAGCGGTCAGCTGAGTTGATAAACAATGAAGCGGTCAGCTGAGTTGACAAATAAGGTGTAGGATGCGATGTCGATCTGGGTCGATCGTACACGCTGGCACTTCTATCCTCGTGCTTTCAAAAGATAACTTCGCCCGTAGAGGACGGCATCGGCTCAACGGCGTAAAACACCGGTTGCCGGAAGGTTGCAGAGCACAGGGCTCTGTGACGATTGTGCT
>MUZC01000169.1:337520-351074 GCA_002072015.1 Radix auricularia | reverse complement strand
CGTGGCAAGGGTAGCACTCCTCTCTACAGCAATCATACACAAGAAGGGGGACGGTGGTCCGACAGCTTCAAGTGTGTAGTACCTCTGGTCGTATTCCGGGAATTCAGATGTAGGCTATCTGACTCGGGCGTACCAGGAACCAGTCTATGGAAATAGAAATAAGACTCGGGGAATCTTCTATTCCATAGATCTATGACTTTCCTCCTTCCACGACAAGCCGTTCAGAGCAAGCCGCCAGAAGGGAATAACAATTTTGACATACTAATTTGATTAACTTTGTATGCTTACTTTCACGGGCGTCGGCCTATTTGGCGAACACCTCATACGTGAGTTCAGCAATTAATAAAACAATCTACACAACTAAAGATATAAATAAACATCCACACACGCTACTCCATCTATTTGGTGGAGATCGCGTGTGTAGGCACATTATAATTTAAGCAAACATGTTATTGGCAAGAATAATATACAGGGGTCCCAACACGGTACAATGTGTCCCGTGGGGTAATAAATCCATGTCAATCGGACAGGATTGATATCAATCAGCCATAATAAAATACAAGTGATAATCGATAATGCATGAATAAAATAAGATAAGAGTTCACTCTTACTAGACTGGCGATTGCTGGCTCTTCCTAGATATAGCACGGTGACCGATCTTGTCTAAAGAATATCCCGTGGCTAGGCAGTGGAAAAGACTGAATTGGTGTCTGTGCACGGTTTATATTTTGGATGGTCATGTGATTTCCCTTATCCTCGATAGGTTGTGTCCAAAAATATGACCAATGGTCTTAGGACTACCTTTATTCAGCCCCGTAGCGGAAAGTATGCACGGATTTCTGTCAACTTTTGCGATGGCTGGTTACCCCCCCTTCCTCTCGGGGTGGTTCAAGTGCTAGGGGTTACTGAGTCTAAAAGTCCGCACAAATCTCATCACAATGGAATAAAAGCATAACACAACTATAATCATTTCATCAAGTGTTAAAAGCAAAAGACAAGCGAGGACAAGTGTTCTCATCGTTGTCACAAATCAAATCATAGCACGACCAACCAAGCACAATTCATTTCATCATAAACTTGTTCGTGTATTAGCCTTACACAAACACAATTTGTCAATTCATCTCCATAAATCCAATAGCATCAGACGGTAAAACATTTTCAAGCAGTTCATCATGCTCAAAAATCCAACTAACAGCATTACAACTGACACACACATAGGCAATTCATCATAAGCATTGTTCACGTAACATCATACGACAGCAAAGCACAATAAAATCAGTTTCGTAATTCTCCCAAATTCAAGTCACTCGCCATAGTCGGCTTAAAGCGCATGGCCATACCAACATTGACCCTGTCAATGTAAGAAGTAAAACATCAAGGAATATACACAAAAAATTTGCACAGGGCAAAGAATTCTTAATCATCTTCCTACTTAAAAGACAATCAACCATATGTACATCGTAACCTAATTATAAACAGTCCCACAAAGCAATGCTAATAAACTCACAACTTCGTCAAGTTGTACCTCATCCCCTCATAACTCATACATGGCAGAATCATGGTAAAGATTCATCTACGCACAAATCTTAACCAAAAAATGGATTCACACCGGCAGAACCTTTCTCGGCCGATTGTAAGCATGTTACTGATAAATAACTTGCTTATAACACATTAATTCTCTACACACAAGCATGTTACACATTTCTACAGAGTTATAAAAGAGAGAAATTATTGCACTTTACACACAACCACAAAACAATCAATTTTTGCCTTACCTTAATTAAGCCGCCATCGCCATCTGACTTCCCATGCCCTGGTAGACTTCTGGTAACCAAGGAGTCTCAGAAAATTGTCTATAAAGTCTTTTATGAGTTCCGAAATCGTACAACTGGAGTTTGTCCCAACCATGAATGGAACGGTTCTCGGATTGTGACATGGTGCCGACTTTCTCTTGCTTCTTCTGGGTTGACCTACCCTTCTTGATGACAATGTATTTGACCGCTGGACGATGCGGTAGCCCAAGCAATTTGACTGACGTATTGTCAATCTCTTTGATCTTTTTCTGCGGTGGCAGACCGAGTAATGGGTAATTCTGCCCCGAAGTGACCCGTGTCCCATTGCTGGTCCTGGTAACGCCAGGCATGTCCACTAGGCTGTTAGCTAAGCCGTTGTGACATGGAGTTGACATGACAGACGAAATGTCACAATGTGTACTGGACCGTTGAATTTCCAGAGTTGTTTTTGGTAACTGGACACTGGTTGCTACTGCCATCTCCTCCCGATTTGGTTCTTCCACTGTCAGGGGTTCTACTGACATCTCCTCTCGGTTCGTTTCTTCCACTGTCAGGGGTTCTCCTGACATCTCCTCTCGGTTTGGTTCTGCTACTGACATCCACTCTCGGTTCGGTTCTTCCACTGTCAGGGGTTCTACTGACATCGCCCCCTTAATGAATTCTTCCGCTGCCAGTGGCTCTACTGCAATCTCCTGCAGGTTCGGTTCTCCCACTTTCCATGATTCTACAGCCATCTCATCCCTGTTAGGATCTTCCACCGTCAGTGGCTCTGCTGCCATCAGATCCTGGGTAGATTCTTCCACTGTCAGTGGCTCTACTGCCATCTGCTCCCTGCTAGATTCTTTAACTGTCATTGGCTCTACTGCCATATTTTCCGGGTTCGGTTCTTCAACTGTCAGTTGTTGTACCACAATCTTCTCTCTCTGGGCACTGACTTCTCTAGCCAATAGGTCAGTGGCTACTGAGGCAAACTTCTGTCGTGGCACACATATATTGTACCTTAAGTCTAGGATTTTGTCGAGGACCTCTCGCGCCTTGTCCACAGTTTGAGGATTGGACATATAGCATACTTGTGTCCTCATCAACTGATCTGGGAGTCCCCGTAAAAATTGTCTGAATCCAATGGCTTCACGAGTTGTTTCATCTGCCGTTGGGAAACTCCGGTTGACTAAAAGTTTGATGTCCCACGCGTAATCGACCGCGGATTCGGCGTCGAGAAACTTTCGTTTTTCCAATAATTTTTGGAAAACTTAAGGTGGTCTACGGTCCTTAAATCTGCTGTCAAGGGCCTCCTTTAATTTCTCGTAAGTGTTCTTCTCCTCTTCCTTTAGATTACAGTGGATATAGTCCTGAACTGGCCCAGTTGCTGAAATTTGTAGATACATGCATTTGTCCTCTTCGCTCCACTTGTGTATTTTTGCACCGATTTCAAATGTGCAAATAAGCGAGTGCCAGTTAAAACTCCCGTTGTAGGTTGGCGGGTTAGGACGATATGGTGTCGCCATCGTTGTTCTACTAGTTGAAGAAAGGCTAACAATAGCTTTAAAAATTTTGAAGGCTTACTTCTCCCGGGAGACACTGCAAGGTTATATCCCACCGCTGCCACCAATTGTGAAGGATTTAGTCACACACTTGTTAACTTATAAATCAAACACTGAAACTCCAAGACTGAATTTACAAATAAATCATGTTTAATTCCTTAACTTAGAAACACTCATCCCTAACTAAAGTTGTCTGTCCTTACACAGCCTATACCTATCTCCGTCTGTCCCTGTGTCCCAAACTCTGTCCTATCACTACCTCTCTCTCCGTCTATCTGTCCCTATGTCCAAAACTCTTCCGTCTTATATACCCGTCAGTCTTTCATAAGACACGGTCAAGCTTGTTTGTCTTAACCAATCCCTGGCGAGACCACCACATCCAGGCCTGCTGCCGTCCACAAGCTTGCCTCGTTTCTCGCCCGCACCCTGACCGCTTCAAAGGACACCGCTGGCCCGTGGTCAATCCTCGTCCACGTTAAAGGAACCAAGCTTGGCGTCAGTTGCCGGCCATAGCCAAGGATCCAAGCTTGGCCTCGTTCCTCGGCCGCACCCGTCATGCTTCAAAGGACCCGTCCCTCTGAGCGCCGACAATTCGCCCCCAGGGCCTCCACAGTATGGCACGAGAGACTATAACAGGTTATGAGAAGTTACATAGTAAAAAGGGTTGATAAGGGTGATCGAATAACTCAAACAAGCAGTACATTCCTAACTAAATGCAGTGTAGGTGACTAGCAGTACATTCCTATCTAAAGACTGTGTAGGGGACTAGCAGTACATTCCTAACTAAAGGCTGTGTAGGGGACTAGCAGTACATTCCTAACTAAAGGCTGTGTAGGGGACTAGCAGTACATTCCTAACTAAAGGCTGTGTAGAGGACTAGAAGTTCATTCCTAACTAAAGGCTGTGCAGGGGACTAGCAGTACATTCCTAGCTAAAGGCTGTAGGGGACTAGCAGTACATTCCTAGCTAAAGGCTGTGCAGGGGACTACCTCAAGATGTTTAATTCGTCAAGTAAAATATTTCTTCATGTATTATTTATTGTTACAGAAAACAACAGATTTATGTAATACAAATCAAGAAAACTATTTTCCATAGAACATTACAAAATTAACAGACATTAAAGTAGAAAAATGTTCACTTATAGTCTACTCATTTACTTTTCAAACTAATTTGTTTTTTGTACAGCGTCATATTAAAAAGATCAGCAGTGGAAATACAAAGTTAATGGATGTCAGATAAAACAATACTTAGCTATTTAAAGAAAAAACATGTTCCAGTATTTTTGACTAACTAATAAATACAAGATTTTAATAACAACAGTTTTTAAAGAAAAAAATAAATGAAAAGTTATCAGTTCCAGTATTTTGAATTACTATGACAAAAAACGTGGGGCGGGCGTTTATGATGTTTTACATATTCACAAATTCTCTCACCTAAAGATCTTGCGTTTGCCTTCCAAATTATCAATGTTCAAGTTTTTATACCAAACACCGTCTTTCTGTTGTATTTCTAAATTAAAATGGAATTTTGAAGCAGTCGACTCCTCTGTTAAACGGCCCGACGGTGGTAGCAATATTTTTCGTTAGTTTATAAAATCCACCAAAGAATCCATAATGTTAAACACGCCTTGTTTATAGGTGCTTTATATTTACCTCTCTTTTGTGACGTACGTGAACTTGTCAAAAAAATCTCGCGAGCTTAATTACAGAGTAAACATTTATGATCATAATATTTATTTTTTAAGTGCAATAATGTAACTCGTCGGAACTGCTGTATTTTGTGACACTCAAGATGACATAATAATTTTTCTGTACAAATGTGGGGTTCCTACTCTACTCACATATTCCTCTTCCAGCGCATACCAAATAATTCTGAGAAAACATGAAATTTGATATCTATGTGGTGATTGTATATCAAATACGTTTGACGTGGACCTATTAGTAAAAAAAACATAGTAGACTACACAAATTATTTGTGTAAGAAGACAATAAATTTAAGCTTTATTTATGATCTAATACTAATAACAGAAGACGTTTCGGCTGATGCTTTCATCAGTACAATACATAAATAATTACATACATCTGAAAACATATTATATCAGAGGTGGCGAACACGGGGCTCTCGAGCCGCGTGAGGCACCGGGCCAAAATGCGGCTCTTTTCCTCTTATCATTATTTTGTATAATGTGGCTCTTAACCAAGTTTGGATTTTAATTTAAATACACCATCTTTCGATACTTATTCCATTGTCACAAGGTAGTGGAAAAGGAGACCTCTCTCAAGGTGTAAGTTCTGAGTACTTTCTAGAGTCTAGGAAAACCCCTGCAAAGTGACTTCCGTCACTCCTGTGTAAACCTCTCTGAAAGTCAATGTTCCTTAATGAGTTCAGGTAAACCCCCTCCTTTAGGTCGAGCCCCCTGCATCTCCAAACCTTTTTAAAATAATGTTTTATATATAAAGACGCTTAGTCTTTTCCCGGACGCGAGCTAGTGCAGTTTAAAGTTCTTTTCTTTAAGGGCAAGTTAAACCCTTCAAATATTAATTTTGTGTTAAAATAAAAGCTCCGGTCCATTCTGACTGACACTCATGTAAAGGAACTTCCCCGAGTGGCTACAACTGAATACAAACCTGATTTGCAGATGTTTACTGAAAACAAAAGATACCAGAAATCCCATTGAGATTATCATCCCATCACTCCAACAAGGTAACAAAAACACGTGACTAAGCATGTTATATTATGAGTTTATTATATTACGAGCAAAATACCCGTGCTACGCTACGGGTAGGCACAATAGGAACAACTTTATTTTGGTTTTCGGTCTCAAATTCTACTTTAAAATGAATGTAAACGCATCAAGAAATTAGGGTAGTGATAAATCAAACCCCTTCTTAATAAAAACAACGATATGTGTGTCGAGAAAAATAAAAATATTATTAATTTAAATATTACCCATCAATTTTGGTATTTCTGCTTTAATATAGCATCATTATTATCATCCGTGGCTGGCTCCACCACATCCTTCCAGCTACAGCCCATGTAGTGCCCTGGCCTGCTCCACCACATCCTTCCAGCTACAGCCCATGTAGGGCCCTGGCCTTCACAACCTAATCCTTCCATTCAGATCGATTGATGACTTTCTTTCACCATGCTCAAACCCCTTTAATAACGCATGCTATATACTCTACCAGGATAACAAATGTCATTAACAGTTACAAAAATCTAACGGGCAAGGCTCACTTTCTTTTCACGTGAATCAAATCATGAAAACAATATCTTTCCACATTATTCCTTTGGTTCTTAGAAAACACACATTTCATTTATAGTCTAAGCATAATATTAGATCAAGGCGAATATAATATGCTTAGCCAGATAATATTTTTGAATGTTGTGGCTTGGGGAGAGAGGAAAATATGGTTTATTTGTTATCAAGGCACATGTTCCTTTAACGTGTATAAAAACATAAGAACAATGCTGCTTTAAAGAGAATGATGAGAAATTGATCTCCTTATAAATGTTATGTCAATCATTCTATATCCCCACTCATTTTGTCTAATAGTAACAATTCACTTTATATCAATCTTTATTCCCGTTGTACACTATTCATCTAATAAACTCAAAACAGCTTGGCACAAAATGAGTTGTTGTCAGTGTGGGTTTTTTTTTCGACATAACACGCACTTTCTTATGCTATATCCTACTTATAAGTCATAATACCCGTGATATTTCTTTACACTTGATATATTTACACCTTAAAAAACAGTTTTTACCTGAAGCGTATGTCACACAACCGCATTGTTCGAGAAACGTACCCAATTTTTTAAAATGGATGTTTCATCATTCGTTATGACTTTGAGTAAAATACATGTTATAAGATTACTTTTTTTCATGGGAAAAGCTCTCCAAAACATTATTTCTATTTCTAGACTAAGCATGGCCTTAGTCAAATAAATAGGATTATTTTATGGGTCAGATATTAATTATGTGAATATTGATGCTAAATTAAGGTATGTATGAGTTAATTTGTTTTAAAGATACACCTTAAATATCAAGGTTTGAGCTGAA
This sequence comes from Radix auricularia, assembly GCA_002072015.1. Classification (NCBI taxonomy): domain Eukaryota; kingdom Metazoa; phylum Mollusca; class Gastropoda; family Lymnaeidae; genus Radix; species Radix auricularia. The sequence continues at coordinate 343,678 of MUZC01000169.1, read as the reverse complement.
AATGTACCCTGCTGGTTTACATTAGTTGTGCAAAAGTATTTTCTATTTGGTGGTTGGACACCTCGACCACGGACGATTCGACCCCGGACTGTTCGACCCTGGCAGTTCGAATACAGGACGTTTTGTTCCCAGGTCGTTTCGACTTGGGTCGGTTTGACCACGGAAGATTCGACCCCGGTCGATTCGAACCCGGGCGATTCGATCCCGGACAGTTCTACTAAGGGACATTTTGACCCTAGGGCGTTTCGACCCTGGACGTTTCGACCCCTTTCGATCTACACCGTAGAAATTTATTATTATTCTTGTTTGTGTATATATACTTTTTAAAATACTGTTTGCCCCTCCCCCACACACACAAACATACACCAATAGACAACTCTACAGTTTTAACCATAGCACGTACCTTAACATTGCATTATTCTAGCAATAATTTTTTTTAAGTAAGCTTTTTCATTAATAAACCAATTAATCCACAACATCCATTTCTTTACAGTTGATGTATGACCTTTATTTAGAAAAATTAGATTTATTTTTATTGAGCTGTTTAGTTCTTATGTGATTGGGATGTGTAGGGTTGGGGAGATTTTTTTAATATTGTCTATTTGTTTTTGTTTTTTTTTAAAGCGTTGAATCGCAAGGTTTGGGCTTATTTTTACACTGCTGGTTTTCCTTAATCTTTTCAAAAAGGATATTATCAGTGGCTAAGAAATAGTGCCACTCAGGGATCTGCGATATTATAAAATCATGACCCAAAGAAATGAAATGCACCCTTCAAATAGTTCACAAAGTTGCCCCTTTTTAAAAAAATTACAATTGCACTTTTTAACCCAACTCTGAAAACAGTGTATAAACATTTATACACGTACCATAATATTATTTAAAATCCCTGCGCGTTTACTTTATATACGAATTTCCTTAATGTAAGTTTATAATGAAATCGATTCAAAACACTTACTTTTATTAAGTAAGCACCTAAGGGAAATACATCTTCGTCCTAACAAATATTTGCAATCGTTTTATTGATAAATCACTTGTTAAATGCTTTAAAAGCGGTTCTGTGTTAATTTTTCTATTAAGAAATTTCATTTTCTGTAATTTTGACTTGTTATAAGCCCATATAAAATTTGCCTCCATCCGATAATATACGTAGATAAATAAAAGCTTATATTAAAAAAAATTGATATTTCGTCTGCAATGAAATAACTTCTTTACATTTATTTCTATAGTTATTTAACAGTGACTAAGAGAAATTAGTTCGAACTATCTTCGTGTGATTTTATTATTGTAAAATATAATTTAAAATTTTAGAAATGTTCCGTTTTCTTTAAAAATAAATATGCGCCATCAGCCTCAGTTTTATCCATTTACATGTTGTAATTATAAATAATGAAATTTCAATAGAGATATTATAAGTTCTTTTCACTGTTTATTTCCCAGTGTGGCTATTCATGCGAGTAATCGTCCAACTAATGCGCAAGGGCTAATTTCTTCTAAAATGAAACATAAACTAAAACCATCTCTAAAAAATGATTGGAGATTGATCTTCTCAATAACAGTTTTTAAGTCACATTCAATAACTTCCCGTTATCTTTTATTCAAGCACACCATAAAACAACTCAGCCAACCACCAGCACTACCTTTCAGTGTGAGAAGTGCAGCAAAGGCTGCCTTTCGCGAGTGGGCTTGGACAGCCACAGCAGAAGCTGCAAGATTACGTGCATAAATCCTACAGGAGCACAGAATATTCCGTCGTCTTACGAGACATAAGGAAGCCAAAGCAAACAAACAAAAGATGAATAGTATACAACGGGAATAAAGATTGATATAAAGTGAATTGTTACTATTAGAAAATATATAATATTTGACATATAATTTATAAGGAGATCAATTTCTCACCATTTTCTTAAAACAAAAACAGCATTGTTCTTATGTTTCTATTCACGTTAAAGAAACATGTGCCTTTACAATAAATACACCATTTTTCCACTCACCCATAGCCACAATATTCATAAATATTATCTGGCTAAAAATATCCTATTCGCCTTGAACTCATTTCATGCTTGGACTATAAATAAAATGGGTGTTTAGCGAGCTATTTCTAAGAGCCAGAGGAATCATGTGGAAAGATATTGTTTTCATGTTTTGATTCACGTGAAAAGAAAGTGAGCCTTGCCCGTTAGATTTTTGTAACTGTTAACGATATGTGTTTTTTGGTAGAGTATATAGCATGCGTTATTAAAGGGGTTCGAGCATGGCGAAAGAAAGCCATCAAATCAATCGATCTGAATGGAAGGATTAGGTTGAGCAGGCCAGGGCCCTACATGGGCTGTAGCTGGAAGGATGTGGTGGAGCAGGCCAGGGCCCTACATGGGCTGCAGAGCCACAGATGATAATAATGATGCTATATTAAAGCAGAAATACCAAAATTGATGGGTAATATTTAAATTAATAATATTTTTTTTTTCTCGACACACATAGCGATGTTTTTATTAAGAAGGGGTTTGATTTATCACTACCCTAATTTCCAAATGCGTTTACATTCACTTTTAAGGAGAATTTTAGACCCAAAACCAAATAAAGTTATTCTTATTGTGCCTACCCCGTAGCGTAGCACGGATATTTTTACCACGTTTTTCTTAGTTTGCTTTCTTGTCTGGATGTCTTTCCGGGGCAAAAATTGAATTCCTTTTTTGAACCACTTCTGATCATCCAATTTTGATGAAATTTTGCATGCATACTTGATTCACATGACAATTTAATATTTCATTAATTATAGTACTCAATTCTACTTAATTATAGTAGAATTAAATTCTATTTTTCCTTATATGGAATAACTAATCAAATGTCAATGATTTCTTGTGTTTTCCGGAAAATGTTTCGTTAAGCAGGCATGTAAATCTCAACAGACAATTTATGGGATTAGATTGTCTGTTTTGAAATTGATTATATGTTTAATATTTAAATGTGATCTAAATATAATAGCTTAGATTAATAATATATATATATATAAAAGCTTTTTAAAACACCACGTTTTTCATTTGAACTAAAAAGTATAAAATAAAAATATTTTTAAAAAGTTTTAAAGATACCACGTTTTGTGAACTAAAAAGAAGAAAATAAATTTTTTCTTGGGCTGAGCCAGAACTGTTTTGTTGGATGCACATTGTGGACATTTTGTACATACACACTCTTACACACCAAAATATTGAGAAAAATTGAGAGATTGACTATTTCACCTGAGACATGTTTACATATTTAGCTGTATTGTGAACATATTTACATGTATAGCGTTTATGTTTACCTACATCGTGTACATGTTTACCTGTATGGTGTACAAATTTACCAGTATTTTGTTCATCCATTGCTGTTAATGTTGAATTTTTTCCATATTTATTTTTATCCCCATTGCTAGATATTATTGATACCCCTACAATCCAAAATACTTGGAGCAAAATAAAAACTTCTACTTCTACGCCCACAAGTTAACGAGACAATAAATATTTCGATTGTATAAAATAGCACATTTAATTTTACAACAAATTTGTCCCTATAAACAAAATAATTATAATAGTTATAACAAGGAAGATGAAGGATTAAAACTAATGTGCAATTGCCAGAACAATAAAATAAAAACATTTTTTAAACAGCTTATCCATCAAAATATATTAATTACGATATTTGTCCTGGGATGATAATCCTGACTTCATTCAATGAATGAAAATTATGCCCAAAGTCATGCACGAATAACAACTTTATAAAAAAAAATTCTAAGAAAAAAAGCTTTCATCTTAATATTTCAAAAAATTTAATCATGGCTTAAATAAAGTCAGAATAAATGACGTCATTAGCTAAAATTAAAAGTTTCTTTGGACAAAAATAATAACAACAAAACCCTGAAAGTTGAAATTTTAAATAAAACATTACTTTTCAAGATGTTAATGTTTAAATGTAACAAACATGCATAAACAATATTTACACTGGGAAATGATCAGCTAATAAATGCACTTTCTCGTTGTAACAATCACACACATGTAACTGAATCTCTTTTTAAAAAATTATGTATGGGAGTAGCTCACATTAAAATCTGTTTAAAATCACGGATCGATCTTCGTTATTGATTGCGTCATAAAGTATTATAAAACCCGAGCTCTCTGTTAGCACCAATTACTTTGTGTTGTGTCAGAATATGATAAGATGTAGATTTTTTTTTAAAAATATTATTATTTGTAAAACACTCTTCGCGTTTTGACAACTGTGACTATTGTCAGGTTACTACGTTGTAAATATTTGGGTTATTAATTATTCCATTTATTTAAAACACTGTAGACTTTAAAAAATTTGTTGAACAAAATTTAAAAAAATAAATAATGCTTTGCACCCAGTTTTGGTATATCATTTTGTTACAATAGTATTTTCTGAACATAAGGTAATAATTGTCAGAAAATGCAAACAATATTTTAAAAAATAAACAAGATATTAAAAAAGGACGTTTGACTATCATATTTAAAATAATGAAATAATATGTGAAAAAATATATAAGTCAAGGTCTAGAATATGTTAATTTACTCTAAATGTTTTACAATTTAGTATGTTTGAACATGTAACAGTGATCAAGATGATTAACTTTGGGATTTCTATTACTATTATTGACAGTGTTTTCAGCACTTTTACAGGAATCACCCCCTCACCATTAACATTTGTTGCTCTACAACCCATAATTAAAAATATGCTACATGTCATCGTTCAGCTTTAGGCCCCAAAGTGTTTTCAGCACAAATAAATTTAAAATCTAATTAGGCTATCAACTAACAATTTCATAGCATTGCTTTTGGCTGAATTTCTTGGGGCATTTAATTATTTAAATAGCGGTGTTTTCTTCCCAAACATTTAACATTTTGAAATGTCTTTTATTAATCTAAAGTTATAATGTATCGAGATTTCTTGCAGCTATATTTAAACTTAATATTATAAAACTAGTTAAAATTGATACAATGATGTTATTTTATTTGTTTATTAATGAAAAGTTGGTTCAGTCTTATTGAAATCATACAGCTTTTCCCTTGTGTGCCTAGTGTTTGTTATTTTGATGTTATTTAGGCATATCCATAACTTGACATGCAGTAACCTCGCTGACCTATACAGGAAGCCGAATCGAGAGCTCATCCCACTGACCCACTTCGTAGTGAAGTGACCAACTAACTGACCAAAAGATCGTCACCCAATTTTCAAGCTAATAAAGGTAAATTGTCTCCAGACAAGAGACAGCTGTTAGGGTGACGTTGGGTGAATTGTTCGTGTCATGGTAATGTCTCTGAAACAATTGATGTAGATATGTCATTGATAAATCTATATATAGACGCAATTATACCGAGCTGCATGGTGCCTGATTTAGATTCAAACCGTAATTAAAAAAACAGATGTTGAATGCAAGCTCTAAACTATAATTATTATTGTAGAAATGGTGTCATTATTATTGTTAAAATTACTTTGATCCATTACAAACCCCAAATCTGATATTACAACACTAAAATTTCACTGGGAGATTCCTAGTAAATGTTATATCACACACATACATATTATATATACATCACACATTTATACCATACAAACTTATTACACATACATCCTATAAATAAATACAGTATCACCTATAACAATTTAACATTATAATCTAATCTGAATTGGGTTGATTTCCAATCTAATTTTGCTTTCAAGGTTGGTGTGACAAAAATTTGACATTGAAAATTTCAGATGGTGTATACATTTTTTTAAAGGGCTACAAAATTGTTTGCACGTTAAATTTGGAAATGCACAAAAATTACGTGGCACCAAGAAAAAATGGTTTTTCAGCTTTTAAAACACACCAACCCTTCCCCCCCAAAAATTAAAAGACAATTACATGTTTCTTTAAAAATCCTATTAAGCAGTAAAATATGCTGTGCCCTCAACCCTTCGTTATGACTTTCATTGTCTTTATCTATAAGTTTCCTTCATTTTTTATCTTTCTCTTAAAAAAATTACCCCCCTCCCATTATTTTTCTTTGTTGGTTGCTTTTAAGAAAAACCATCTTTTCTTAGTAATGTTTAGATAAGCTATTTTTTTAATTTTTTTATTTCTCTTTTCTTTTCTTCTTCTTTTTTATTATTTTTTTTTTTTT
>MUZC01000169.1:306317-327596 GCA_002072015.1 Radix auricularia | reverse complement strand
AATCTCTGACATATACGGGTCACACATCAATACACACCGTCACTTCAATCTCTGACATATCCGGGTCACACATCAATACACACCGTCACATACAATCTCTGACTTATCCGGGTCATACATCAATACACACAGTCACTTAAATCTCTGACATATCCGGGTCACACATCAATACACACCGTCACATACAATCTCTGACATATCCGGGTCACACATCAATACACACCGTCACATACAATATCTGACATATACGGGTCACACATCAATACACACAGTCACATAAAATCTCTGACATATACGGGTCACACGTCAATACACACCGTCACTTAAATCTCTCACATATCCTGGTCACACATCAATACACACCGTCACTTAAATCTCTGACATATCCTGGTCACACATCAATACACACCGTCAAATAAATATCTGACATATTCGGGTCACACATCAATACACACCGTCAAATAAATCTCTGACATACCCGGGTCACACATCAATACACACCGTCACAATCAATATATGACATATCCTGGTCACACATCAATACACACAGTCACTTAAATCTCTGACATATACGGGTCACACATCAATACACACCGTCACTTAAATCTCTGACATATCCTGGTCACACATCAATACACACCGTCACATACAATATCTGACATATCCTGGTCACACATCAATACACACCGTCACTTAAATCTGTGACATATACGGGTCACACATCAAAACACACCGTCACATACAATATCTGACATATCCTGGTCACACATCAATACACACCGTCACATACAATATCTGACATATTCGGGTCACACATCAATACACACCTTCACTTAAATCTCTGACAGAATATCCGGGTCACACATCGCCTGTGACTAATATAAGACGCAGCAGTATGTTAATCAAAATGCTATTTTTAGTCATTACGTGTCTTAAGTCACTGAAGTTTGTAATTCATGGAGAGGCCTCTTTTGTCAATAAATATATTCAATATTTTAACAAGTGTAACTATTTCTAGAACACTGCTACTCAAAGTGGTTGTCCGCCGACTGGTGTTGGTATGTGAGCCAGCCGCCGCTGGACCAAAAAGTAATCAAGAAGGAAATAAAACTATAATTATTATAAATTCTACATTGCAACCATTAATACTAACCCTAAAGAACACTTCTAAGGAATTTTTAAAAATAACATTGAGCTACCACCTCAGTACAGGACAAATAGTGTACCAGTCCCTGGCGTTTTCGAAAAAACAAAAAATCAAATGCTGGTCCGCCATTTCAAAAAGTTTGTGAATGTCAACAAGACATTCATTTATCAAATATCAATTTATGTCAAACCAACAACGATTATTTAATGTTGTGTTTTCATCTATTAAACTAACATGACGACCATGACACAACACTTTTACCGCAGTCTTTGAGACTATTCCACGTCTTGGACTTTTTATTAACACTCACTTAACCTGTGAATAACGTCATCACGCTGATAGCACCACTTTGACGTTTTGTGTTTTGTTCTAGGTTTTTTATGTAATATTTTAGTGATAGGAAGAGATTAAAACATAGAACGGTCTAAACTTTGTCCTACTGAAACATTGCTGTCTTTACCACTACAACACAAACAAGTTATCTATTAGTTTAAGGTCTCGAAATAGACAAAAGACAATTCTTCCTTTCTACCAACCCTTGGTGATCGTTCCTGAAACTAGAGACTTCTCCTTATAAGTTTCCCAATCATATATCAACTATTTATATAAGTCACTTGTGAAAAACTTGCGGTGAATTGTACGTAGTAACAAATTTGCTTTCTAAGTATACGAAAAAAGAATACAGTATGGCAAATATCCAGAGGTGTCACTAGGGTTGGTGTCACACACTTACAACTTACCTCATAGAGCTCCCCCCTCGAAAATTTAGTAATTTACATTTGTTGTCACCCTTTGTTTTTGTGACACCCGGTGCGGGCCGCACCCGCCAAAAACCCTATCACTATCACTAAACCTAACCCAAACCCTAATAACTATCACTTAACGTCTATCCCTAAACCTAACATCAAAACAAATCATTATTTTTTAAATCTTATTTATGATCAATTCATGTAGTATTGTTTGAAAAAAGAAGTTAATAAGGAATCGAAACCCGGATCAAAGATGTAGTTTACTACTTACTATCAATACGACCACACAGCCACAATCACCTATGAAATTTTTAACCTATAAAAAAATGTTACCAAGAATAGCAATAATCGGAAGTGAACGAGCGCGTATGCAGCCGCATATTGGGTCGTCCACATGAGGCTATAATCTCTACCAATCTCTAAACACAGTTGGCCATGACAATACACTTCCTCTTTCATTTTCTCAAGCAGGGATTCTCATCTTGATCTTCAATAGCACCCATAAAGTTATTGTTAGTTATTCAGCTACTACTATGTGTTTTTAATACGCCACAGAATCTGCTTTAATTAGAACCCACGTTATTTACAGTTATTTACGCGTAACTTCAAACTAAATCTAAACGTTGGCATCCCCCCCCCCCCCGTGAACCGTACATTAAATTTATAATCTGATTTAAAACCCTGATCCCGGCCTCTGACCCCTGCCTCTGACCCCAGCAAAGATCATAAAACAATTTTTAAAACAAGTGAAGAAAGTTGTTAAGACGTGAGCCACACAACACAACACAATACATGTACCGGTATTATATCATGTATTACTCGTCTAGGATGACTTCCGGGATGTTGCGACTGTATCTAATCACCGTAGTCATAGTAACAAGGAAATAAGGTATGACACCAAATTTAGAACACAAACAGTCATGTTGACCAAAAGGAAGTTTTAATATAAGGTTTCAATAGTTAATTTCTATTTGTAGTTGTAGTTTTGATGGTAATTTACAGAATTGACGGTGTGAAATTGTATGCACCTACCTGATGTACTTAAAGACTTTTTCTTTACCGCTGTGTTTTTTCTTGGAAATGGTAGCTCGTTTTGTGGTTTCGTATTTGTCTATATGAAACTGAAAGTAATTATTATTCAATTTCACTTACTAAGTTATATTTATTATAATAAATGCATACATTTAGAATGAGGGATTTGGTATTTATTTATTGTTTTGTTTTCTTTACTAACTTTAAAAAGAATGTTATTTGAAATTGTTCTCTTCTTTTTGTATCCTGCTGTGATGTCTTATTGATTATTGAAATTATGACCTACTGCCCCACTTACAAAGTAACACTGCGTTACCTCAGGTTCCGTTTGAGCTACACTACATTTGGTGTTTATGCACTATGTCAGTGTTTATATGTATCTTATATATTTTATTACATAACTAACTACTGTATATAGATCGATATACAAGTCAATAGTTCAATCTCTGCCAACAGTTGAGACAGCGCAGTCCTTTGAGAGCTATAGACCTTCCCCAACCAATGTGTTCATCTGTGTATGTGTGTGTGTGTGNTCGAGGGGGGTATCAAGGGGGTCATCGATGGGGGTCATCGTGGGGGTCAACGAGAGAATCATCGAGAGGGGGTCATCGAGGGTGGTCATCGAGAGGGGGGTAAATTTTGACAATAAACCAGGCTGGGGACCTATAAGGTAATAAAATACAAGTGCCTGCGATGGTACGTTTTTGATGAGGAAGATGTGTCTTAAAGGTAACAAAAATACAAGACCGATCCGGTCAGCGCCTTATAATGATGTATTCTAAGTGTAACATTAGTTTATTGGACGATACGTACTCACTTCCAACTTGGGGTCAGACAAGCTTGTTTTAACCCAATACCACTTACCCCTGGACAACGTAATCACCACCTGAGTTACAATTCAGCGTTTATATGATTTCAGTTAAAATTAGTGCTTCGGAAATTAACGATCAATTTCTCGATTAATCGGTAAAAAATTATCGATTAAAATTGTTTTAATCGGTAACACAGAGATTAAAAATTGAAGAAAATATTTTTTTCGATTTATTAATAAATAATTACTTATTAATAATCAATAATAGTTTGTTGTTGTTTTTTTACGTACAAACATCTACATTTTAAAAAAAAGATTTTTAAAGAGAAAGCCTTAAAATAAGCAGACTTTTATGAGGAAAATTAAGTTTAAAAAATAATAATTTTATAAACTTAATCAACAATGACAAAATTAAAATTCATTGACATTAAACTGAACAACTTATATTTAAAAATATCTCCTAGAATATTTTTTTATCAAATACTAAAGTTATGGGATTTTTGTGAAATTTTCCGTTTAATGACGTCATACATTTGATTCTCAGCTTTAATCAAAATTATCGATTAATTATTCGGTAATTTTTCAAAAGTTAATTAAAATTAATCGATAATAGCCATAGTTAAAATATAAATAAAAGTTAACTACTGTCATTTTATTTGTCTTAGGACGTATCTGTTACAGACGCTCCTGCTATACAGAAGATTATTGCGCCCTACATTCTGCTAAGAGCGTGTTAGTGTTGGGAAATAACGCAACGTTCTTAAGTCCTGGCTGTGACGGATCACGCAATTTCCTGCCGCCTCGAGTGGCCTAGAGAAATTCAGAGTTGGGTGAAATCATTAACACGCTTGGCCCCGGTAACAAATCTCTGACGTCATTGAGATTCGAACCCATTACCTTATGTCCGCCAGCCGATCGTGCATGCCGCTGGACAACCGTCCACCATTGTTTTTTTTAGTTGAAAAACGGAATCTTTTCAAAGTAGATTGTTGTTTCATGTTTACACTATCAATTAGTGTAGTGTACTAAAACAATATTGTTTATTGATAGTGTAGTGTACTAAAACAATATTGTTTATATCCACACCGTGTTCTGTTTGTTCATCTATTAGAATTGTTATTGGACAACATCATTATCACCATCTGTCAAATTATGAGGCTCATCTGTTGACAGGTTTCAACGTTTTTTTTTAGGTAGTGAGTATCGCCTCGTCAAGACGACCCAATATGCGGATGGATACGCACTCGTCCACTTCCGGTTATTGTAAAAAAAATGTTTCTAGAATTGAAGAACTACGAGTACCACCCCCCCTCCCCCAGTAATTAAACTTCGTCCACTGTTATTAAACTTATTAAGCATCGTTCAACTACAACTGGATGGCAAAAATAAAAAATAAAAATAATAATTAATAATAAAATTTAAATACAATATACGTCTTGCCTAAATCTTAACTAATTAATCTATATTAATGCTTTCTTTTTGAATATGTTGTTTTTATTATTATTATTACTATTACTTTCAATTTTAAAGTTTTTGTTGTTGTTTGGTTATATTGAAATGTGTATTATTTTTTTTTTTTAAATGAAAGTTCAATCTTTTAGGTTGCTAAGTCGCGGCAGGCCTAGACGTTTCAGATGAGCTCCCACGATTTACATCAGGGTCAGCTCATAAAGTCCTTACAGAAATAACCCTATATCAGTAATGTCAGGAAACAGTTTTGTTGGGGAACCCTGCGTATCATTGCTGAGTATGATGCAAAGTAATGTCCCAAGTTGGGCCAAATAATTTAAGTACATTTGACAATAAACAAAGAAAAAGATTTCTAAAGAAAACATATTTAATTATGTGCTTGCAGTAACAAGACCACATTTTATTTGGCATTTAAGCCTTTCCTAGGCTGCATATGAAAAGTCAAAGTAAACATACAGTATGAACAAAAAATGATGAGAAACATTTTGCTGAATTCATTCATAATACATTTATATTATATATAACAAATAATCACATAAAACAGCATATCAAACACCCACACAAACAAAGAAAAAAAGTGTACCATTTTACTTTGCAAGCCTTAAAACAAGGTTTAAAATAGGCTGGAAATTTATTTAAACTCTACATGAAAATATTTAGTTATAAAAAAGCTTTGTTTGTCACTCAAATTACGACCCATCAGTGCAGTGTATACAAGCAAAAGAACTAGGAACCCTTTTTGCCTCTCCAAACAAACAATACCGGTGAAACCATCTCTCGCAAGACATGCAACTAATCCACTCAGTCATTTGTTCACTTGTGCCTGCATCAACTTGTAACAAAGTGTTGTTGCAAACATAACACAGATTAGGATCTACTATGAACTCATTAGCTACATCTGGGAAAACTCTCTGTGCTTTTGATTTTTTTGAACAATAGTGACCTGATGTCTGACCAGCTCCTTTCGGTCTACCCCTTTTCTTAATGGCTTTTCTAAACCTTAGCTCACCAAATGGCCCTGGAACAACACAATATGCGTGGTCAGAAGCAATAAATTTAACTTTATCCTCTGAAGACACATTGGTGCTAACCATTTCAGTTCCTTTATCAGGAACAATAGTATTTACTTCACTTTGTTTATTGCTTTGGGTGTTGGGGGCAATTGATTATAGTTGCGGAAAAACACTTCTTCAGATGATGTGTAGAGCATTTTCCACAAGCTTTGTTTGGCACTGCGGACATCCCTTGGACAGCAGTATTTTCCTAGAGCTGCCCTAAAGCTCTGCGCAACATGGAATCGGCACATAACAATACTTGCAGATGGAAATGCCTGCTTGGCAGCTGCTATCTCAGCTGCATCTTTGTCTATAATGATTGTTTTAACCTCTTTCTTAGTGGCTTTCTCCTTAAATTCTTTGAAAAGATTTGTTAAAGTTTCTTTGGTTTCATTTTTTACAACAGCATAGGCTACAACTTGTCCCTTCTGATTACCATCAGCACATAAGAATACATACAGCGGGTAACCAATATTGTTAACACAATAAGTGCCATCGATGTAAACAACCTCATGATACTCATTAAAAANCATTTATATTATATATAACAAATAATCACATAAAACAGCATATCAAACACCCACACAAACAAAGAAAAAAAGTGTACCATTTTACTTTGCAAGCCTTAAAACAAGGTTTAAAATAGGCTGGAAATTTATTTAAACTCTACATGAAAATATTTAATTATAAAAAAGCTTTGTTTGTCACTCAAATTACGACCCATCAGTGCAGTGTATACAAGCAAAAGAACTAGGAACCCTTTTTGCCTCTCCAAACAAACAATACCGGTGAAACCATCTCTCGCAAGACATGCAACTAATCCACTCAGTCATTTGTTCACTTGTGCCTGCATCAACTTGTAACAAAGTGTTGTTGCAAACATAACACAGATTAGGATCTACTATGAACTCATTAGCTACATCTGGGAAAACTCTCTGTGCTTTTGATTTTTTTGAACAATAGTGACCTGATGTCTGACCAGCTCCTTTCGGTCTACCCCTTTTCTTAATGGCTTTTCTAAACCTTAGCTCACCAAATGGCCCTGGAACAACACAATATGCGTGGTCAGAAGCAATAAATTTAACTTTATCCTCTGAAGACACATTGGTGCTAACCATTTCAGTTCCTTTATCAGGAACAATAGTATTTACTTCACTTTGTTTATTGCTTTGGGTGTTGGGGGCAATTGATTATAGTTGCGGAAAAACACTTCTTCAGATGATGTGTAGAGCATTTTCCACAAGCTTTGTTTGGCACTGCGGACATCCCTTGGACAGCAGTATTTTCCTAGAGCTGCCCTAAAGCTCTGCGCAACATGGAATCGGCACATAACAATACTTGCAGATGGAAATGCCTGCTTGGCAGCTGCTATCTCAGCTGCATCTTTGTCTATAATGATTGTTTTAACCTCTTTCTTAGTGGCTTTCTCCTTAAATTCTTTGAAAAGATTTGTTAAAGTTTCTTTGGTTTCATTTTTTACAACAGCATAGGCTACAACTTGTCCCTTCTGATTACCATCAGCACATAAGAATACATACAGCGGGTAACCAATATTGTTAACACAATAAGTGCCATCGATGTAAACAACCTCATGATACTCATTAAAAATTCTTCTCATACATCCTGTTTGGAATAATAGAAAATCCACATCTCCATTATCAGCATGTACAGAATACTGAGAGCCACTGTCTGCACCCATCATCTCTTTTAAAATGGTCCAGACCTCATTTTCGACAGACCTTGGTGTAGTTTTCGATTTTTTACTGATGTTTTTGATGTCATGGCGATTAAATACTTTTTCACTGGATTGAGCCATATGAGCAATGATTTTTGAAGCTGAAATCCCAAGTTTTCTTAATTTTGTGATTTCAATAACCTCTTTATCTGTTGCTCTCCTGTCCAAAGCGTAAGGATGTGCTGAAAAAACAACAACACATTCTTTGATTACACATTGTACATTTTTAAAAATATTAACTTCATACCATAGATCAAACTACTAAATTTTCACAGAAAAAAGACCACATAGTACAAGTACGAAGACATGCTCTGTTTAAAAATACGTAGCTCATTGAAACGCATAAAAAAGGACTCGATAAATTCTGTTGATACATAGAGTGCACAGAAGGTAGCTAGGTAGCATAGTATAGTGTTCATGATGGGGAAAATTATGGGATGTTTTGAAGAGGTAACCCGGTACCCGTTAAAAATTTGGTCGGGTTACCAGGCAGCATTTTTCAACAAAATTGAAAGCCTTATTAAAGCCAAAAGAATTTTTAAACATTGCTCATAAATACATGTATCAACTTACTGGACAGAGGGAGAAGTTCATGGTTATGTACCAGCATAACTTTTTTGACAACTAGGGCATTTTCTTTGCGGTTAGCTGACAGCTGAACATGAACAGGACACTTCAACTTCCTAGTACTGAGAAAAAGAGATGATACATTATTAGTCTGAGGGAAAATGGTTAGTCATTTACTATTACTATTAGATTTAATAATAGTATAAGGATCTTATTTTATTGGACCGCCTTTAGTAAACATACTTTGATATCATAAATAGTAATAGCAATAGTATCAGTAAAACTGAATAATTTTTAGTTTTTATTAACTTTTCAGAATTATTTTTTCTACGTAAGCATTCAGTTTATTATTATAATTAACAAAAACATTTAATAAGAAACCCTTTCATTTAAATATTTAATTAAATATATGATATATGCATTACAATGTAAAATGGGGCAACTTAGACTTAGACTTAGTCACTTAGTTCTTTCCAAGTGTCAAGTGCTAAGAATGACTAAGGCTAAGACTAGCAGCAACATCCCGTAGAATTGTCTGCTGTTACGACATTGTAGCAACATCCTTTTTTTTAGTCACCTAGCTCACCTTGTGTTTCTTTCTGTCGCTTGAGATATGTGTTCCCCTCCATGAATACAGGTAAAATTGACATACTGATACTTGAATTCAGCTTTATAGAACTTTTCCCTATCTTTGAGAGCTCGATTAGCTGCTTCCACCGTGCGGCCTCCTGAATTCTTGACCCATTGTTCTCCTAATTGTAGTTTTCTTTTTTCTAGCAACTCAAAAAACTCATCATACGTTTGGAACTTATTTTCATAACAAATATCTATGTCTGTTTTACCTTCTTCCAGGTCCATGGCGATGATACTACTAGTAATAATAGTAGTATACTAACGGAGCATTCAAACTATTTCGGCATACTAACACAACAAAACTACCTTTTAGAAACATGATTTCTTACAATAACCGGAAGTGGACGAGCGCGTATCCAGCCGCATATTGGGTCGTCTTGACGAGGCGATACTCACTACCTTTTTTTTATACCACTATCGAAAGGACACATGTTATTGCGTAACAATTTTCAAAGGGAGTGAACCACTAAAAAGAAAAGAAATGTTAACAAATGTCAGTTATGTCCCCTCAAACTGTCTTCAAACCTATTTGTGACACAAAAAATATTACACAATATCCTTACTACTAATCATGTTTAAAAACATTTACCATCTTTCTTGTGTCTGTGTGCGCGCGTGTGCGTGTTTGTTTTGGTTTTTTCTTCTCATAACTAGATCTATATGCGTACAATTTTAGTTAATGTGTGTGTGTTTTGTTGTTTTTTAAAATTTACATATTTTTTATATTTGTGCTTGTATTATTTTGTTAATGTAAATTTAAAGGAAAGTGACAGCTATTTATTTAGGAACACTTGAATCGACACTCAGGCCCAAAATACAAGATAGAACAAACATGTGATTATATTGAATTTTATTTATTAAAACATTCTACTCTAATACACCTGCGAGGCTCTCCATCAATTTATTTATTTATTGGGCGAAAAAGATTTTCAATGTAAGGTAATCGACCTCGGCGTTCAACTTTTTTAAAGTCAAAATCAACACAGCATCGTCCACGTTCATTGAGGACACGCTCTCCTTCGTGGACTCCAGGATTATTAGTGAGGAACATTATCTTCGTTTCGGTGTCAAGGTTTACGTTGAGGTGATCGTACTGAAAAATAGTTGTAAAACCTGACCTGAAAACATGACTTGAAAAACCTGACTTGTAAAACCTGACTTGTAAAACCTGACTTGTAAAAACCTGACTTGTAAAAACCTGACTTGTAAAACCTGACTTGCAAAAACCTGACTTGTAAAAACCTGACTTGTAAAAACCTGACTTGTAAAACCTGACTTGTAAAAAATGACTTGTAAAACCTGACTTGTAAAACCTGACTTGTAAAACCTGACTTGTAAAACCTGACTTGTAAAACCCGACTTGCAAAACCTGACTTATAAAACCTGACTTGTAAAACCTGACTTGTAAAACCTGACTTGCAAAACCTGACTTGTAAAACCTGACTTGTAAAACCTGACTTGTAAAACCTGACTTGTAAAACCTGACGTAAAACCTGACTTGTAAAACCTGACTTGTAAAACCTGACTTGTAAAACCTGACTTGTAAAACCTGACTTGTAAAACCGGTCTTGTAAAACCTGACTTGTAAAACCTGACTTGTAAAACCTGACTTGTAAAACCTGACTTGTAAAACCTAACTTGTAAAACCTGACTTGTAAAACCTGACTTGTTAAACCTGACTTGTAAAACCTGACTTGTAAAATCTTTCAAGTAGCTTACGGTAAAAAAATGTATTTCAAAATAGAGGCAGGGGCGTCACTAGGGTTGGAGTCACCCGGGGTTGTAGTTCATGGTGTTAGCCCGTCAGAATTTAACCCATATAACTCCTCCGAGTTTTCCAGTGCCAAATAACTGGAATATATAGAATTTAACTGTCTGGTGTCACCCCCTGATGGTGTCACCCGCCCTCACCGCACCCCCTAGTGACGCCACTGAATAGAGGTACAGGTGCTTTCTAAACCCAGGGTGTCCTTAAATCCATGCCGTGGGCAAAACACGGCCCTCGCTTAAATTTAACCTGGTCCTCGGCCTCATCTTAATATGATTAATTAAATGAAGGATTATTTCAATAACAACATTATATTTATATCAAAAATTGATATTTTGTGATGTTGAGAACGTCAACGAAAATCGATGACGTTTTACTGTTAACCAACGCCTGGACTCTCACAGGGAAATATTTATTTTATTCTGTTTTTTCTCGTGTCAGATTTCGCATTCTTAGTTAATGTGACAAAACATCTAAATCTCCTTATCACACGTCTTCAAGGGAACAATGCGGTGGTAAGTCAATTATATTCACATATCAAGAACTTTTGTGAACAAGCTGTAACTTTTTCAACAGTAAATCTCTCAAATGCAGCAAATTACTTCACTCTCAGACACACACTACAAGTTTTCCAGAAAGAAACTTCAATGATCAAATGCAGAGGTATCCTAGAGAAATCATATTTTCAAGGGCGCTGTCAGGGATCTGCAACTATTGAAAGAAAACATGTCTTTTCTTCATCTTTCTCTGATGATGACCCGGGCCATCTGGAATTCTTTGAGCTGCAAAGTTATGCTGAACGTCGCAGCTGACAACAACAGCTTTATCTCACTTGCTTTCATCGTCAGATTGATAAAGAAAGACTCCAAGAGATTCAAACATTTGCCAAGAAAATGCTCGGCTTTCTTTTGTGATTAGAGATTCACAGTTATGAATTTGAATAATAACCATATGAGGACTAGACTATTTGACTCTAACCATATGAGGACTAGACTATTTGACTCTCACCATGTGAGGACTAGACTATTTGACTCTCACCATGTGAGGACTAGACTATTTGACTCTAACCATTTGAGGACTAGACTATTTGACTCTCACCATGTGAGGACTAGACTATTTAACTCTCACCATGTGAGGACTAGACTATTTGACTCTCACCATGTCATGACTAGACTATTTGACTCTCACCATGTCAGGACTAGACTATTTGACTCTCACCATGTCCGGAGTCAGGACTAGACTATTTGACTCTAACCATGTCAGGACTAGACTATTTGACTCTCACCATGTCAGGACTAGACTATTTAACTCTCACCGTGTCAGGACTAGACTATTTGACTCTCACCATGTCAGGACTATACTATTTAACTCTCACCATGTCAGGACTAGACTATTTGACTCTCACCATGTCAGGACTAGACTATTTGACTCTCACCATGTCAGGACTAGACTATTTAACTCTCACCATGTCAGGACTAGACTATTTGACTCTCACCATGTCAGGACTAGACTATTTGACACTCACCATGTCAGGACTAGACTAGTTGACTCTCACCATGTCAGGACTAGACTATTTGACTCTCACCATGTCTGGACTAGACTATTTAACTCTCATCTGCGTGATATCTTATGTATTAAACTGGTGGCATTGAACCTTCCCTACAATATATAATAAAGTATTTCGTGTGTACTAATGTTGCTGAAGGTAAATGATATAGTCTGATAATAGAGGGTTTAGGTGAAGAGATAATCCATTTTCAGTATAGAAATAAAACCGTTACCATTTGAAAGCATCTATCCGGCTAATATTTGAAATAAATTTTGAGGATGGAGCACTTTAATGTGATGTATCTGTATAGAATCTATAATCAAATAACACCTCATGGAGGTTAATAGTTCAAGTATCTTGAAAGAGACTCATGAGTAAGTGGATAAAAGGTAGCAAAATAATTTAACTGCAATCGCTTGT
Source organism: Radix auricularia (assembly GCA_002072015.1). NCBI lineage: Eukaryota > Metazoa > Mollusca > Gastropoda > Lymnaeidae > Radix > Radix auricularia. The sequence continues at coordinate 314,660 of MUZC01000169.1, read as the reverse complement.
CGAAACAAAATAATGAACACCTATTTTTAACTTTATTGTCCTGGCACAGGTTCCGGCTCAGCTCATTTACTTACCACTTTTTTTATGAACGGGACGTGGCCAGATGGCGCGATTACACCTTCACAGATTTCCACAGCATTTGATGCCTTCAGCTCATGGAACAATTGAAACCTAAATAGAGGCATTATCAAGTAATTAGATTGATAAGTTATCTACAGGTAACTTAAAGAAAAGCAAATGTAACTAAAGTAAATGACAAATCAGTAAATGACAGACAAGTAACTCTTATATTTAAGATAAGACATCAAAAACAAATAAATATAAGTTTTAAACGTAATGATCTTTTTCACAGATTGAGTGACTGTAATATAGAAGATAAGATTAGTGAATGGCCAGTGTTTGAAAGTTTTTATCCTAAAATAACCTAAATCATTTTCAAACAAACTTTTTTTTTTTTGTGGTATAAAAACTTGCAAACACATTTCCGTATTTTAAAGCAGATGAAAACTACTATTGAAAACTTCTATTCTAACGAGCAAAACACTAACAACTTGTACTAAACACAAAGAATGACTAATGCTAGCTTGGAGTGCAGCATTCATTATCTTAGAAATCGGAACTTAGAAATTTTTTAACGAATGCACACACACGCACACATATGTATGTATATATATACTTTTTTAAACATTGACTAGAAATAGAGTGTTGTGTCAATATATGGAAAATCTGTGGAGACATTAATCATTTCCAATATCAATTTTACACACAAGCAACCTAATGCGTTTTATTTGCTTGTTCTAATGTGAAGTAAATGTGTTTTATTCCATGGCCAACACACTTTAAGGCACAGTGTGTCAAAGACTTTGATTACTTGTGAAGGGACGATCACAAGCAACTAACACATTTTTTATCGGAGTTTGAATTAACAGATAAATATTTGTTACTAAATGGAAAATATACAATGACCAATCAACTTACCTTTCATATAAACAAACAATGTACAATGTCAAACAACTTACCCATCATATAAACAGACAATGTACAATGTCAAACAACTTACCCATCATAATAACGGACACTGTACAATGACCAAGCAACTTACCCGTCATATAAGCCAGTGGTCGGATCTTCAGATCTCGAATCAGATTCTAAACCGCCCAAAATGAAAGTCTTGGTAGGGTCCAAACAAGTCGCGGCGTATTGAAAGATATTACATTCCTTCAGATCCACTAGCATTACTTGCTTCACTTGGCGAAAACGATCTCTCTGAAATAAAAATCTTTGTTGTCAAAAATTATTATATAACCAAGGACGTAAACATGAATTTGATGTCAAGTTAAGCCATCTTAGATTTTTTGTTGTTGTTGTTATTTTTGCTATTGTTAATTAATTTTTTTTATGTCCAAGACAAAAAGAATAGTTTGGAGGTTGTCGACATACTAATTATAGTTTCAATTTCAACTGATTATCTCTATATCTCTAAGGATGGATAACAAATTACTACTATGCGTGTGAAAAAACCAGAAACCAGTTTAATAAATAACCTACCCCCCAACAAAAACTGATCCAAGATGGTGATGTTAAGAAAATCATATTAGAAGATTTTTTTTTTAATTTGCCGCGCTAAAATGTCTCACTCCTGTTGTGTGAAGAACACACGTTTGATAAAATAAAATTGTGTCGGTAAACATTGTGTTATATTTGTGATAAGTTCAATAACAAGACAGCAAACTCTGGGGGATGATGGAACGATAAAAAATTGAAAGACTATTCATGACTTATAAAGCGATCCATCTTCTAATGTCTCGTCCTATATCCCCCTCCCCCCCTCCCATCCACACTTTTTAAAAACTTTTTATGGATGGTGTCTAAAATTTATTTTCATCAGTATCGATACCACATTTGAAATGGCATCGGAGAAAAAAAATTTGAAAAGATGAATATACTAATGATTGTGACTAAAACACAAAGGATTTTTTTTTGTATCGATAATTTTGTATTAGAATAAATATTGTTTTCAATCACAAGGTATTTACTTGATAATCTGGATATAAGGGAACTAAAGTAGTTGTTTTTTTATGTTAAATGCTTAACAATAAGAGAAACTATTTGGAATATTTTATCAAAAGAAAATAATAAATAAGATAAATCCCTTTAAACTTGTCTTCATTTAGAATTATTCTCTGGTTAGGATTGATTCGGGTAGACATTTGAATGACATTCTCAGGCGTAATGTGATTTTTAAAATTATATTTATATTTTATTCCACTATTATGTTATTTTATCTGGCAAAATATTTGTTTAAAACGTTTAAAACAACTTGACTACTTCTGTATCCCCCGAAAGTGAGGTCTTGTCTGTACTACATGTATCATCTGGTCTTGTCTATACTACATGTATCATCTGATCTTGTCTGTACTACATGTATCATCTGATCTTGTCTGTACTACATGTATCATCTCCACTTGTATCTATTCCGTACTTGGTTTCTTCTCTGCTAATCTTATTTTCTTCTTATTTTGAACATTTCTGCATTTTTGTTTTAACTTCTTATTCTGCCACCTTGTCATATTTGAGTATTTTCGTTTTATCATATCATGATCAAATCTTATAAACTAGTTTTTTTAGTTCCCTTTTCCTCCATAATCTTGCATGGGTACTGCACAATGAGTCAGTTCCAAACAATATCTCAAGGAGTACTTACAAGAGTACTGCACTATGACTTTGTTCCAAACATTATCTCAAAAATGACTTACATGAGTACTATACTATGTCTTAGTTCCAAAATGTATCTTAAGAAGTACTTACATGAGTACTATACTTTGACATAGTTCCAAACATTATCTCAAAAAGTACTTACATGAGTACTATACTATGACTTAGTTCCAAACGTTATCTCAAAAAGTACTTACACGAGTGCTGTACTATGACTTAGTTCCAAACATTATCTCAAAAAGTACTTACAAGAGTATTATAATATCCCAAAGTTCCAATCAACAAATTGTAGTTGTCGGTAAAAAAATTGACTCGATTCTGTAACAAAAGTAGACAATAAAAGATGTCCATAAGACGTTACATATGATCAGCTGTCCTACCCACACACACAATTACAAATATTTTTATTTTCGATTTTAATATTTACTGAAAAGCAAATAACTTTTAAAATGATCTAACTCTTAAAACGGTGCATTATTTGTTGTTTTTATTGTTTAAGATCACACACAGTACTTGTGAATAGTAATTGAATTAAATTAAAGAGCTTCTGGGTTAAATTATATCATGGCATAGTAATGAGATTTGTTTCACTTCTCACCTTTAGTTTTACCGAATTAAAAATGTCCAAGTCCATAGTTTCCTCTTCTTGATTAATTAAGTCAGGAAACGTCTCAATATGACCCATGGTCAGTGGCTGAATGTCCATGTCGTCAATAGAATTTTTAATGACCATTTTAATATGCAAAAATTAGTTTTAACGATATCGTAATTTTAATGAACAATAATAAGTATTGAGCATTACATGAAGAAATTAATTTAATTTCATTTAAATTCTGAAAGAATCTTTTATTTTTTTGTGTAATCATTCAATGAGTTGAAATGCATTTTAAGAACTTATATTATAGTGATATAGAGTAACATCAGCAGGACTTACGTAAATCCACAGAGTTATTCATTTTATCCGATGATAGACTTCGATGATCCTGGTAAAAGTAAAGAGTTCGTTTAGTTCATTGAATGTCATTATTGTCAAAAGTTAGCAACGTTTGCTCAAACTATATCATTATCACACAACACACTTGAGCCCACACAATGTGCTTCCTGTAGCTGAGACAGTAAGTAAGTAAGTAGCGTCATAATCAATGGTCGTAGGGGGCCCTAATGTTTCCATTAGAACTTACTAGGGGCTAGTAGACCTGGTGGAAGATGAGACAGTAAGTAAGTAGTCCAATAACCCAAGGTCGTAGGGGGCCCCAATGTTTCCATTAAAACTTACTAGGGGCTGGTAGACCTGGTGGAAGATGAGACGGTAAGTAAGTAAGTAGTCCCATAACCAATGGTCGTAGGGGGCCCTAATGTTTCCATTAGAACTTACTAGGGACTGGTAGACCCCATGTACGTTGAGACATTAAGTAAGAAGTCCCATAACCAATGGTCGTAAGAGCCCTAATGTTTCCATTAGAACTTACTAGGGGCTGGTAGACCCCATGTACGTTGAGACATTAAGTAAGTAGTCCCATAACCAATGGTCGTAAGAGCCCTAATACTTCCATTAGAACTTACTAGGGGCTGGTAGACCTGGTGGAAGCTGAGTCAGTAGCTCACACAAGTCTGTCACAGTCTTGTGGTTGCATAGATGGGTCGGCACTACAGTTTTTGAGGGAGTGTAAGATCAAAACATGAACATCTAAAGGGGATGCATGCCCCTAGGAGCCACGTCTGAATGTTCCCATTGTGGATGGAGACAATACGTTCCTTGGCGTGTGCTCCTTTAGATCTGTCAAACAACTCTTATGGAACAGTCTTCCGAACAATTTTAAGAGCACACGTGAAAACAAAGAAGAATTTAAGAAAACGTTGAATCATAATTGTTCAGTAATGCTACAGTAACAATAAATGAACCACTACAGTAGCGTTACTCAAGCCAGACTACAGATGAAGGTAACCGAATGACTGCTACAACAAACCGATGAATACTACAAAAATGCGGCTGACCACTAATACAATCCGGATGACTACTTCAACAATCCGGATGACTACTACAACAATCTGGATGACTACTATACAAACGGGATAACTGCTAAAACAATCCGGACGACTACCACAACAATCCGGATGATTACTACAACAATCCGGACAACTAATACAACAATCCGGATGATTACTACAATAATCCGGACAACTAATACAACAATCCGGATGATTACTACAAGAATCCGGACAACTACTACAACAATCCAAATGACTAATACAAAAATCCGGATGACTAATACAACAATCCGGATGATTACTACAACAATCCGGATGACTACTACAACAATCCGGATGACTACCACAACAATCCGGATGACTACTACAACAATCCGGATGACTACTACAAAAATCCGGATGATTACTACAACAATCCGGACAACTAATACAACAATCGGGATGATTACTACAAGAATCCGGACAACTAATTCAAAAATCCGGATGACTACCACAACAAAGTCTAGTGACTATTGGATGTCCTAGATCAATCCTAACCTAAGTTTGAAGGAGCATGTTTAATGAAATTTACCTTTAGGAATAATTCACGCAATTTATTACAGGTTAGACGCTTCCTGAGTGGAGTTTTTTTCAAATTTACATTAAAAGATACGGAATTCAAGTAAAATTTTGTGCGAATTTAGCTCACAGCAATGGTATTATGGTAATTACATCGATAATTTAAATTCAATGTGATACCTGCTACAGTGGGTCATTTCAATGGGTACAAGATAAACTACATACAATAAATACATTCTGTGTTAAACATTGTATCATGAGTCAGATTTATTATTTACACTAGCAAAATACCCATGCGCGTCAGTGGAAAATAGGATTTTGGTTAGCGTTGAAATCCGCGTTACAAATTGCTGGAAGATTGGACATTAATTAACAAACACCATTCAACAAGTTCAAATGGAAAATGACATTTACGGCTAATATGTTTTTTAAAAATAAAAATGGGGCCCGTAAAAAAAAGAAAATTAACATGGTGAACGTTGCCGACCTATAAGATCGATGTTCATAGTAATTGATAATTTTGAAAAAAAAATTCATCCATTGCCTTCGCAGGGGTGTACTGTAAAGTTTCCCAAAGTTGTATGCCTCTCTCTATACGGGAAGTTGAAGAATAAGTGATAGTCAGTTAATAATTTTTTTTAATGCCGTTGGGCCCTAGGCCCCCAGTGAGTAGTAATTTAATTTTTTTTCATTTTTACCATTTCGGGATTGTACAATCTTCCCAAAGTTTCATATTAAATCAAGTTTAAGGTCACTTCAGGCAATAACTCCTTATGAGGTCACAACACATGTCAGCTGGCATAACTCTTTTGTCAAATCAATAAACACTTCCAGTAGAAAAATTTTACAAACTTCTATTGGTGTTTGGCAATTTGATAAGCAGGAACATTACTTAGTTATTTCTTAATTCCCAGACTCATTATAGTTCTTAAATTCTTATATTAAAATGTTATATTTATCTTAAATTTTGCGTATACTTCACAATTTAATTGTTAATTATTTTTAAAAATTTTTAATTGAATGGTAATTAAAAATTTCAAGTACATTTTGAAAGCATAGAGTCTTAATTTTAATTTTTATAAATTAATTTGGAGCATCTTCGAATAAATCTAATGTTTAAGTTTCACAAAAATTGTATTTATTTTATTTCTAGCTTTTAACAGTCCTCAAGTTCCCACAACACACCTGTACGTTAAGATCACAAATAGCTTTCATGACGAGACAGAAGTTATCATAGGCCGTTAGAAAAATTATTATTATTATTATTATTATTAGACTATCGTAGTGATACATTTAAATTAAATCCGACTGTTTTTGTCTTCTTTGTCCAATTCATAATGTAACTCTTAGTATTATGTAACAACCTTACAACATTAAAAAAAACTTTTGTGGTAAAGTATTCTTGAACTATATTTTAAGGCAATCTTCCCCTAAATGTGGAACGAATCCTCAATGATGTCATGTCACTACTTCATTTTACAAGGAATCCGTTATTAAATTTCAATATTAACATAATTTAATGAAAATAACTAACATACCTTGATACAGATCAATCACTTTAAAGATTAAAACATACCTTTTAATCCCAGATTATCGTATATATGCAGCAAATCAAAATGTCCGCCCTGTTGAAGTAAATATTTATCCGCAACTATTTTGCATACACACTTCCTCCTTCAGTGTGTTAGTCAGTGCGTCTTAAAATTAACAAAAATGTTTTTGAGCTTACTTCCCTCACGCTTTATCGTAATTTTTTTTCCACATTTTATTTCATTAAAATAATATTCATTGTTATGAGTTGATGTGTGTTATTGTTGTTAATTATAACTGTTATTTTGTTTAAAGCAATCAATGGAACTAAACGCCCCAATAAAGACAACACCGTAGAGTCGACTTTCAATAATTTTAAAGCCAAAAGTTAAAACGAGACTCAACCTTTCAGTAACTCACTTTGTCTTCATTTTTAATTAATGATATAATTATATAATCTTATAAATAACTTAGAAAAGAGACTTTTTTAATTTTTTATATTTTTTATATATTTTTTTTCTTACTGTTTCAGTTTTTTTTGGGGTGGTAGGTGATGACAGCATCGATAGAATTCTAACAGTAATCGTTGTACTAAGAAAGTAACCTTCATATTTATTACAAAACAAAAGACTGTATCTATGAGTATTTATTAATTCTTTGCTATATAAATTTTATCTGAAATGTTTACGCCTAAAACTATTGCATCTAGATTTCTATTTAGTTTCCTCAAATTCCTGAACACAGTTACTACTGCTTGATTCTTAGAAATGCTGACTATGTATATTTAGTGTTAATTTTCCTTTGTTTCATTGGAACACTTTAAAAAAAGACTATACACTTTTTAATAAGAGCGATCACATGCAAAATGTATATTTGTACAAGGTACTTTTCATGAATGTTTTTTTTTATTTATGCAATTTTGTTTTTACGTTAATCAATATCACTAGCTTTGACCTACTAACCCAATTCAAAAGAATAACTGCATGTGTTAGTTTTGAAAACTGGGGGTGCTCTCATATGCTCGTTTTTATTAGGAGCTTTTAAGCATCGCAACCTTAAAACTTTAACATTAAACTAAACGTTATTACAAGATCATAACTTTGAAAAACGTAGGATATCTCAGGTATAAATACAGCAAAGTACCGCAGGGGCGTCGCTAGGGTTGGTGTCACCCGGGGCGGTAGCTCATGGTGTCACCCCTTCATAATTTAAGGGGGACGTCCATAAATGACGTCACGTGAGGTTACCAATTTTCACCCCCCCCCCTTTTCACCCGCGTCATACTTTGTCACAAAAACGTAAACCCCCACCCCTTGTTCCGCAATGACGTCACAAAGCTTAGACACCCCTCTCCAAAGCCATAATTTTCTCAATAAAAATTAGCATGTTGCAAATAAGTATTTTGTCATTTAAATATGTATTTAGTGTAAGTATGCACTCTAGTATCGTAACACGCGGGGAGCTATTGAAAACGTCATTAAATAAATTGTAAACAATCAAATATTTAAGGGGACTTTTATTTAAAGTTGCGGTGGTGTTTTTTTTTTTTTT
>MUZC01000169.1:283088-296128 GCA_002072015.1 Radix auricularia | reverse complement strand
AAATTTTTTTTTTTTTTTTTTTTTTTTTTTTTTAAATTATTATTTCTGCTATTAAATTCCACACCCTCGAATACATATTAAAAATCTAGGAATATCTTTTTTTTTCCATCGCAATTTTCAATTTTTCTCTTTCTATATTAATAATATTATCGTACCACCCCCACCCACTTCCTTGTGTAGTTTAAAATTATTCCTTTTTTATATTAAACCTTTTTAAAAAATGATTATTCTTTTAAAATACTAGGTGGTTTCCGAGCGGCAAGCCGCCCCCGTCTTTAACTTTCTCGCGTATTAAAACTTTTTTTAAATTTATTTGAAAAATTATTTTTTTTAAATTTTATTCAATCTTCTTGTTTAAATGCTAAAATTGTTAAGGTCACGATTAAGCCTCACCTACAAATTTACATACACATTGTAATTTTCATTTGAGAATTTGGGTTCGAATCTTAAAATTACTTTGTATGTGAATTTGTAGGTGAGGCTTGTTGCTGCTTGATTTTTTCACTTTTTTAATCTTCGATGATCAGCGTCTTGAAAGTCTTGAATTTGTAGGTGAGACCTTGAAGCTGAACTTGAAACTTTCATCACTTTCATAACTTGGTGATATCAGCGGTCTTCGCCTTCACCTTTTGATTGATTTTTAGGGAGGCATGTAGCTGACACTGGAAGAGCTTGAAGTTGTTGCCGAGGCTTTCCCACCATCCTCCCGCCTCGTTGGACACGCCAAATTTGCTGCTATCAAAAATTCGTCGTTTTTCAAATATTCACCGACATCAGCACCTGCTCGGACTCCGTTTCCAGTGTAGCTGTTGTTGGTTTGACTCATTTACATGCGAAAGACTTCGTTGAAGACCACGTTTCGCGTAAATTCGCGGCCATCACGCATCAATCGACCTTGCTCATGTGACTGATCCACTCGGACTCGGATGTTTGCACCGTCGCGAGCTCGCGAAAAAGCCACGTATGCTTGTCCATGACCAAAGACTGGAACTTGAAAGTCAATTCCTACCTTGTCGTAGGTTTGGCCTTGCGACTTATTCATCGTGATGCAAAACGCGGGGATGACAGGAAATTGACGACGACGCAAAACGAACGGCAAGTTGGTGTCTGAAGGAGCTAAGATGATTCGCGGGATGATCACCACGTCACCTTTATTACACTCAGAGAGAATTCGCGCGGTAATGGTGTTCCTTGCCATTTGTTCAACAACCAATCGTGTGCCATTGCAGAGACCTTTTTTCGGACAAAGATTTCTCAACAGCATGATGATTGTACCTCGCTTCAGGCTAAGCTCGTGAGGAGGCACGCCGGACGGAGTCAAACCATTGAGGAACTCAGTTGGGAAATTGAGAGCATCCGACGGATCTTCTGAGATGATGGAGTCAGCGCTGTGGTAGGTGACGCTTTCACCTGGCAGTCGTCGGATAATCTCGCGATTGGTGACTAATGCCTGAGCATTTGTGGCTGCGACGATGACACGACTTGCGAGCTGCTCGTCCGAAAGCTCGGCAATATCTCGGCTAAACACCGCATCGATTAAGCTGGTGTTTTCAACCATTATCTGAGGGATCTCAAATAGTTCGGGATCTCGCAATGATGNCAACATGGACCCCTGCTTCTGATCAATCTAAAGCACTCGACCTTTATATTAAAAGTACAGAAAATCAAATCCAAAACATTAAGCAAATTCCTCTGAAAAAATCCAATTTAACGAAAGAAGAATGGCGAGCACTTTTTCAACTTAAAAAACGCCAAGACATCGTTATCAAGCCGGCAGATAAAGGTGGAGCCGTGGTGGTGTGGGATAAGAGACTGTACATTGAAGAGGCTTCCAAACAATTACGCGATACAACTTTTTACAAGCCGATGATAAACGATCCCATAATTTCCAATAATGAAATTGTTAAGGAAACTATTGAAGAACTTATAGATTGTGGCCAATTACCACCCTCTGCAAAAAATTTACGCATTTATGATAGTGATCTAGGTAAGCCATGCTTATACTTGTTACCTAAAATACATAAGCTGGGAAACCCAGGAAGACCCATTGTCTCCGCCTGCTCTTGTCCTACTGAATTAATTTCTGATTTTTTGGATTCTGTTTTCCAACCGATAGTTGAAAATTTACCATCATATATTAAGGACACTAGCCATATGCTAAAATCACTGGATTCCTTGGTTTTACCGGATGAAGATCACCTCCTATTTACAATGGACGTTTCTTCATTGTACACGTCAATTCCACATGCTGATGGCCTCTCTGCAATTTCCTTTTTTCTAAACAAGAAGGCAAATCTTAAGTTCCCAGCAAGTGCCATACTACGATTGACCGAGCTGGTCCTAAATTTAAACTCGTTTGAGTTCAACGGACAGTTTTTTGATCAAATTAGTGGAGTTGCCATGGGAACAAAAATGGGACCAAGTTATGCATGCATATTTATGGGCCATTTGGAACACCTATGGAATAAAAATTACAAAGGTATTTGTCCAGAGTACTACAAGAGATACATCGACGATTGTATTGGAATAACCAAAATGGACATGCAGCAATTGCAAAATTTTATTGACTTCATTGGTGGCTTCCATCCTTCAATAAAATTCACATCAACTATTCATAGGAGTACTGTTAACTTTTTGGACATACAAATAAAATTAAAAGAAAACAAAATATCAACATCCATCTTTTACAAGCCTACAGACAGCCATAGTTTCCTTCTATATACATCGTCCCATCCTCAATCGTGTAGGAACTCTATCCCATTTTCACAACTACTAAGACTTAAAAGACTCTGCAGTGATGAGGCAGACTTCTTGGAAAGAAGTGATGAGATGCTGGACTTTTTTAGAAGGAGGTCATACCCGGAAACAATCTTAACATCAGCTGTCAATAGAATTAAAGGCATGACCAGACAGGACACATTTACATCATCTGTTCACGATCAATGTGATAGATGCAAATTTGTTTTAACTTTCCATCCCCATAATTTTAAGGCCCGCCAGGTGATTCTCAAAAACCGATCAATCCTTATGGCTGACCCTCTAACTCAGCAGGTCTTCAAAAAACCTTCTCTTTTTGCTTTCCGGAGAGATAAAAGCCTCAGAGACATACTTGTAAGAAGTCACCTTCCCACAATGAAAGCACATATTGGAACAAAAGGTTGCAACCGTAACCGTTGCAATACTTGTCCATATGTGGTTGAAATTAACAAAATTTCTTTCCCTCTTGAACAATTCTTAATAAAAGATGGATTCACTTGCACCAGTCGCAACGTGATTTATGCAATTATTTGCAAGAGATGTAAAAAAATTTATGTGGGTGAGACAGGTCGTCGTCTTGGAGATCGGTTTAGAGAACACCTGTACAATATAAATAAACAGGCTCAGTGTCCTGTGTCTAAACATTTTAACAGTGTTGACCACGATGGCATTTTGGATATTGTAGTTACTGGTATTTTATATGCAACCAATACCCATGATAGAGTCCACATGGAAAATAGACTCATAAAACGATTTGGTACGTTGGCTCCATATGGAATTAACCAAATCCACAATTTTACATGACTGCAAAATCGTTTTCCCGTTGTGGTTTTCACTGTTACTTTAGATACTTCAACTTCCTCCTTTTTCTTATATTCTATGTCCGTGTTTATTTTTGTCTTTCATTTCTTTTCATTTTATCACATAGACTTTAATATGTTTTAATTTTAATATATATGTAAGTACATGTAATTGTTTTTGTACTGATGAAGGCATGAGCCGAAACGTCTACCATTATTTGTATTAGTTGATAATAAAGCTTTAATTTATTGTTTCCTTACACAAATAGTCTGTGTAATTTGTTTTTTTTTTTAAACATACAGAACCACACCACTGGGTGTTTATATATATTAATTGTTTGTCTTTTTTTTATTTGTTCACTTTTTAAATCATATCTTTCTATCATATTTATTTTAAAAATTTGTTTCTATTTAACTATATTTTCTTCCTTAAAAGAAAGAATACCATACTTTAAACACGTGTACACAGACAGTAACGTTGGCCACACGTGTTGTTGATTCAGGATCCTATCACAGAAACGAGATGACGAGTCCTCAGCATAGGGTCCATTGCAGATTCTACAAGGGGACGCTGCTCAAGATCTCGGGCGGCAGAAGTGAGCATGAAAATAAAATTAAATTAAACAACCCGTCAAAATAAAGTTTTTGACTATAAATCCCTTATAAATGAGACAGAAATGAAAGTATTGATTATGTTCAATGTAATATGTACGCGCAACCAACATTTACAGACTGAACATGACTGAAATCCCCTTGCCGTAAAACATTGGGATGTGGTCATCGACGGCTGGAGTGAACTCCAGTGACACGTGGATGTCAACTATAGCAGACGCTACATTGAGATACATAGATATAAACTAAAAATGCATTAATTTAATTACGATAAATTCGATCAATATGAAATTTTGATACAATGCATTGTTAGGTAACACACGTCTAATTGCAAATTTTCAGCTCGATTGAATAATGGGAAGTAGGTCATTTTTTACTTTTGTTTTTCCGCCTCCCCCCACCCCACCCCAACTACAAAAAGGTGAAGTTAATATAAGGATTTAATAATGCAGGACAAGCATTAGAACTATTCAAACATTAAAAAACAACAACACATAATATCAATTTTTTTGTGTGCAGACTATGGAATTGAAAAATGAGATCATATGTTGAATAATTGTCCCACATCTTATAACTTTGGTAGATTGCTACTTGTTTTAGTTTTGTAAACAAAGTTTGTAATTATGTTCAGTTTTTATTCTCATTTTACTTTTGTTGTGACTATTAAGTGTGTGTGACAGGAAGGAATATAAACATTTGTTCAATAGTAGTCTACATACACAAAGATGAAAGTTTGTGGGACACATTAGTTTATACATCGCACAGAATTAAAAGATTTCTACGTTTCTATTCAGTGTATCAATTTATATTTTCATATAAGACTATTGAGCCAAATGTTTTTGTTTTAACAATTTCATACAAATATGACGTATTTATTGTGGTTAACAAGTTTACATTTAAGATTTATTTAATGGTAAGGGTTGGGACACTACTGGAATATAGAAAAATAACAAAACTAGATTTCGATTCTTGAATTTCTCTTTATTATGTGGAGACTATTTGAAATCAGGTGCGGGAATATGTAACGAGACGAGACGCAGTGATGCTGGTCAGTGCCAACCAAGGCTCTAGTGCCAGGGATGATGATGGTGGCAAAATTAAAGGTTTATTTTCTGATTTGCTGCTCTTAAGTAACTTTCTTCCTCAAAGATAACATGCAGGTCCCAAACGTTAAGTTTATGGATTTGCGCCTCCAGTAAATTATGTAGATGGAGGTGTTTACAATAATTTTAGGCCTAAACAAAACCGTCATGACGTCACATTACTATCATCCAATATTTAAACGAATATATCCATCCTGAAATATTCGGACCGGGCTTCTAATCGTATTTTATAATTTTATCATTGCAAACGGTACGTACCGCTCCATCGAAGGTCCCCGGAACTTTGCATTCAAGTATCGCAACAGCTTTAGTGCATTGTACGACGGGAATCTGAATAAAGGAAAACAGAATGAAGCTATTAACCGGCTAAAGTTGTCAGTGGTATTATAAACAAATGCTACAGTCTTAAGACTTCAATTATTTATATTGCATTAAAAAATATCTCATGCGTGTAATCATAAATATGTTATGATGAATATGATATAAGGGTCAATGTTTAATGTACATGTTATAAGGAGCATGTCATAATTGTCATATTACAAGGAACATGTTATTATGTACACGTGATATGAAATATCAATATGTACTTATACAATATGTTATAGGGGACTTGTTATAAGGGACATGTAACGAAGGAAAATGATTATGGACATGTTTTAATGCAAAAGTTATAAAAGGGGCAGTCCATAAAGTACGTCTCGCTCCAGAGGGGGGAGGGGGTGTAAGAAAGTGTGACAGTTTGTGACAGGAGTGAGGGGGGAGTTAAAATTTGTCAAAAAATAGCGTGACGTACTTTATGGACGGCCCCATAAGCATGTTGTAGGGGACTTGTATTAAGGGACATTTTGAAATGAGCGTGTACATGTTTTATTGGGCATGATATAATGGGCATGATATAATGGGCATGATATAATGGGCATGATATAATAGGAATGATATAATAAGCATTATATAAGGGACATGTTATAATTAAAATTTTAGAAATAAGACTAAGACGTTAGTCCTTAAACAACCGGCTGGCTTGTCCTTAAACAACCGGCTGGCTTGTCCTTAAACAACCGGCTGGCTTGTCCTTAAACAACCGGCTGGCTCGTCCTTAAACAACCGGCTGACTTGTCCTTAAACAACCGGCTGACTTGTCCTTAAACAACCAGCTGGCTTGTCCTTAAAGAACAGGCTGACTTGTCCTTAAACAACCGGCTGGCTTGTCCTTAAACAACCGGCTGGCTTGTCCTTAAACAACCGGCTGACTTGTCCTTAAACAACCGGCTGACTTGTCCTTAAACAACCGGCTGGCTTCTCCTTAAAAACTAGCTTGCTGGTCATGTTCGAAAAGAAAGTGAGAAATGAACGGACACAAACACAATTTTTTTTTTAATTAAAAAAGAAATGTCTTAGCTGACGCTTTAACCTACGACCTTCCGCGTGTAAGGCGAATGTAATTGCCACTACACTACGACATACATGTTATTCTATTGTTCTGAAAGAACCGTACCGATGGTCACGAGTTCGAATCCATGCCAAGGCAAGGATTTGTTCCTGTGGCCTAAAGAGTCCCCCGAGTCACCCAGCTTCGAATGGGTACTTAACCAACAATAGTTAGGCGGCTGGGTAATGCGTGGAATCCTCATAGCCGTGACCAGTGACCGCTGCATCACTTGCCAACAGATCATATGTCATGGTCTGTGGACCAAATTTATCTTATCTGTATATCTAAGATAAGATGTAAAAAAAGATATTATTAAACTGGTGTTGAAACGATTCCAGTGTTGATAACTATTTCTAGCGGACCTTGTTCAACCCAAGACAACGAATCAGCCACAGTCTAGCTATTTGTCATACATTTAAAAGATGGCTACTTTCTTTACAAACGTAGGATAGTAAAACACAAAAAAAAACTTCCTTGGCCTCCCCAAATTTTTGTAAATCTAAACTCTACATAATTTATTTTTTTTCAAATTAACTTTTTTTCAACGCAAGAGAAATTACAAGAAATTGAATATTTACTTTTAAAACTTTAAAAAAAATTCTTACCTTCATTATAATATTGAAATCCGTGTGTAGATCCATGGATATTTCATCGTCATTTAATGAATTAGGGTACACGTTAACTCGTCTCATCATGAACTGGTGCCATTGTTTATGCTTTAAATCGATATCGTCTATAAAATTTCATTTTAAATTGATACAATTTTACATTTAATGTGTAACAATTAAAGAATATTGATAATTATTATATGAAGTAAATATTATTTCAAGATTTAGTGATACAACTTAAAATGATAACAAATTTGCTTTATCTAAGGAAAATATTAAATTGAAGATAATTGAATCATAAGCAAGTATTTGAATGTTTTAAATAAAACTCACTGATATCGTCAGTCATTGTAGGTGAAACAAATTTCTGAAATAGACAAAGAGTGAAATATAGAGAAGTTTTAATGGCGTGAGTTATAAAAATCTAAATAAGAATGCAGGGCCAAACATAAACCATAGATAAGCATAAGACGCAATATTCTTCTGTATAAAAGGAGCGTCTGTGACCGATAAGATAAGGTAAGATGAGACAAGATAAAACATCTAAGTAGATTTCTTCATTTCCAGAGAATGGAAACTAATAAACAATGTGTAATTTTAATAAAAATCTTCAATAAAATGAAAAAAGTAAATGTCACAGATTTACATTTATATCCATAATATTTATATAGATCTATTTTTTTTTATTAATGATAATGTTAGATATCTTTATTCCAACCATCACGTCTCTAGATCTATTCTTTTTTATTGCCAAACTTCTAATCACTTGGTGGCCACTTAAGTAGGTCAGAAAAACTCAGTTTGAACCATTACGCTGATTGAAGTGTTGACGGGAGCTTAATCTAATCCTATTCTGAGAAACCTAGATTTACATTGATACCTGTATACCATGGATGTTCAGAGTCTGGACCGCGGGCCCATTCCGGCAGGCGTTTAAAAATTATTTCACTGGTCCGCGGTATTATCTTAAATAATTAATTGACGTCTGCATTTTTTTTCCGTAAACGATAATATTATATCAACTGCAAAAATGAAGTATTTGGATGTAAAAAGTCCATTCCAAAATTTACGGCATTTTAAAATTAAATTATCCAAAAATTAAATTATGAATGATACAATAAAAGTATCTCATATCGATTTTCAACGAGGCTTTGAAATATTTTCTTACGCTGAATGGCTTCATGTGCGCGAATCTTTTGTAATGAGCATCTTAGCTTGCATATGAACTGATGTGCTAAAGGTCTTTGGTTTTGAAAAGTTAGTGACGTATTTTTTGCTTAAAAATTCGTGCTCCCCTCCCCCAACACACCCCGAAAAAAAGAAATAAAAAGGGAAATTTAATTTTAAAAGCAACCTAACATAACGAGGTTACAGTTCTAAACTTTTTTTAGACTCTGAACCTGAATGAGTGGGGTTTTTTATTTTTTTATTTTATGAAAATTAATTTATGTTACAAATTAAATTTGTGGTATAAAAGCTGAACTTTTAAGTTTTGCGTTAATTATTGGTTTTAATATATTATGTCAGCGATAGGAAGAGATTAAACTGAGATACGTTCTACTGCTTCTCTATAAACAATGCTATCTACATCACTGCAACACAAGCGACGTTTTCTTTAAGGTCTTCTCCAAAAGATTTGTCCGCACATGTATCAACTGCTTAAGAAGTCACTAGTGGTGAATTTTAAGTGATAAAAATTTTTACTCGAAACTTACACACAAAAAAAGTATAGAAATTTAACAAAAATCCTAAATTACCCTTGAATTTGGAAACTAAGCTCACCAGACAAAATCTTTTATGTTTTCAATATCAACCCCAAAGCCTGTTTCTGTTACATAGCGCTGAATATTTATTTTAACATTATCCCCACATTATTTCGATTTAAACCTAAGTCTTCACTCAACATCTTTTGTTATAACAATTGAAGAAAACTCACCCAACTGTCTTTGAAACTCCTTGTTTTATTATAAACGTTTTAATTCACTTATGAAAACACGAACAAAAATTCGAAATGTCAAGCCTTTCGCTGAACGGTTTATCTTCACACACTTGACCAAGGTATAACACATCTCATATCATTTTTATCAACCAGGTATTCTCATATTTTTTCAAGAGCACTTGTAAAGTTAGTGTTTACTATTGACCCATTATGTTTTGTATAAAAGCCAGAAACATAATCTGCTATAGGTTTAAGCCTAGTTTTTCTTTACGTGTAAATGGAAAACTGAAATACCCCTGACACATTTGATGAAACTGATTGAGGCCCTTGTGACCTATTATAATGAAACAAAAGTGTCTTATTTCTGTTAAGAATGCAATTAGTCTATAAATACAAGCTGACTAAAGTAATTTTGTTTATTTTAATTGCCAGAAAAAAGGACTCGTTTTAAAGTAGATTTTTCCCCCTACCAGTATCTATTAATCCAGTATTCCTCTATGAGTATGGTTAAAACATTGTGTTATTATCATACTGTGTTCCGATTGTTTATCGATTGGATTGTTATTGGATAACACTGTCAAGGTCACACACTGTGTGCATTTTGTCCTATCTTCTCTCGTTGATTCTACACTAGCAGCAAACTCTCTCAGTCTCAGTCACAAGTAGAGTGTCAAGGTCACAACAAGTAGAGTCTCAAGGTCACAACAAGTAGAGTCTCAAGCCCTTTCAGTTCAAAACCACTAAATAGTAAATGAAATATTTTTTTACAAACTTCTTTTATTTTACTTCTTTCTTTGTTTATTTTCTAAGAGATTCGGTATAACTTTGAGGGTCCATGTGTTTACCTAGTGACACCATAGCAATAAATTGTTTATTTTCTAAGAGATTCTGTATAACTTTGAGGGTCCATGTGTTTACCTAGTGACACCATAGCAATAAATTTTTTATTGAGACAACTAATTTTTTTTTAAAAAACGGGAACATTGTCTATTTCATTACAACATTCAAAGGGAGTGAAACAATAAAATAACAGGAATGTTAACGAATGGATGGCATTTATTTCCCATTAAATTATTCACTTCTTTGCAAATATTACAAAAACAAAAGGTTACACCATATTCTACGACTAAATCATATTAAAAATGTTGTTTTCGTTGTTACTCAACACGACAACAACAACAACTAAAAATGATAACAATGAAGCAAGAAATTATTTGTTACGTGGCTCAAACACAGATCTTTTGTCTTGAAATGACAATAGTCATTATTGGACTCAAAGGGTTAATTACGTTATTATTGGACTTCAAGAGTTAATTACGTTATGATTAGACTCAATGGTTAATTACGTTATTATTAGACTCAATGGTTAATTACGTTATTATTAGACTCAATGGTTAATTACGTTATTATTAGACTCAATGGTGGGACGTGGTGGTCGAGAGGTAGCGCTCTCGACTGTCATACTGATGGTCACGAGTTCGAATCCACACGAAAGTGAGGATTTGTTCTCGGGGCCTGAGGAGTCCCCGAGTGACCCAGCTCCGAATGGGTACCTAACTAGACAATAGTTAGGCGGCTGGGGTAATGCGTGGAACCCCTATAGCCGTGGCCTGTGACCGCTGCATCACCTGCCAACAGATCATCTCTCATGGTCTGTGGACGCAATTATCTTCTGCATAGAAGGAGCGTCTGTATATCTAAGATAAGATAAGATAATTACGTTATTATTAGACTCAATGGTTAATTACGTTATTATTAGACTCAATGGTTAATTACGTTATTATTAGACTCAATGGTTAATTACGTTATTATTAGACTCAATAGTTAATTACGTTATTATTAGACTCAATGGTTAATTACGTTATTATTAGACTCAATGGTTAATTACGTTATTATTAGACTCAATGGTTAATTACGTTATTTTTGGACTTCAAGAGTTAATTACTCCATAACTAAAAACAAGATTATTAGAAAAAAGGGTTAATATAATGTAAATTATTGATTATTGTAGGAAAATGTGTATGTCTGTGTGTGTATATATATGAGCGCGCGCGCGTGTGTGTGTGTGTGTGTGTGTGTGTGTGTCTGTGTGTGTGTGTGTGTGTCTGTGTGTGTGTGTGTGTTTGTGTGTGTGTGTGTGTGCTTGTCTGTGTGTTTGTATTCAAAGTCTATCTTTAATCGTATTTAGATGAAGTGCAGTACTTGAGGGTATATTTTATCGAGTATCTTCAGGACATGGAGATATTACCTCATCCTCACCAAGATTCATTGGCCATGTTGTCTGTCATCCAATGCATATACAGATTATATAAAATCTACAATTCAAAGGTTAGTTTATAGACTTTGCTTGCAATCTTTTTTAAAAAAAATTATTTCAATCCAGCACAAACCTAGCGTACATCTCAGAAAATGAAATTATATATGTACCCGCACAGACTGATTAGTAGTTACACCTAAACTCTGCATGGAAACACAATTCTGATCTTTGTGAGTCGACTTCAACCAAAGCTACACAATAAATTAGAATCTACAAACTCAGCACTATAGATACAGACTTGGTCTGGCAGCAAGCCCAATATTGGGAATCATTTTCACTTATATTTGATAAGTACATGCAGTTTAATACTATGACCATAGAACGTTTCCAGTTGCTAGTAACTATTCACTTTGGAACATTGGAGACAATTCTTGCTAGAAATCCTCAAGAGCTCATAACACTATATATTTTCAACACACTCAAGTGATGACCTAAACTTGACCTACATCTGGTGTTCCAGAGATCATGTCAAGAACAGATCTGAGACTTTGTCTTGTGTAAAAAATTAACGGTTTTATCTATCCCATATTCTTGTTAAGCATTTGTAAGTTATTGGGGGAGTTAAGCGCAAGAGATAAATAAAATTGAATAATTAATGTGTTGCTTCCCCTTTTTTAAAAAAAAAAATGTCTAGGTATAGAGCCTTTTTCAGGGTTGTGAAAATTTTTGCGAAGGGGGCAAATTACGATCAAGTAAAATATCCGGCGCCGGATTATGATAATAAATTAACACGACATCCGTTGAAAACGTGTTACAGTACAGAATATTTTGTAATGTGATTTTCTATTTTTTTCGATTTAAAAAAAATTAGGTGTGGGCGTGGGGAGGAGTAGGGAGGAGGACATTGATTTCTGGATTTTCAAAACTTTATGAATGTTTTATTTCATCCTTAGAAATTACAAACATTTGATTAATTATCGTCAAGTTATCGAATAAACTTGCTTATAACTTAATTTTCAGTAATTAAAATATATTGAAATATACCAAGAGGTGAAAAGTTTATGTAGAAAAGTGTCATGTAAAGACTGTCTTCAAAGTCTAAGTACACCGACGACACCTTCATTGGTTTTCCCAACTTGGCAAACATAAAGAATATTACGTCACTCATTTTTGCACACACAAAAAAATACTTCTTCAAATTTCTGACATATAACTTCCTACCCTTTTTGTTATCAGCATAATAAAATGCCATAAACTTTGTACTCTTAACAGCACATAATTTCAGTTTTTCTATAAATATAACATCTTTCTTACAGAAAAAATCTGCTAGTAAATTATTTATTTCAGATGATATTTCGAACCAGTTAAAAATTTTAGTGCGGGCTGTATTTGGAACGCGTGCCAGACTTTGGACACAAGTACCGTGACTGTAGTAACTGAAGCGAAAAGAGAATGTAGACTCTTTATACACAAATTTTACTTTGTCATTATTTTTTATTACCATTAATACATACATACATACATACATATATATA
>MUZC01000169.1:251657-278428 GCA_002072015.1 Radix auricularia | reverse complement strand
AGACAGACAGACAGACAGACAGACAGACAGACAGACAGACAGACAGACAGACAGACAGACAGACACACAACAAATGCGTCTTATATATATATAGATAGATATATATATATTTGTAGTCTGACATCCCAAATATTTTGGTTTTATTTGTTTACATTTTTTTTGTGTGAGTCCGTCATGATAGTTAAAAACAACTCTCTGCAATCTATCTATTTGCTGAGGCAGTGGTTGCTCATGAGAGTCCAATCTTGCCAAAAAGAAAATGTCCACAGATAGGAGAAGAGATGTTTGGCATTTTGTTGGAAAGTTTATGTGTGCGATCTTTTGTATATTTTATACGTTACTGCGCCACCCGTTTACATATATGGCTCGGTCGGCCATTGGCTGGTGATTCCCGGGAGTCGTACTCGATGTCACACGATTTGAGTGCCTGTCCATAGCGCTTCCGTTTAAATTTGTTTGTTTGTTGTTTTGACCTCTGTCCATGTGTGAGCTTGGCATAGAAAAGCTTGTTTGGGAGCGGATGGTCTGGCATATGCTAGTGTCCCTCTTGGCGTTGAAATTATAATTATAATCAGAATTATAAAGATACTTTGTAGTCCTGCCATGACGAATACTTCAGTGTCTTTTACCTTTTTCAGCCATTTTATATTTTCATAAGTTTTTCAGTTGGAAATTAATTATTTATAAATATAAATTTCGTGTGCAAATATGGATTAACACTCTATTAACATGTTTTTAAAAAAACAAATATATTTCACCATTCATTGCTATGTTTAAATCCTATCCAGTATTATGTCAATCAGTTAATTATGTCTAAAACACGATATGTTATTGGTAAGATCACAGTCTAGCATTAACTAAAAACACAATTTAGCATAAAGTAACATACAGGAACATAAACTAATAAGCCGAAATATAATACAAAAATCCTAATTTTAATCTGACAAATCACGAATAAGAAACTAAAAAAAATAGCCATAAAAATACCTTAGCCTAATTTGACATAAAGACAATTCTTTAAAAAATAACCCAGATATGAATGAACATAACATACTTAGTTACGTCGCTTAAATCTTTAACAGGCGAGTGAGAGGCACTTGGTGTCTCCTAGCTACACAACTAAGTGGTTGTCTCGTCATAGCTTTCCTTTAATTTGTTGATTTTCACGAAATTATTGTCAGGAAACACGCAAGGCAAAAAATAATCCCGTTCAAAGCTTCAAATTTAAAAACATAAAAATGACATTACTAGAGTTACAGAGGTAGAATCACTATGCCAATAGCCAATGTTCCCCCAGTGTTCGGTATGTGGTCAAAGTAAACAAACTGGTGGGCAAAGATGCACAGCATCCATTTTTTGTGCGATATTTCAACGAATTTGCTGCGCAATTATTCTTAACTGCTTCAAGGAAGTCCAGCTTAAAGGGACCATTGTCCACAGCCCCACCCCCATGGATTACACTGTTTGTAGCCCAGGTCACCCCAGGTTCAAAATTACATTGCCCAGTTTGTGGCCCAGGTCACCCCAGGTTCAATATTACATTTCCCAGTTTATGGCTCAGGTCGCGCCAGGTTCAATATTACATTGCCCTGTTTGTGGCCCAGGTCATCCCAGCTTCAATATTACATTGCCCAGTGTGTGGCCCAGATCACCCCAGCTTCAGTATTACATTGCCCAGTTTGTGGCTCAGGTCGCCCCAGGTTCAATATTACATTGCCCAGTTTGTGGCCCAGGTCATCCCAGCTTCAATATTACATTGCCCAGTTTGTGGCCCAGATCACCCCAGCTTCAATATTACATTGCCCAGTTTGTGGCCCGGGTCACCCCAGCTACAGTATTTTATTGCCCAGTTTGTGGCCCGGGTCACCCCAGCTACAGTATTTTATTGCCCAGTTTGTGGCCCAGGTCACCCCAGCTTCAGTATTACATTGCCCAGTTTGTGGCCCAGGTCACCCCAGCTTCAATATCACACCAAACACGAACATCATCTTATTGCATTCACGACAAGCCGCGTCAAAATATTTCACCACCTCCCCACAACCCATCTCTATCGGGGCGTGTTATCCCCCATGGGGCGCCCTCACCCACCCTGCCACCCTCACGCCAATAACGGGCACCCGCCTGAGGATTCCAGAAGCGCACCACATCGACACTGCCGTCCGCTCCCAGCGCGGCACCGCGGCACCGCAGCAACTTGTGCCAGTCAGTGAAATAAGTGGCGATGCCAGGAAGGATAACTCTGCTAGTTCTCGCTTTGTTTACCTTCTGGGTAGTGCTACCTCACGGTGTCAAACCGTGTTAAACGTTGTGGATATAACGATGGTATCAATCAGCTCAAACAGGCAAGTACTTTTCACATCAAATCATTGATCTGTTGGGTTTTTTTGTTGTTTTTTTTGTTGTTTTTTTGCTGTTATTCATTTAAGTAAGTGTATTTTTTAAGTGAAGTCGAGAGGCCAGCAAGCGTAAATATTACACCGAGAAGATGTATTTAGATAAGAAAAACAATGATTAGTTATAAAGACAGACTCTAAGCAGATTATTAGCGGACGAAATTTATAGGATAGATACCTTTTTTGTTTTAAAGAAATTGATTTGGAATTGTTCAGGTTTCTGCGGGATAAAGATTTTAGCCGCCCTCCCTTAGATAAACTTTAAGTAGTTGGCCGGAAATGTCCTCAATCAATGTACGGGAATAAAATTCCCAGACATAGTAGGCTATCCCCCACCACCCCTACACACGGCTTTTTATTGCCCATGGCATCAGCTGATGCTGTAGACATAAAACTGAAATAGAGAATAAAATACAGCTGACTGTAGTAGACATAGACAATAAAATACAGCTGACTGTAGTAGACATAGACAATAAAATACAGCTGACTGTAGTAGACATAGACAATAAAATACAGCTGACTGTAGTAGACATAGACAATAAAATACAGCTGACTGTAGTAGACATAAAGAATAACATACAGCTGACTGTAGTAGAGCAATTGAAATCTTTAGTGGTTACTGCATTCGCATTTGAACAGATCTTTCATCATATTCATGAAAGTACGGAATTCATGGATCAATCTACAAGATTATTAATCCTGATTTCCGCAAATCATTAAATCTATCAATACAATCGTGAAAGTTTTCTTAGACCAATCTACAGGATCATTAATTCTGAGTTGAACTCATTGAAAGATTAATCAACACAATCATGCAAGTATTGATAGATCTATGAACACAATCATGCAAATATTGATAGATCTATGAACACAATCATGCAAATATTGATAGATCTATGAACACAATCATGCAAGTATTGATAGATCTATGAACACAATCATGCAAATATTGATAGATCTATGAACACAATCATGCAAGTATTGATAGATCTATCAACACAATCATGCAAATATTGATAGATCAATCTACACAATCATGCAAGTATTGATAGATCTATCAACACAACCTGTATCGAACACATGAAAAGATCAATCAACACAATCCTGGATAGAAGCCCCTCCTCACAGTAACATTGACTGGGTCAATACCCCCTAACCCCCTCCCCCAACAGACTAATTGTGTCAGCTCGCCTGGACGTCCTGTCCTCCATTTGTCCACCAATTAATGGGCCATTTATCCCGGCCATCATTGCATTTGTTGACCTTGTGGGAATGTGAGCCGTATGGGAATTGGCACGCGAGACAGTTAACGGCCCAAGTACCGAGGGTGAAGGGAGGGTTGGGGAGCTCTCTCGTGTACGTGATGGGGCGGGATTTAAAAAAAAAAAAAACATCAGCAGAAGTACATGAAGTTGATTCACGAATTCTCGTTTATTTCAACCTCAAATAAACCTACAACAAAATGTTGGATACATAAACTTGTTTTGTTGATCTTTCGGGAATGTTATGAACCGAATCGAACTGAAATTGGAACTTATACAATCAGTATTTTGGGGGCTTTCCAATGATCTTTTTACAGCTTAAATAATTTACATGATGATTGGAGACACAGTTTGTGAAGTTTTGCATGTATTAAAGTAATTAGTTAACTGGAAGGGGAAATAAAAAGAAATAAATAATTTTAAATATGTTTTATAAAAGCGTAGCTAAATTTATCAATTTTTTTTTAAGTTTAGATGTGTTTTGTGTTGTTCTTAGATATCCACCTCCCAACTTACAATGTAACATTAGCAGCATTAGATGGTCTATGACCAAATCTCGATAACACTATTTAAACATTAGTTGTGTTTAGTTCTCAGAATAAGATAGCCATAGTAAGACTCATTAACAGCGGTTCTAATATCAAACTGATGACGTGTTGGTTGGAAGGAAAGAGGAGGGGAGGTGCAGGCTATGGCTAACACCAGCCCTTCAATGGGCCATACGTGAACAATTATTTTTCAAACAAAATTTTGTTCTTTCCCGACACAACTGTTATCTCGGTGACTCCCGTCACGAATGTTGTAAGTCGCGGCAAAAATCGATATCTCTAAACTGCATCAGTTTCACTTCTCAGTCTCACATATGGAAGGGACACCACCAACACCGGCATACGAGAATAACAGGTGAAATGGAGAGAGGTTGGTCTGTTCGACAGGTGAAATAGGGAGAGGTTGGTCTGTTCGACAGGTTAAATAGGGAGAGGTTGGTCTGTTCGACAGGTGAAATAGGGAGAGGTTGGTCTGTTCGACAGGTGAAATAGAGAGATGTTGGACTGTTTGACAGATGAAATAGAGAGAGGTTGGTCTGTTCGACAGGTGAAATAGGGAGAGGATGGTCTGTTTGACAGGTGAAATAGGGAGAGGTTGGTCTGTTCAACAGGTGAAATAGAGCGAGGTTGGTCTGTTCGACAGGTGAAATAGGGAGAGGTTGGTCTGTTCGACAGGTGAAATAGGGAGAGGTTGGTCTGTTCGACACGTGAAATAGGGAGAGGTTGGTCTGTTCGACAGGTGAAATAGGGAGAGGTTGGTCTGTTCGACAGGTGAAATAGAGAGATGTTGGACTGTTTGACAGATGAAATAGAGAGAGGTTGGTCTGTTCGACAGGTGAAATAGGGAGAGGATGGTCTGTTCGACGGGTGAAATAGAGAGATGTTGGACTGTTTGACAGATGAAATAGAGAGAGGTTGGTCTGTTCGACAGGTGAAATAGGGAGAGGTTGGTCTGTTCGACAGGTGAAATAGAGAAATGTTGGTCTGTTTGGCAGATGAAATAGAGAGAGGTTGGTCTGATCAATAGAGCCTGGTATTAATTCCGTGGATAAAATGGATCTAAAATGCTATTGTAATTCTGTCAATAGATCCTTCCAGCCGTGGATAGAATGACTTTTTATTTCAGGTGAGATTTCAGTCTGTTCATTGATTATTGCGTGGTGAAAATAGTTCATGTCATGCATTCCATGAACAACAAGTTGGTTCATTGTGTCATGTGAGCACAGGACGGGATAGCGCTCAATGAATGAGTTGGCGAGACCAATGGCAATGTACAATACAGTTGGGATAGGAGCCAGGGCTGAGGGTGTGATAAGTGTAGAGTGGAGAGTATAGAGTGTAGGAGTATCGACTGAGGTAGTGTAGAAAAGACTGTAGAGTGGGGTGTTTAGAGTGGAGTATGGAGTGTAGAAGGAGTGTAGAGGAGAGTGTAGAAGGGGAGTGTAAGAGGGGGTGTAGAAGGGGAGTGGAGAGTGGGAGTGTAGTGGGGTGTAGATTGTGGAGTTTACAGTTAGGAGTGTATAATGGAAGTTAAAGTAAAGTGTGGGGGTAGAATGGGGAGTGAAGAGTGGGAGGGGTGTAAAATGGGGAGTATAGAGTGGGGAGTGTAGTATTAAGATGTGGAGAATTTGCAGCATAGAGTTGGGAGATGAGAATGAGGAGTGGAGAGTTGTGTGGTGGATGCCTCTAGTCAGTCGTGAGCCAGGGAAACTACCAGGGGCAAACAACCCTTGATAACATTTAGTTCAACAAACATACCATAAACCCATCAATTAGGGCCCAAACTGATATCAGAGCTAACAATGGTATCGCCCCATGTGTATCTGGACCATTCGTTGAGGCCATGTTCTGGATATATTCGTTGGGCTGTGGGAAAAAAAAAAAGGGGGGGGGGCAGGGATAGTTAATATGCCTCATGTTTTTATTGCTCTTGCAAAAAAAGATAAAATATTAATAGATTAAAATCATCTTTATAAATAAAAGTTTAACAGACGGACGTTTTCATTTGTCAGCAAGTTGTAGCCTAATAAATTGTTGCGATATTTTATTGTTAATATTACAATTGTAAAATATTTTTTTTATTCCGATTTCTTATTACAAAGGACATGTATTAATTTAAATTATTGTTATACATGAAATTTGTACTGGAGTCTAGGAGACAAACACACAGAGATATAAAATTACCCCCCCTCCTTTCCATCTACACAGACTTACTTTTTATCTTATCTTAGATATACAGACGCTCCTTCTATGCAGAAGATAATTGCGTCCACAGACCATGAGAGATGATCTGTTGGCAAGTGATGCAGCGGTCACAGGCCACGGCTATAGGGGTTCCACGCATTACCCCAGCCGCCTAACTATTGTCTAGTTAGGTACCCATTCGGAGCTGGGTGACTCGGGGACTCCTCAGGCCACGAGAACAAATCCTCACCTTCGTGTGGATTCGAACCCGTGACCATCGGTATGACAGTCGAGAGCGCTACCTCTCGACCACCACGTCCCACGTTTCTTTGTAAATGTAATAATTCCATAAACTTGTTACATGAAAGATAAATGAGAAGGAGACAATGAGTGCCAAGAGGTAATGTATTGTAGACGGTTGGTTTCTTGTCACGTCTGTTGTCTCACATAACAGAATTCCTTTTTATTATTTTTATAGAAGTTTTAGTTGACGTAACTCACAGACAGACGTGCTGGCAAGCGAAGCAAATGTGTTGATTGATTTACAGATATATTTACACCATTTAAGTAACAGTTACAATATATTTACACCATTTAAGTAACAGTTACAATATATTTACACCATTACACCATTTACAACCCCTTATCGGACTATGTGAGACCCGATGGAAAAGCTTTGGTGAACTCGCAACAGAAGATGGACACAAAATCTACTTCAGCGGCAGGGAGGACAGACATGAACATGGAGTTGGATTCCTAATCCATAAAAATACAACAAACTCAGTCATTGGTTGTCGTCCTGTCTCCAGCCGCATCATCACCATCCGCCTGAAAGCAACACCCTTCAATATCACAATTATACAGACATATGCTCCTACATCCAGCCATGATGATAGTGAAATTGAGGCCTTCTATGACCAAATACAGGACATCATGGATCATACACCAAAGAAAGATATTATCGTCGTCCAAGGTGACTGGAATGCGAAGATTGGAGTAGATGTATGTACCAACTGGGCAGATACTTGCGGACACTCTTGCAATGACCTGACCAACGATAGAGGCCTTCGACTCCTCGAATTTGCACGATACAACAACCTCCTTCTAGCTAACACAATTGGTCACCATAAAAAATCCAGAATATGGACTTGGCACAGCCCAGGCGGGGAACATAGTAACCAAATAGACTACATACTGGTCAAAAGACGATTTAAATCATGCATTAAAGCAGCTAATACTAGAAGCTTCCCTGGAGCGGATATCGGCAGCGACCATAACCTGGTGCTGATGACTTTCCATCTACACCTGAAAAGGATAGCAAAACAAAGCAATACACGATTACGCTTCGACCTTGAAAAATTGAAAGATCCGGTAATCGCAGAGGCGTTCAGGGCAAAAATTGGAGGGAAATTTGCTCCACTGACCACACTTTGTGAATCGGAAAAGGATATGGACATAGATCTAATCACTGATACCTTCAATACCACAATAATTGAGACAGCAAAAGATATACTTGGCAAAAAACATGCCATAAAAAAACCATGGGTCTCCACTTATATCCTAGAGATGTGCGATGAAAGAAGAAAACTTAAGAACGTAAAGAATACTGCAGAAGGAGCAATCAAATACAGAACAATCAACAAAAAGATCAGGAAAGAAATGAATAAAGCAAAAACAAACTGGATAGAACAACAATGCTCAGACATCGATGATAATCTACAGAGAAACAACTCAAAAAAGGCTTACAAGATTGTCAAAGATCTGACATCCACCAAGCAAGGTCGCATCTCAACAATTCAAGATAAATCTGAGAAATGTATTACAGAAGAACAAGAAATAATAAAAAGATGGACCGAATACTGTTCTGAGCTATACAATGAAGACTCAAAGGGCGACGAATCAGTGCTCAATTGCCCAACGTCATCTAACATGGACATGCATTACATTCTCCGTGATGAGGTGGAGCTTGCTGTGCGAAAGCTGAAAAAGGGGAAATCGGCTGGAGCAGACAACATCCCAGGTGAACTGATTCAAGCAGGAGGTGACCCAGTAATAAACATTCTAACTAGCATGTGCAACAAGATCTGGCAGACAGGAGAATGGCCAACACCCTGGACTCAATCGCTGGTTATAACGCTCCCAAAGAAGGGTAATCTACAATTGTGTCAGAACTACCGCACAATTAGCCTGATCAGTCACCCCAGCAAAGTCATGCTCATGGTAATACTAAACAGACTAAAACCACAAGCAGAGCAGATCATTGCAGAAGAACAAGCAGGCTTCAGAGCAGGAAGGAGCACAACAGAGCAGATCTTCAACTTGCGAGTGCTCTGTGAAAAACATCTGCAACACCAGAGGGACCTCTTTCATGTCTTCATAGACTTCAAAAAGGCGTTTGACAGAGTGTGGCATGCAGCACTGTGGGCAACCATGCACAAGTACAATATTAACGCCAACCTCATTACTGTGATCAAGAACCTATACAACAGAGCATCCAGCGCAGTACTCTACAACAGCAAGCTGGGAGATTGGTTCAAGACCACTGTTGGTGTTAGACAAGGGTGTTTACTCTCCCCCATCCTCTTCAACCTCTTCCTAGAAAGAATTATGACTGATGTGCTCGAAGACCATGTCGGAACGGTCAGCATCGGAGGAAGGATCATAACTAACTTACGCTTCGCCGATGACATAGACGGCCTAGCTGGCAGCGAGGACGAACTAAAAGAATTCCTTGCAAAGCTAGAGAAGACGTCGAAGGCCTATGGCATGGAAATTAATGCAGAAAAGACCAAGGTCATGGCAAATAAGAATTTCACAAGTGAAATACGGATAAACGGTCAAAAACTCGAGGAGGTCCCTACCTTCAAATATCTAGGGGCTGTAATATCCGATGAAGGCTCAAAACCAGAAATTCTTGCCAGAACGGCCAAAACAACTGCAGCACTAAGCAAACTGAAAAACATCTGGCAAAGCAAGAAGCTCTCCCTGAGATCAAAGATTCGACCTATGCGCTCTCTGGCGATGTCAGTCTTCCTCTATGGTTGTGAGGCTTGGACACTCACCGCAGACCTCCAAAAAAGAATTAGTGCGCTTGAGATGAGATGTTTTCGAAAGGTATTAAACATCTCCTACACGGCGCACATCACGAACAAAGCGGTCCGCGACAAAATAAGTGCTGTCATTGGCCCTTACGAGGACCTTCTCACCTCAATTAAAAAGAGGAAACTACGATGGTACGGACACGTGTCAAGATCTGGAGGTCTCTCAAAGACGATATTGCAAGGCACAGTCCAGGGAAGAAGGAAAAGAGGCAGACCAAGGAAGAGTTGGGAGGACAACATCAAAGAGTGGACCGGCCTTTCATTAAGCGATTCCCAGAAGGCAGCTCAGAACCGTGACACTTGGCATGAGTTAGTGCGCAGCTCAAAATGGTGCCCCAACGACCCACCGTCGGGTTAAGGGATAGTTCAAGTTCAAGTAACAGGTACAATATATTTACACCATTTAAGTAACACGTACAATATATTTACACCATTTAAGTAACAATTACAATAAATTTACACCATTTAAGTAACAGTTACAATATATTTACACCATTTAAGTAACAGGTACAATATATTTACACCATTTAAGTATCAGGTACAATATATTTACACCATTTAAGTAACAGTAAAAACATTTTTGTTTTTTACACGATTTACTAGAACTTGCCCTGTCAGAGTATAAAATATAACATTGTCCTCAAAATCTCATCAATTCACGTGGTCCATCTGAGCTGAAATTTTTCATTCACGTGAATTTTCGATTTTAAATCATGATCACTAATAGATTCTTAATAAGATGATAATAATCAAGGACTATTTTGATTACTACAAACTATCTCCTTAAAATATTGTTTCTAACTTTTTATGAACAATAAGGGTGCACCATACTTTTATTTTAAGTCCATAAATATTTCAATTATCGACTGTAAAATTAATTTCTCTTTTCTTTTTTGAAAGTTTGTGAAAAAGGCAAAAGTTTTTAGTATAAAAATGAGTATTTTTTAACAACAAATATTTTATCTAGATTGTGTCTGAAAAAATATCTGAACAACGTACAGGGAAAGTTTAGTTTGTGTCTCAACAAATATCTGAACAACGTACAGGGAAAGTTTAGTTTGTGTCTCAACAAATATCTGAACAACGTACAGGGAAAGTTTAGTTTGAAACGATCCGAAACAGGTTAAATAGTTATTTAACTCTTGATTAAAAAATGAAGTCGAAAAGCAGAAATAATATTTAATTATGCTAAAAAAAATCAAATGAACAGTTTTACTTTTGTCTCTGTTCGCTGATAGGTTCGTTGACCCGTTGAGTTATGTTGTTTCTATAGGTCTGCTCGCCCTGTGATTCAAGAGACCTCAAACCAGATCTCTTTCATCCTCCCATAACATTGTTGTGGCATGTGGTTTAATGCAAGTCTTAATTTATCAACAGGTGAAAATAATTCTAAAGATTCATTGAAATAAATAATTGACACAAAACCAATGCTTCTTTTAACAAAATGAGGGGTTAGACTGCAATCAGGCTTATAAAAAAGTGAATGGAAAAGAAGTAAACAAGGTAAGGGTTAGCCTGACAAGACGTAACAAAACAGCGAACGTTTCGGCAAAGAGCCTTTTTCAACGGACCAGTGGCGGCGTTAGGTAAGCGCGGGGCCTAGTGCCAGCAATGACCCCACGGGGCCTAGTGCCAGCAATGACCCCGCGGGGCCAGAGCTATTGCGGATTAAGGGGGGGGGGCTGACAAATAAAGACGGCCCCAGGGCATGGGGAAAACAATGGGTTTAAAGTCTCACGAGCCCCGTCAGATTTCACTCACTCCATCTTATCTCTTCCTTTGTCCTAGGCGCTATGGTATGGGCCTGTCCATGGACGGAGATCAAACAAGGTAAATATAAAGGTGGTGTGGTACTTTTATGGTCAAGACTGGCCCTCGTCACATCAACAAAAACAAATTTAAAAAGGAGCAGCATCTCTTAATCTAAAACACTTAACGGTAGAAGAACGAAGAGTGGAGTTGTAATGCTACAACTAGCAATGCCATTAAATTTTAACAGGAAATACAATAAACTAATAACTTTATTCCACCATCACAGACATTTAAAATCATTTTGCCAATTTAAAATAAAAGCATTTTAAAAAGTGCCCTCTCTTCTCTTCTGGAAATTGTGTATGAAATGGATTGAACAAATTTGGAAGAAAAAAAATTAAAAACTTTAAAATCCTAATAAAAATGGGGCCGTTTTGACCGGGGCCGTTTTGACCGGGGCCGTTTTGTCCGGGGCCTATTTGTCTGAGGCCATTTTGACCGGGGCCGTTTTGTCGGGGCCGTTTTGTCCGGAGCCGCTTTGTCGGTGAACCCTTGAAAATATAAAAATATATAAAAATTTAATCAGACCGGATACTACTGATAGAGTTAATAATCGATAAAAAGTGATTTAATTGGCTCACTTAGAGTACATAGTATGAAGTTTAGTTTATATTTTAAAAATTTCTCTTTTGAGGCAAACTCCGCTGGCCGTGTGGAGAGAGTACAGGCGCGTGATGCAACCGGTGTGAGGTTCGATTCACATCAGTTGAAAATAAAAAAAATTCTTTTCACACTCAATTTTAATATTTCACAAACACTTCAAAAAGTTATTTCTTCGTGTTCGTTTATTTTTTTTCATTATTAATATTTAGTTACAGTCCTCTATTAGCTGTTAACAATAATTTTATTTTAAGGGATGCTGGCTGGATAGGGCTAGGGCCCCCGTTTGATTGCAGCCCGGGGCCCCGTGCAGTCTTAATCCGCCCCTGGGCCAGAGTACTAGTAAAGATCGCTAAGCACCAGTATGCTTATGCTTTCAAAGACGTCTAGATCTACACTACGGAATTTGACCTTCAAAAAGGATTACAAGAGTGCCTCTTTCGTTTCTTTACAATCGTTTCCAGCATACGTTCTACCATCCACTCTTTGGTTCTACATGTATAGGCTATTAACCAGGACGAGACATTTTCAGGACCGAAACGCGGGGCCTACCTAAGCGGGGGGCCTGGGGCAGTCGCCCCAGTTGCCACCCTCAAACGCCGCTCCTGCAACGGACATACCCTACACAAATAAAACGAATATAAAAAATAAAAAATGAAAACTTAGCTGCGGTGAAATCCAAAGAGTCGATGAAAGTCACTTTTGAAAAAGGCTCTTTTGTCAAAACGTTCGTTGTTTTCTTACGTCCTGTTAGGCTAACCCTTGCCTTGTTTACGTCCTGTTAGGCTAACCCTTACCTTGTTTACGTCCTGTCAGGCTAACTTTTACCTTGTTTACGTCCTGTTAGGCTAACCCTTACCTTGTTTACGTCCTGTCAGGCTAACCCTTACCTTGTTTACGTCCTGTCAGGCTAACCCTTACCTTGTTTACGTCCTGTTAGGCTAACCCTTACCTTGTTTACGTCCTGTCAGGCTAACCCTTACCTTGTTTACGTCTTTTCCATTTACAATCCGTCACTAGTAATTTAAAATGAAAATTCGCTAGCTCTCTTATGTGCTGCACTGTTTATACCCAATCTGATGAACATCGTACAAATATTCCGATACCTTACAGGAGTTTAATTTGAGAAAGCTTTTTAAAAAATTCATAAATTTGAACATTAACTTCATAAAACAGTAGTCAACTATCAGCTTTTATTAGCTCTATTTCCAACATTAAAGAAACAAGCAAAAATTTATCAAAAATTTTCAATCTGTTTTAAATCACAGTTGTATTAGCTCTTTATTTAATACGAATACTGTTTTAAAATACCGTAATCCTTCAGTTTTGTGTTTGTTTGTTTTTTTCCTTTGTTGTTGTTGTTTTTTAATCAACGTAAAAAGACATGTGAACCCTTGAACAACAGTCATGATCAATAAAAACAACAACGACGACAGCAGAAGTGATATTAGCCGTCTGCCAGCTATGGAGACAAAAAATCGACCAATTACACGACATGGTTGTACAAATGGCATATGCACGGTGCGCCATTTATGATGGTAGAACACCTGGCATGTGCTCGTCGAACCATTTATGATGCTAGAATAATTGGCCTGTGCACGATGCACAATTTATAATAGTTGTACAATAGGCATGTGCTAAATGCACAATTTATGATAGTTGTACAATAGGCACGTGCTAAGTGCACAATTTATGATAGTTGTACAATAGGCATGTGCTAAGTGCACAATTTATGAGCACAATTTATGATAGTTGTACAATAGGCATGTGCTAAGTGCACAATTTATGATAGTTGTACAATAGGCATGTGCTAAGTGCACAATAATTTATGATAGTTATACAATAGGCATGTGCTAAGTGCACAATTTATGACGGTAAAACAATTGGCATATATTCAGTGTACTATTAAAATTAATTGTGGTAAAATAATCGGCACGTGCATGGTGTATCATTTATGACGGTAGAATAATTGACATGAGCTCGTAGCAACCTAATGTTGTTAGAACAAGCGGCTTGTCCTCATTGCCCTATTAACAGCGGAAGAGAAATTGACATTGCGAACCTTTCGGCACACACAGTGTTCTTAAAAATCTTGGCAATTCTCAAAGTTTTTGTCAACCTCACGATCTTGGCGGGGGNGAAAGTATGATCGTTTGTGACGGGGGAGGGGCGGGGTGTGACATCACGGTGTTTTATCTTAAATGTTAATCATTTTGTTAATAGAAAAATATGTTTTTTTCGAAAGAGTGACGTACTTTAAGGGGTGGGGTCCGAAAATTTGTGACAGGGGGAGGGGGGAGTTTAAAATGGTCAAAAAAGCGTGACGTAATTTATGACAGCCCATTGGTGTATTTGTGTTGCAAAGGAAACGATCACCTATCACAACACGTTGTACTCATGACCTTGTAGCTCCCTACAGTTTTTGTTATAATTTGAAACAGAGCCGCGCTGATCCTCGGCAAAGACCAAATAAAAACTTGTCTCTTCATTTCATGCACATTGAACTGTTTTTGACCTTGCCTGGTAAACATTTTTGTTTTGTACTGCTTGGATATTTCGTTGACGGTTGTAGTTTTTGTTTTTTTTGTTTTTGTTTTTTGGAATTGATCCAAAAGAACTTGAACCACCTCCCAGGGAATACAGGGAAGAATCCCGTTACTAATGAAAGTGGATGGGCTCGGGGGAAGGGAGGTACAGGTCAAACCAGACCTCGTCATTCATGGAGGTACACAGCTTAAGGGTTCCAAGGGTATAGCAGGCATCGGAGCTTGTGGCTCCCCTATAACCATGGTCAATCCATCGGTAACATAACACCGGTGACACCCTAACACCGGTGACACCTTAACACCAGTGACACCCTCACTTCGGTGATACCCTAACACCGGTGACACCCTAACACCGATGACACCCTAACACCAGTGACAACATAACACCAGGGAGACCCTAACACCAGTGATACCCTAACACCGGTGACACCCTAATACCAGTGACACCATAACACCGGTGACACACATACATCAGAAACACCATCGCTACCAACAACCCTATGAGCGTACACATGTTTGTACAAATTTACCACTACGACCCACTCCCATAATGCCGCAGCAGATCAATAACCCCGACCCCCCACACCCCTAACCTCATGATATTCCCTTTACTTGATAACGGTATAATTAGATATTTTCCCCTTGAAAGAGGGGAGGGCTCTATGCCCTGTTTAGTTCCTGGCAACGGGGCTGGAGGTGTCTCGACCTGGTGAACAAGGTTCTGAGTGGATAGAGAAGTATTACATGGGATGAGCGGCTGGATGAGACAGTTCTAACTAAGGATAGACTTGTGGGATAAGGTTTGGCCTAAGTAGTGAGAGGGGGTAGCGGATAAGTAGAGAGATAAGGTGTGTGATAAGTAGTGAGACAAGGAATGGGATAATTGGTGAGACAAGGTGTGGGATAAGTAGTGAGACAAGGTGTGGGTTAATTGGTGAGAAAAGGTGTGGGATAATTGGTGAGACAAGGTGTGGGATAAGTAGTGAGACAAGGTGTGGGATAATTGGTGAGACAAGGTGTGGGATAAGTAGTGAGACAAAGTGTGGGATAGGTAGTGAGACAAAGTGTGAGATAAGTAATGACACAAGTTGTGGGATAAGTAATGACACAAGTTGTGGGATAAGTAATGACACAAGTTATGAGATAAGTAATGCGACAAGGTGTAGGATGAACTGAGGGATATCCTGATACCTATCAGATATTACGGAGTATGTTGTCCGTTTCACATTAACTTACTTTCAAAGGTCACTGTCTTCCTGCCTATTTAATAAAAACGGCTTTTGTTCCTTTATGTTTGTCTTTCCTCTTAAGCCCCGTCCCCACCACCAATATTCTTTTTTTCCGATTGCACCACCCCAATTTCCCCCGTTGTCGTGTCACTTGGTTCTAAACGCGACCTTTCAATAGACTGACCACTCCATAGATCTCGTTGTCCATGGGATAATAACACACAATCAAACACAAGCCTATTATTTAGCTTTCAGCCGAGATTCTATCCCTCGATTACGTCTCGTCCAACTAAATCCACTCTCGTCCCTTTACTCTGTCCCCGGCTAATGGCTACATCCCTGCTTACACGACTGGAAGTCATTCCTCTAACATGGGGCCTTATTCTGCCATCAAGTCCTTGTGTTCAGCTCTGTTACAAGTCAAGTCTAACAACAATTTTATTATTGCACAAACGAACTGTCAATATTTTAGGATCATCAAATCTTTAATATCAATATTATCATTAGTGTAGAATACCCTTTAAAAAATATTTTTTTCAATTTAATCATACATCTTTAAATGTATGTTTTAGAAATGTACTAAAATTGTTTTGTTTACTTCAGACTGATTTTGTAATACTTGAAAGTTCACCAGCACTCTGATTTTGTGATACTTGAAAGTTAACCAGCCAACAACTCTATCATTACTCTTTAACACACTTGGTTCCACAATCTCTCACTTTAGATCATAGATGTATAACTAAGATGGTCCATCTTTAGATGTCTGGTCATTTTGAAATATGTCGTGTGTCCAAAGTGCACATCTTCGCATATGTCTTTATGGACATGGTTTTTTAAAAAAAACAATTAAATTGTCGTTGGATTGATGTTGTCATTATTCCTCTAGCTCTGGGGTCCGTTACCCCCGAAGGTGCGAGGTCCTGTCCACACCAGTAACTTTCCAGTAAGTACTTTCAAATAGAGAAGACACTGTGTTTTCATTTTTCCGTTGTCTTCTACTTGGGAAAATCAGAACGTCTGGAAGTCCTCCTGATATCGTATTTTTCTACTACTTGATGCCATCTGTAAAGATGTTTTTAATTATAACTAGATTAATAATTAAACTACTGAGTTTTATTGCAATTTTTCAATCTTTCGGTGTATGTTATTTTATTAATAAGCAGACCGGGAGTGACTTTGTGACGCCACAGGTTGATCAAAGATATCATATCTAGTGTTTTAAACCTAATTTAGGTTGTATGCTATATATTATGTATGCAATATAAAAAATAGATTAATATATCAACCAAAAACGTAAATGATTGTTAAACTGAGAAAACACCGAGATAGCGATTTCTACTGTTAATCATTAATATTTGACGTACTAATATATTGTTCATTATTATTAAATCGTGCCTTTTGTAAATATACGTAGATATGAAGGATTTTCATCGAAATTAATATTTTTTAGATATAAGATAAAAATCTTTTGCATTTTAGCGGATTTTAAATATCCCCGATTGGTTTTCGTCACCCTTCCAGCCCCCCCCCCCACAAAACTCCCTCGTTACCTTTAATGGGGTAATTTACCCCTGTTCGCCGACCACAGCTCTAACTCAACACAATCATAGACGAATGGAAATGCAGTTTACTTTCTTAAAAATCATCAGTAATTAATGTTAAATTATTTAAGGGAAATTCCTGATGCTGAAATTATTTTAACGTTGTTTTTATGACTTAGATTTCATATACATATATTGTGACATGAAATATTCATTGATAATTTGAAGCATCAATAAAAATAGTTGCATGTCATTAAAGGGCATATAATTTAAAATAATTATTGTATCTATAATATGTCCCATAAATAAGTTGAAGATATAGAACGACACATAGATATCCCACAAAAAGGATATGTGATGAATGAAGTAGATTATGTTGGTGAAGTCACCTCTCATATAAAATCTTAAGCATAACCTCATAGCCCTAACACTAACCTCAAATACAACCCAAACACTAACCTCAAATACAACCCAAACACTAACCTCAAATACAACCCAAACACTAACCTCAAATACAACCCAAACACTAATCTCAAATACAACCCAAACACTAAACTCAAATACAGCCCTAACACTTTCATATGCCCCGCTTATCTTATTTTTATCGTAAAATCCTTATTAATTCCTTATCCTTACTCCCTACCCAGACTGGGTCCCACCCAATCCATTTCTCAGACTAGCCTCATAGGGCCATGCAATTGCTAAGACTGGCCCTGCAACCTCATCTACATTCCTAACACTAACCTCACATCTAACACTAACCTAACATCTAACACTAACCTCACATCTAACACTAACCTCACATCTAACACTAACCCTAACAACAAATCATCATTCAGTAATTTTAAAAAAAAAATTAATACAGAATAAATTATTTGTGTTTTGTAAACACAGATACTGATGACGTTTTGATATAGTAATGTTTAACGTGTTGCCCAACACCTTGACAGAAATAATTCAATGAGAATTCTATAAGCTCCAATGTTGTGATGTTCTGTGTGTCTCTTGGTGACTTTGATGTCAGTGTACTTCGTGTTGGTTCATATGACAACCCAACAGCACATTACACACACACATGATTTTTACACACTCATACACACATCACACTTACACACACACATCACACTTAAACACACGTATTCACACATCACACTTACACTCGCATACCCCCACATCACACTTACACACATACACACACATAAAAAATACACACACATACACATATATCACACTTACACACACATCACACACACACATGACACTTACACGCAGTGGCGTCGCTTGGGAGTGCGGTGGGGGCGGACCGCCCCGGGTGACACCATCAGTGGGGTGATACTAGACTGTAAAATTCTATATATTGCAGTTATTTGTCAGTGGAAAACTCGGAGTAGTTCTATGGTTTAAATCATGAGGGGGTGACACCATGAGCTACCGCTCCGGGTGTCACCAACCCTAGTGACGCCTCTGCTTACACGCACACATCAGCTCACATCACACACACACATCACATTTACACACACACCTTTAGCGACATATCGATCTGTTCATTGAAACAGTTCGTCCATCTTGCTAACAGCAGGTGTCGATTTCTTTGGTTTTTTAAATCAAACATCAACTTGAGAAATGAGCATTAGGATGGACAACGGACGGATAAACAAGAAAGGATGGTGGGGGCGTT
This sequence comes from Radix auricularia, assembly GCA_002072015.1. Lineage (NCBI taxonomy): Eukaryota > Metazoa > Mollusca > Gastropoda > Lymnaeidae > Radix > Radix auricularia. The sequence continues at coordinate 259,534 of MUZC01000169.1, read as the reverse complement.
TGTTAAGATCCTAAATTTAAGCGTAGTGACGGGATGTCTGGTAAGATTTGATGACATCTTTCAAAATGTGATTTGAGATAACCCAAAACCCAATTGAGGTGGGGGGGGGGGAGAGGATCAGTGAGATCGCAATCAGGTCAAACAAAGAAAAATTTATTTTCATCACCCACCGCCCAAAATAAAAATAAAAAAAAAGAAAACTCCCAACTCTAATCAGCAATAATTTATGGAACCTCATTGTAAGGCTTTCCACATTTCTTATTTCGGTATCAGAGGGATACGGACAAATATAAAAATAATAAAAGAGTTATAAAAGAGAGAGGGCGAGAGAAAGAGAGAGAGAGAGTTGGCGAAGGAGAGAGAGGGCGAGAGAGGGATGGGGTGATAGAGAGAGAGGGCGAGGGAGAGAAAGGGGGCGAGGGAGAAAGAGGGGGCGAGGGAGAGAGAGGGGACGAGAGAGCGAGAGCGTGAGGGAGAGGGGCGAGAGAGAGGGGGGAGGGAGAGTGAGAGGGTGAGGGAGAAAGAGGGGGCATGAGAGAGAAGACAGACAGATAACTACAGATTGGGACAGGTTTAGAGATGAAAGAAAGACTAGCAGAGAAAGCCAGGTCGATAAGTGGGAGAGAGAGAGAAAGAAGGAGAAGATAGAAACAAAAATTTGCTTTGCCCTCAAATTCACAGCACAAAACCACCAGTGCCAAACACTCAAAATCAGCAAGTAACTACCAATCAGTCACAAAATCAGCCATGATATAACGCAGCACTCAGAATCAGCACTGACATAACACAGCACTCAGAATCAGCACTGACATAACCCAGCACTCAGAATCAGCACTGACATAACACAGCACCCACTTGTGTGTTCACAAGATAGATAGAAACATACGCGTATAACAATTGTATATTTAGATCTCGGCTAATACGTCCCAAGGTCACATTCTATCATATCCTATTTAAACCTTCGTATCTTTTTTATCCCCAGGATACATACATACTATCATATCCTATTTAGACCTTCGACTCCATTTTGACCCCATGGTTACATACTATCATATCCTATTTAGACCTTTGGCTCTATTTTGTCCCCAGTATACATACTATCATATCCCATTTAGACCCTCGACTCCATTTTGTCCCCAGGATACATACTATCATATCCCATTTTGCCATTTAGACCCCCAACTCCATTTTGTCCCCATCACCCAAAAGTTCAAAACTTTTGACCTTGAGAATAACATTCGACAGACAGGAAATGAGAACTCAAGTTTTGAATGATTTCCCTTGAACCCACATGTCGATTGGTTGTCTGTGCTGTCAGCTGAGTTCCGTGCTAGCATTGTCGTCTGCCGTCTCAATTCTCCCTGGTCATTTCAGCAGACCAGTGTCCCTGGACGGTCCTATTGTATCTTATCAATAATCAAACTTTCTGACGGACATTACAGACTTTGTGGGGGGGGGGGGGACTTTTGGTAGGTCTTAAGGATAAAAAATCAACGTTATTGATATTTTTATATACTGAAGCATTCCCTGTATTCTTACATACGAATTCACGGGCGTTAAATTTGTTGCAGTTTTTTTGTGTATTTCGAAATAAGATTCTTTATCAATATTAGTTAAATCATTAAAAACCTTGAAACACTACAGGATAGAAGAACCAAGAGTAAAGTAGTAATTTTACATAAAGCAATTAATTCTAATTTAGAAATACAACACAAAGATAACTTAATACAACCCTCCGATAGACATAAAGATAAAAAAAACACCCTTTTTATCCCGTATGCAAGAACAAACACTTACAAATTCTTGTTCTTCCAGTCCGAAAATCGGGCTTGGAATGGGTGCCTGAAGAAACCAGGAAAACCAACTCTTTATCAACATTCAAAACTCTAATAAGAATGCAGGACTTGACACAAACCATACATAAGCGTAAGACGCAATAATCTTCTGTTCAGAAGGAGCGTCTATAACAAATAAGATAAGATAGATCCCTATGTATCTGTGTTAATGTCTCATTACAATAATTCTATTTTAGGCTAACAAGCTTGTTGGTATAAGAAGAGATTTTGATTAAATTCACTAGTTTTTGTGTTTTTATCAATCTATTCATATCAAATATGAAAATTTAGTATTAAATCCATTTGCCTATCTTGAGCGGCGGCCAATAATTCATTCAATCTAATCCCTGTCCATTCCTTTACGTTATCAAGCCAGCTTTTCCGTTGTCGACCTCTTCGCCGACCCCCTTCTACAACACTTTTGAAGAATGATATCTGTCTGGGTATCATGTCGCAGTAATTGGACCAGACATTAGGTAGAGTCGCATGGCCAAAAAAATCTTTTCAATCTATTGTACTTTTGGGTTAACTTTCCCAAAATTGTTAGTTATAGAACAATGACAATCAATGTATGTGCCATTGTCAATATATGTATTACCATCAATATCTGTGCTACAATCAATATCTGTCCTACTATTAATATATGTGTTACCATCAATATCTGTGCTACCATAAACAACTGTGTTACTATCAATATCTGTGCTACCATCAATATCTGTGCTACTATCAATATCTGTGTTACCATCAAGATCTGTGCTACTATTAATATCTGTGCTATCATCTTCCATCAACATCTGTGTTACCATCAATATCTTTGCTACCATCGATATCTGTGCTACTATTAATATATGTGCTACCATCAATATCTGTGCTACCATCAATATCTGTCCTACTATTAATATCTGTGTTACCATCAATATCTGTGCTACCATAAACAACTGTGTTACTATCAATATCTGTGCTACCATCAAAATCTTTGCTATCATCAATATCTTTGTTACCATCAATATCTGTGCTACTAATCAATATCTGTGCTACTATCAATATCTGTGTTACCATCAAGATCTGTGCTACTATTAATATCTGTGCTATCATCTTCCATCAACATCTGTGCTACCATCAATATCTTTGCTACCATCGATATCTGTGCTACTATTAATATATGTGCTACCATCAATATCTTTGCTACCATCAATATCTGTGCTACTATTAATATATGTGCTACCATCAATATTTCTGATAACTTCAATATCTGTGATGCCACAAACGTCTTGGTACCCCTGGAAGTTTATACAGACTGGGGTCGGGGNGGGGGGACGGTTGGTTCTGTACCTAAACTTCGGGACAAAAGCGCTTTTAGAATTAGCATTGTATAAGAGGGACCCTTATATCTTATCATGACATCAGCCCTACATTTAACAGCAGGGTGGGGGGCATGGTTGGGGTCAATATAACATGACGTCAACATCAGGGGTGGGTCGATAGACGGGCCCCCACGGCGCCAAGTGGCTAATTGGCTCTAAATTAATTTTGTTGTTGTTGTATTTCCTCAACATTAGTTTAAATAATTTCAAAAGATTAGAGTTATCCTCCTTGGTCACCGCAGGGCGCCACTCCCCCCTCCCCCCCTAATATTTACATTTTATGATTGACGGGTGATTCTAGTTTAAATAGCGTTGTTTATATTTAAGAATTCCTAATATAATAGACATAAATGCTTGTATTAACATGTTGACAATTTTAATTTCTAAATTTTAATGACAATAAATAAAACATTGGTAAACATCATTGGGAATATCATTGCGCCTTAACAGTGAAATGAACCACTCATCACAATAGTTTCCTACGGTAAGTCTGTGCATTCACTAGGCACGAGTGAATGTCACGAAATTTTGAAGCTCAAGAGATTTTTGTTGAAACAAGATTATCTTAAAACATTATTTTACTTTTTAAATATTTCTTCAATACACAGAATGTATGGAGTTAACAATGTTATTTTAAGAAAAACAACAAAAACAACACGGCTATCGAAATCTATGAGACAATTATTAAAGCTGCGATTAGTCTGGCTGAATAAAGGTCTAAAATCCTGATATTCCGCTGAGGCTGGCTGAATAAAGGTCTAAAATCCTGATATTTCACTGAGGCTGGCTGAATAAAGGTCTAAAATCCTGATATTTCGCTGAGGCTGGCTGAATAAAGGTCTAAAATCATGATATTCCGCTGAGGCTGGCTGAATAAAGGTCTAAAATCCTGATATTCCGCTGAGTCTGGCTGAATAAAGGTCTAAAATCCTGATAATAAAGGTCTAAAATCCTGATATTCCGCTGAGTCTGGCTGAATAAAGGTCTAAAATCCTGATATTCCGCTGAGTCTGGCTGAATAATGGTCTAAACTCTTGATATTCCGCTGAGTGTGGCTGAATAAAGGTCTAAAATCCTGATATTCCGCTGAGTCTGGCTGAGTAAAGGTCTAAAATCCTGATATTCCGCTGAGTCTGGCTGAGTAAAGGTCTAAAATCCTCATATTCCGCTGAGTCTGGCTGAATAAAGGTCTAAAATCCTGATATTCCGCTGAGTCTGGCTGAATAAAGGTCTAAAATCTGAGTCTGGCTGAATAAAGGTCTAAAATCCTGATATTCCGCTGAGTCTGGCTGAATAAAGGTCTAAAATCCTGATATTCCGCTGAGGCTGGCTGAATAAAGGTCTAAAACCCTGATATTCCGCTGAGTCTGGCTGAATAAAAGTCTAAAATCCTGATATTCCGCTGTGGCTGGCATGAGATACCCTCCAAGGCGTTCAATCCATCTTGATGTCTTGAGACAGTTCAACTGAAAATCAGGCTTCAGAAAACAACTGTGTTACAACTCTGCTACAATTAGCCAAAAGTCTTGATTTCCAGATCGGAATGACTGTAAGCATATGCTTTGAATATATTCACACTCAGCGATTTTCAAGCGCCTTTACTTAGAACACTATTTGCTTTAGTTTAAGTATTTGAATACTTATGGTCTGGGAAAGGTTGGAGTAGGGGGTCTGATAGTCTAGCCAGGTAGCAGCACTTTGTATCAGGTAAGTTAACGCCCGCTCGTTCGTTGTATGTCCATATATCTTACCTGGTGACGGGGTGTTGGCTACAAAGTTCATCCACCTGGCTTGGTAGGAGCTTCACAAAAACTCTGTTACGTCTCATTATCTAAAAAATGAGGATTTATCTGTGGCGAATTTATGGTGAGATGATATTCCACCTTTAAACACCTGACCCCCATAGGTCAAGGCCAATGATCAGATATCACTGAGTTAGATATTAAACATCCGGCGTCTAGGCTAGAAGTAGAAGCAGCTGTGTTTTTTACTCTAGTGGAGAGCCAAGTTGTTTTTTTTTTGGTATTGGAATGAATGAACCCAAATGTAACAGGCAAACGTCTCCATCCGCTGTCTGTGCCACAACTTTTGGAAAAATGTTTCATAAATAGGAGTCTACTTGCGAATCGTACTAATTCAATTTTGGCTTGGCGGTAAATGAGTTACTGCCGTTATCGGGTTAAAATTGTAAAGCATCTTTGGTTTTATTTTGCTACGGTCATTTAAAACTTACTGAATACGGTGAACTTTATGGTAATAAATATGAAACACTTATAAAAGCTGCTAAGTAACACAAACATAAATGTCTTTTTTTTTTTTTTTTTTTAAAACAACCTAGTAAAATGTGATTTAGATCTAATAGGTTTTGCAAGAGAAATTTTCAATTAGCTGATCAGTAACATAACTCGTCACCACTTTGGTCAGTTCTATGGGTTGACAGTCATACCTTGTTGGTCAGCCTATGGAACAATTGTAGTCATGTGGTCGCCATTATAAACATATATATTTTTTCATCACTATCATTAAAGTCTTTATGGCACGCTATTAATAGAGATATAAATATTCATTGTTGTTTTTATAACACGTCTTAGGAGCCAGTGTATAGATTGTTTAAACATGTTTACTTTCTCGTACACAGAGTACAGGTGGAAGAACTGTTATCGTGCACAATAGTGACGTCGAGATTTCAATGTTTTACTTCTTCCTGGGTCTCAAACAGCCAGTTTTGAAATCGTGTGTGTATTCGTGTATGTGTGTGTTTATATGTATCAGTGAATACGAAAGCTTGAGTTTTTTCAGTTAAGTGGACGAAATTTTATATCTATCTGTATATTTAATTCGTCATTAATTATGACAATCACAAGACGGCGAGAGCGAGCAAGCATAAAAAATCATGTTAAGCCTGGTCCCTTTTGGAACTCAGGACGTGTTAGCGCATTTTCGTATTATGTATCAGTACTTATGTTAGATATCAGCATTATGTAGTTATCAGTAATTGTGTTTAGATTTTATACATATTTTTATGAATTTTCTTGTGTAATGAATATACCTGAAAAAAAATGTATTTAAAAGTCATTTCTTTACCTTTTAAAATTTTTTATTTTCTCTTTAATCTAACTACAAGTGGTTTGTGGTCACTGAAATAGGACTCATAAATGAAACATTCTAAATTGTAATCAGCTAATCGCCAACATACTCCGTCAATTGTTGTTTGATAGATCGTAGTTGCCAATCTTGGTGAATGTAGTTGAATGTTGAAGCTTGTTTCGAAAAAGTTTTCAATTTCTGCCCCTGGGCCGCTAAGATCTTGATTGAAGTCACCACAAATGATGACGTAAAACTCTCTAAACTTTTACACATATTCTAATGACGTCAACAACAAAAAAACTAATACTTTTGATAATACTAAGACTTCCGGCAATGGCGGCCGCTGCCTGCGCCAGTGTCATCTCTCGATTCGCAATGTTTTTTTGGTAGTTTTAACGGGGTTTTTTAACGGATCGAGTAACTGAGTGTTGATGCACAAATGGCAGGTCAGGACATACAAAAAACATATATACATCATGGGTCTAGGACTTATAGATGCTGAGATCTAGGGTGATGACAGACGGACGGACGGCCAAAACGGGTGCAATAGCGCATTCGACTTCTCGAAAATGCGCTAAAAATGACACTCGCCAGGGTTAAGCTATCACAGTTTGTGGTTGGTAAGTGAGGGTGGTGCAGAGGGGGCTATAGCTCACCGCAGTGCGCATGTCACGGGATCAAAAATGCGTCGGTGGTCCCTCAAAAGTTTTTCGTGCTGCTGTTTGTGTACACTCTTTTCCCCCTTTCTTCTCACTATGTGGTATTAATATATTAGATCCTGAGCTTCGGTTTCTTTCAACTTCTGAGCGATTTCCGGTAACTGAAAGTGTCATCCCAAATCTTATCTTATCTTTTACTGACGCTTCATCTATACAGAAGATTATTGCATACTACGCTAATCCAACAAATAAATGAAAAAGCTTAGGGGAGCTTCTATAATCCTGTAATATGGAACGTAGGTCACACATTCACCAACAGTTAGTGCGGGCGGACCTAGAAATAAGTCTCAAATACTTCATTTGAATGTATCCGATTGGAATAGCGGCTATTAGTCATCTGTTCTTCAAGGGAGCCAGTGAGACCGATAGAAGTTCCTGGACTAAAAATAAACGCAATTCTGGACCAATCAAATGTTGAAACATTTTTGTTTTGTATGCAGATACAATGGAGTGAAAATCCATAAGATTTCTATAGACCTTACACGCCCATGACTCTACCAGTTGGGCCAAACACACGCCCATGACTCCACCAAGTTGGGCCAAGCAGACGCCCCTGACTCTACCAGTTGGGCCCATCACACGCCCCTGACTCTACCAGTAGGGCCAAGCAGACGCCCCTGGCTCTACCATTAGGGCCAAGCAGACACCCCTGACTCTACGAGTAGGGCCTAGCAGACACCCCTGACTGCACCAGTTGGACCAAGCACACGCCCCTGATGCCACCAATTGGGCCAAGCAGACGCCCCTGACTCTACCAGTTTGGCCAAGCAGACGCCCCTGACTCTACAAGTATGTTCTAGCAGACGCCACTGACTCTACCAGTAGGGCCAAGCAGACGCCCCTGACTCTACCAGTTGGGCCAAGCAGACGCC
>MUZC01000169.1:209391-251251 GCA_002072015.1 Radix auricularia | reverse complement strand
ATGACTCTACCAGTTGGGCCAAGCAGACGCCCATGACTCTACCAGATGGGCTAAGCACACGCCCATGACTCTAATATTTGGGCCAAGCACACGCCTATGACTCTACCAGTTGGGCCAAGCAGACGCCCCTGACTCTACCAGTTGGGCCAAGCAGACGCCCCTGACTCTACCAGTAGGGCCAAGCAGTCGCCCCTGACTCTACCAGTTGGGCCAAGCAGACGCCTATGACTCTAATATTTGGGCCAAGCACACGCCCATGACTCTAATATTTGGGCCAAGCACACGCCCATGACTCTACCAGTTGGGCCAAGCACACGCCCATGACTCTACCAGATGGGCTAAGCACACGCCCATGACTCTAATATTTGGGCCAAGCACACGCCCATGACTCTACCAGTTGGGCCAAGCAGACGCCCCTGACTCTACCAGTTGGGCCAAGCACACGCCCCTGACTCCACCAGATGAGACGTGTTAATAAAGTAATTCTCCATCAATCATGTCGTCTTAGCGCGGCTTTGATCTAGAAATAAGATAATCCAAGGCGTGCGATGTCCCTCGGTACAGAACATTGAGGAAGTCTGTATGTCAACGAGGATGTTATGGAACGTTCACAAGTGAAATCTTATATTCCATGAAATAACTCGGCTCTATAAGAATATTTTAAAAATCTCAAAGGTTTGTCGGTCGGCGCTAGAAGTGTCAGAACTGAGAAATGAGATGACGTTTGTTGAATGAGTTTGCAGTTTAATATCCCATCAGTGACAGCGATGATAATCCAGCATGCTTGTATAGTGCCTACTCTCCGTGATAAATCCAGCATGCTTATATAGTGCTTAATATCCATGTTAATCCAGCAGGCTTGTAAAGTGTCTACTCTCCGCGCTAATCCAGCATGCTTGTATAGTGCCTACTCTCCATGCTAATCTAGCATTCTTGTATAGTACCTACTCTCCATGTAAATCAAGCATTCTTGTATAGTTCCTACTCTCCATGTTAATCCAGTATGCTGGTATAGTACCTACTCTCCTTGTTAATCCAGCATGCTGGTATAGTACCTACTCTCCATGTTAATCCAGCATGCTAGTATAGTGCCTACTCTCCATGTTAATCCAGCATGCTAGTATAGTACCTACTCTCCATGTTAATCCAGCATGCTAGTATAGTACCTACTTTCTATGCTAATCTAGCATGCTTGTGTAGTGCCTACTCTCCACTCTAATCCAACATGCTCAACTGCCTTTGATCTTCGATTATATTAAATAAAGTTATCTGTAGATTTTTATGATAAGTTTTCCTAACGGTCCCATTCCCTCAGTGATTTGCGAAGACTATTCTATAACGTTGGTGCATTTGATCAAAAGAGCGCACTCCAGGGGAATTCTAAAAATGTCCATGCACTTCGGGCACTTTCAGAAAAGACTCTTTAGAGAAAGATCATCCTCAGATATTTGTTTTGTTCATATATATATATCGTTGTGGCAGGCCTTTTCATCTTCCGTCTGTGTAGTTGCCTTTAGATATTGGTTAACTTATTTCGTTCTGACAGTTGTCACCATTTTCTATCTATCTTATGAAACCATGCGGCTGACTGTTACACTTTGGACCCAGTTGTTCCTAAAGCCCTGATAACCATTGTTCACATTTTATTTTATATAAAAGCTAAGACCTTAACTTCTTTGTAACAATATTTTTTTTTAGTTTCGTATCTCAAGATACGATTTGCCTGAAACAAGAGCAGTTTATATATAGGCGGTAGTGTTCACACCCGCACCGCACTATGCGCACCGTACTGATACGCACTGTATAGAAGGAAAGGAAGTTATGCTTAAAAAACTACCATAATGCGCACATCGGGAAGTTTGTGCCCGTTCTTTTCCCTCTTTCTTTTCACTAACCATGAGCCATTCTGCGGCGTATGTTACGCCTTGGGCCGTATCTAGTTAGGTCTATCTCTAATTAAAAGAAGTAAAGTCTTTTTTTTTTTCATTATTTAGAAACATGTCTAAAGAGTATATTAGCGCAATAGATTATGTCTACACTGTGACTCGCTATTTCCGTCTACCCAGTCAGTCTCAGCAATGTATCCCTGTTATCGTCCAGCCTCGCTCAAATGAAGTTATATATTATCGTAATGATGGCTTTTCGCTGAACAACCGGGTTTTGGCGTCAGGCCAGCTGACTCCTTAGTTACCGTGTTTGTTTACACAACACCAGCAGCTTGAGCCCATCACACACGAGTTATCTCCTTCAGATGTTTACAAAATAACGCTATCAGAGAAGAGCTCACAAGGGCCACGACAGACACAGGCGAATATTATGATGGTAATATTACAGGCCGGCAATTTATTCGTGTTATTTTAATAGTTGTCTTCTTTTAAGAGGACATACATTATTTAAGTACAAGAACCCGAACATATACACTACAGAAGATGTGAAATATGTCTAATTTTTTTCCAGATACTGTAAAATTGCGCTTCTATAACACATTGATATTCTAATATCCACACTTTTTAGTGCCAGTGCACCTATTTTATCTCCTTAATACAAGTTGTGTAAAGAAAAATATTTTTTAATATAATTAAAGGACGCTACTGGAATGTACTACTATTGAATTTATGTCATAGTTGGAAGATATGGCAGATTAAAGGGGGGGGGGGCTCAACGGGCTATAGCCATGGGCCTCGGACGGTTTTGGGGCCCGAAAACTTTATATACTTTATAATAAAAGTGTGCAAATGTTTCCACAAACCTTTGAAAATCTCATAAATTTAATAAATATTAACTTTTAATCTGATCGCTATTCGGACCGGATAGGCTTTATAATCGAAAAACTTGATTTGATGGGCTCACTAAGAGAGCATATTATAAAATATTGTTTATATTTTAAAAAATGTATCAAGTTTAATAAGCTCTGCTGGCCGCGTACTAGAGTATAGGCTTGTGGATCGATTCTCAATCGTGGAAAATTTTATTTTTTACGCTCAATTTTAATCTATCGGCAAACACTTCAAACAGTTACCTATTTCTTCGTGTTCGATTTTTTAAAAATGATTAATATTTTATGTTTGGGAAAGCCGTTCCCATAGTACAGACGAAGCATGATCAAGGAACCAATGGACTATTTATTTACAGTCTTATATTAGCTACAAGCAATCATTTTATTTAAATTGACACTGGCTAGATAGGGCCCCATTTCATTTTAGCCAGGGGCCCCGCGCAGTCTTAATCCGCCCCTGGCTGGAAGTGTTGATCTGTGTGGAATTTACGGACGTCCAAATATAAATAAAAATGAATGTCAAGTGATCGCATTAATCACTGCTATCGGTGATGCCGTAAAAAATTGTGTAATGAAATGTTTGCTACAGCTAATTAATTTTTGAAAGTTATTTAAACGGGCCAACTATCTCTTGCTTCTTTAAGACTATGAATTTAATAGAAGTCTTACTACTTGCTACATTTGGGAATATTTTAAAACGCTAAGAAATTCTGTAATTTAAATTTTTTGAAGATCTCCGTGTATTTTTACCATCTGATTTCGATACCACAAATTTTAAAGACATTTTTACACAAGTTATTTGCAAGGCATTGATAAAGCAACATTTAAAAGGTTGTAGTTCGAGCATTTCTTTGCAATTGTTTTTAAACATAGTTTCGTAAAATACCGCCAATTTTGAGTGATTATTATTACATCTTTTTGGGGCTTATCTAAAACTCACAGAATTACACTGCGTACCCGGCGTTATCCGAGATGGGATTAGGAAAAAAATCGTAACATTTTAGGTCTATAACTTAAATCAAAGATGCCTTTTTTATCTATAAGAGAAATGTCCGTGGATTGGTTTGTTCCTCGTATACTTTAAAATAGACATATGTATTTTGACAGAAAGAGGCGCCATGTATTTTGACAGAATGAGGCGCGCATGCATTTTGACAGAACGAGACGCGCATGTATTTTGACAGAAAGAGACGCGCATGCATTTTGACAGAAAGAGGCGCCATGTATTTTGACAGAACGAGACGCGCATGTATTTTGACAGAATGAGGTGCGCATGTATTTCAGCGTTTGTCAACCGCTGTTCCGCGGCACACTAGTGTGCCACGACATGTTTCCTCGTGTGCCGCGGGATATTCCTATTCAAGAGAATTAGTTTATATATATATATATATAGTCAATATAGGCACAGAGGTAAATTTTTTAAACATTTTCTAACGGTGGTGTGCCTCGGGATTTTTTTCATGAAAAAGTGTGTCACGGCGCAAAAAAAGGTTGACAAGCTCTGTTGTATTTTGACAGAACGAGGCGCGCATATCCATCATGAAATTTAAGTGGTTTTAAAATTTATGTTTATTATGTACCGTTGGGATTTTTAAATAATATTGTTAAATAATTATCATTTCAAAAATTGCTTACCGAGTAGATGGATCTAGAATCTAGGCACAAATAAGTATTGAAAAACTGAATGATTTATTTCAAAATAGTACAGGGAATTGAAATCACAAAATCCTCTCCTTTAGAGTCCAGCGCCAGACATATTTCCCCACACATGTGTACGGCTTTGCTCCGCATATAATTAATTTTACGCACATAAATGCCCCTTGATAGAACTCTACTCATATATTATTCAATTTACATGGGGGAAATGGCAAAAAGGTTTTGAATTGTAAAAATTGCAAATTGTTTCTGTTCTTTATTCAAACTATTCAACTATCATGCACACAAAGTAGTGACATAGATGGATGAATGTTTTACCAAACGTAATGAATATAATGAATATACATTCTGTTAACCAGACTCAGGAAATTAAAAAGAACAGAATAGGTATTAACCACCACTACTTTGAGAGTCTGTGAGGCTAAACAAATTGGGGGGGGGGATAATATTTCATCTACCTAATATAAGCGAAATAAAAGTACACAAATTGTTTAAGAACACTAATGGTTAAGTTGCTTTTTTTTAAAAACCAAATAAAAATTTTGCTAACGAAGCCCTTAGTGTAAGAGATCAGTATTGATAGATTGTTTGATTAAAAGCAATCTTACTCTTACAATTAAATTCTTTTGGGACCGATCTAAAATGTTCTACAAAACTATTTTAATGCTCGAACCAACTATTAGTCAGACTAATTCCGTTCATACGGTACAGTGGTTCTTATCCTGGGTCAGTCTCGGGGATCGGCGGAGGTGAAGACACACACACACACACACAGGACTCATGTGATACGTGATGCATGGCCCATTTGAGTAGGGTTCGTTGGAGGCGCATATGAAGCTGGTGGGGTTCAGTACCTACAACAAGGTTAAGAACCACTGATCCAGTGGCTTCCACTGGAGAACCTACTTTAATTTTATATGATAAAAGTTTATAACTATAAAACTCCTTTGGACTTCTGCCACATTTACTTTGACATTAATTCCCGTGACAATGTTTCTTGTGAATTTGTCCCACTCACCTTCATTTCACGGATACCAGTTCTATCCAAGACATTGCATTACATTTTCCATAACATAAACAAATATACCACTCTCCACGCAATCTCAGCAGATAAAACACTGACCTATAATGACTGTTATTAACTCTCTGCCACAACAACAGAATGAGAGCACTACAAATCGCCAACCTGGAGAGTAAAGCTTTCATTTAAAGTTGTGTTAGCTAAACTCTCTGGGACCTCGAGGTCATCTAGTTAAAAATAGGTACACATCTTTTATTAATAATTAGGTCCCAAAGTGAATACAGCTATGGCCCATTAATTGTCAATATTTTTAGGTTACCAACGTTCCCTCTAAGGTTCGTTGGTCTGTGTGCAAAGTAAAAAAAAAAATTGGTGTGCAAATTTGCAGTTTATTCATATTTTGTGCAATACTTTACCAATAATAGTATAAATACTAATTTCTGTCTGTTCCTAGGCGCGAGCAGATATCTTGGCGGCCTACGCGAGTCACGGCTTAAATGGAACGTAGCGGGTGAACTTCCTTTATCAATTTAATACCAAGGGTTTCAATGTCTTACAAGCATTATATATGTAACACATCTGTACATATACAGTCTACAGGACGTGTAGCCAAGCCAGTTGATTTTAGAACAATATTTCATTTGTTAGTAAATTAAATGTTAGCAGAGGTCTATTATGTAATAAATGTATTAAAAGGAAAACATATCAATTGATTTTAAACTTTTTTTAAAAATGTATGAATCATTAAACGGTTATCTTTTCCGAAACAAATGTGTATTTAAACATATTTTAATTAGAAACTGAACGTGTTCTTGATATTTTTAAACCTTTCAAATGTCCACTAAAAGTGCGCGGACCGCCGGGCCGAGACAGAATTAAAAGAAATAAATGGAAACAAATTACAACTAAATGGAAAAAAGAAACGAACTGAAGCCAACACCAGGGATTTAAAAAAATCAATTTATTGAGAGTGTTGAGGCCCAGGTCATGTATCGATATTACCCCATCCCCACCCTCCTGTTTTTGTGGAGCCAATATCGTTAGACGTAGCGAGGTCTGTCGGATTACATAAATAACTGACATTTAATCCGATAACACCAGGGTGGGGGTGGGGGTGGGTGGTGTCGGCCGGGCAGACCGAAAAAAACTGTTATGGTGATCAGAGATGAGTGGGGGTGGGTGAGATAGGGGTCATGAAGGGTGTTTTGTGTTGTGGGGGTGGGTGAGAAAGGGGTCATGAAGGGTGTTTAGTGTTGTGGGGGTCGGTGAGAAAGGGATCATGAAGGGTGTTTAGTGTTGTGGGGGTGGGTGAGATAGGGGTCATGAAGGATGTTTTGTGTTGTTGGGGTGAGTGAGGGGGGTAGAGTGTAGTTGGTGTTTGACCATGGCGGTGTAGATAAGATAAGTTACCCGATAATGTAGAGGTGATGTTTCTGTCAGATGTATAACTCAAGACTCTTCGTTCTACTCACTCGTGGTCGGTTCATATTATATTTCTAGCAGTTGCGTATCTAGAGATTTGGGGCCCCGGGGGATTGGCCTCTTTGGAACCCGGGGGCTTGGCCTCTTTTGTGGACCCATCATTTTGACCGATGGCTAAATATACCTTAAATTTTTAAAAAATCTTTTCAGAAACTCCTATGGGAGCACCCATCAAGTGTTGGCCCGGCTGAATTTTTGAATTTTGGACCCCCTCCTCCTTCATAGCTACGCAATTGTTTGTTATTTTCACTATCATCTGCTTTTATTTGTTAACACCTCTTTAGCGGGTTTTCATCATTCTGGTTGTATCACTATCAACCCTACTTTTATTGATCACTATCAATCTTACTTGTGTGTATCACTATCAACCCTACTTTTATTTATCACTATCAATCTTACTTGTGTGTAACACTATCAACCTTATTTGCTTGCATCACTCTAACTCTAATCCATTTCGTTTTTATTGTGCACACCCGAAACTCCCCAAAACCAATTCTTATTTATTCCACAAGTGAAAGTTTGAAAACAAATTTAGACATATGACTGTAGCAGAGTTACACACTGCACGAAGGGACATCGAGCATTGAATCTTTAGCTGATTTGGCGAGTTCTATAAAGCGTTCAGTGTTTAGAATAAGATTCGTAATACCACTCGTGGGCTGTTTTCAACGACTGATCAAAATTGACTTGTTATAATTATTACACGAGAATCGTTGCCAAATAAATATTTGGAAGACGGAAAAATTCAATTCAATTATCAGATTAAAAATAGATTCAGCTTTGAAAAAAGACCAAGTTACCGTCTGGCCTGTTACCGGGTAATGTCCTTATAACAAGTCGTTTTCCAAGGTCTTCTCGTCTCTACTGCCACATAGAAACCTCGCTACGCCAGCTAACTGTCACGGCGGGGGGTTGGGTTTCACTGCCGTTGTTCTTAGGTTGTATTGGCAAATACTTTTCCAAGGTCTTTCACTGGGTTTATTGCATTTTGGGTTCTTTTTTTTATAATAATTCATTATTTCCTACTTTCTAAAAGTTTAGCAGAGATATTCGTAAATATGTTTTTTTTATTATCGCTGTTTGTTGTTCAAAATACTTAACAGGTGAAATAATCACCTGCCATAGTGATTCTAATTTTTTTTAAACATAGAAAATTTTACATTTGAAGTGAATGAAATTTTTAAGTTTTACATGCGCCTTAACGCGTACGTTATTTAATTTCTCCAAAGAAAAGTATGAAAATATGTCCGTCAGGAAACAGTTGCAGGTGAGAAAATAAAACTGCACTACACTCAATCTTACGTTAATTTCAAGTTTTCAGTGGCCTGCAAGGTATGTCGTGTTATCTTTGCCATGTATTTAATGTAATCATCAATGCTATCCAGGCGTTAAGATTGGTCAATATGGAGAGATGGGGTTAACATAAACAATCTATCAAATGGTAATGACGACATGATGGAGCTGCTATAAATTTTATGAGTTTTCATATTAAACGTTAGTGTGCTAATGAAACACGAACTACGATTCTGTTAAAAATGGAAAAAAAAAAAAACACTCTCCAAACGCAATAACTAACAAACAAATATTGTAAAATAAAAATGTGTTTATTTAGCTTGCCACCTTCTTTGTGTAACGTTTATCTCCGGGAGCATCAAGTTCCAACCACACAAACATTTTGACCTGAGCTCTGATTGAATCTATAGCAACAATCTTTACAGCTAACAGCCCCCAGAGATTTATGGCTGCAGAAAGCTGACACCTTGTGCCTGCAGTGCCAGACTGGCAGGTGTCTTGTAAATGCAAGCCGACCATAAAACTATAACACCGCTCAGTGTCTGCAGGCAGATTGCAGAGTTGACCTTCTCAGATATTTTTCCTTTTAAATTGTTTGTAGCAACGGTGAGAACTTTTACTGATAGATGTAAGGTACACAATCTGTAACGATGGGGAACTTTTACTGATGGATATAAGGTATACAATCTGTAACGATGGGGAACTTTTACTGATAGATGTAAGGTACACAATCTGTAACAATGGGGAACTTTTACTGATAGATGTAAGGGATACAATCTGTAACGATGGGGAACTTTTACTTTTACTGATAGATGTAAGGGATACAATCTGTAACGATGGGGAACTTTTACTGATAGATGTAAGGGATACAATCTGTAACGATGGAGTATGTTTACTGATAGATGGTAGCCGTAAAATTAGTTAAATTAAGTTACCTTATGGTGTGGTAACTTATCTTATCTATTTAGACATTTTTGTTACTAGAGGATAGCGCACACCCACATAAAAAATAAATTTTGGTGGATAAAGAAAGAATTTATTAAAAGGGGAAAGTGTTATAAGGAAAACAAATTGTGAACTTTTTTTCCGTTTGTATTTTAATTTTATTCTGTTTTCGGATTTGTTTTGATTTTGTTTTGTATTTGGTTTGTTTTGTTTTTTAATTTTTTTTTAAAAATTTTATATTTTTTATTTATTTGTTGTTGTTCCGAAAGCATTATTAGATGGATTGATGGACCTAAATCAATATAGGCGTAAATATCCACGATGATCCGGATAGAAATCTGGAGCTGTCCACAGCTTTGCATCATGTACGTGATGGGGCCGGTTAGGGTTTTTATTCAGATACTAGATTTTTAAATATATTTAGATAGGTCTAGATCAGAGGATCGACAACTTTTTAAGACGGAAGAGCCAAAAATTACTTTTTACAAAATTTCCCATTTTAAAAAAGCAACTAACATGAGTTTTGAAAAGAAGATAATATAACTATTAATATTTGCGCATGGAGCTGGAGAGCCGCATCTTAACATCAAGGGAGCCGCATGCGGCTCGCGAGCAGCAGGTTGCCGACCCTGGTCTAGAAATCAAAATTGGTACACAAAAATCTAATGACCCATTTTAAAATGTTTCAGGGAATTGAACTCTCACCATCTAATGCCTTCGAGTCGTAGCCACAAGTACATCCCCCCCCCCTACTATCTGTATTTTTATCCTGGAGGGTTTGCATGGGTCTCAACAAAAATTGGCACATCCATTCTTTATAATCCCTCCACAGATGAGGGCCTTTAAATTCCTTTAAAGATGATCTGTGTTAATATAATTGCAATAGTATAATTATAGCATTGGCCGGGTTGTCAGATTTGAACTATACTTTATAAACTTCATTGATTTTTAAGCCACATAATCCGATATTAAAGGGAAGACAATGCAGCATATCAACTACTTTGGAAACCTTTCCTTTCCCCTTTTCACGCCTTAAAAACAAATGTACAGTTTCGGGTTCTACATTGTTAGACTTAGCAGTCCAGGTTTGTAGCCTTAATTTTTAGTTAATTTAATAATGATTTCTTTAACTTGAATCATTTCATTCGTGTCGATCTAAACAGTCCTGGAATATTCCATTTTATAAAAGCTAGTTACCTTTCATTTGTCTATGTCTAAATAAAGCACAACTTTTAAAGTAAGTACTCAATATTTTCAGACTAATTGAAGACGTAAAATAAACACAACTTGATAGAATGAGAATCCATGGGCCACCATTTAAACACAGTAGGAATTATTCTACTGAGTTTTTCTTTGATATTCTGTGAGTTTTTATTTTTCATTTGAGACTTATTCAGTGACTTTGATTTTTGTGACGTTTTTCTCTTTTTTTTTTCTTTAGCTGAACTTGTTACATTTTTCTACGATGCATATTCTGTGATATTTTGTCCGCCCTCCCCAGCTTTTCCACCTGCCCCCAAACATCAGCAATGTACTTTCCTCCCTTGTACTCAATCCATGTGAACAACAAACATACATTTTAACAAATGATCCATAAAATAATCCATGATTATTGCTAACTTTCCCTCCCTCCGCCCACCTGTGCTCCTGCAAAATTTTTATCAAGTTTAATAGAGATGTAAATATCCTAACTCTCCATTTTACACGTTTCATATCATCAATATTTAACTTCCGTTAAACAAAGGAACAAATTACGCATCAGACGCGCATGCTGTATTTTTAGAATCTCAGTTAGTGGAGTTATTGCGATTTTTATCTTGAATTTTATTATTATTATTATCTGAGTGTTGCTTTGATCAGCTGACCTGTGATCTATATAATTTGTTTTAAACCAGTCCTCCTATAGAATTGTGTTGATACATTGCCTTAGACCAGTCCCATAGAATTATGTTGTTACATTGCCTTAGACCAGTTCTATAGAATTATGTTGTTACATCGCCTTAGACCAGTCATATAGAATTGTGTTGTTACATTGCCTTAGACCAGTCCCTCTATAGAATTATGTTGTTACATTGTCTTAGATCAGTCCTATAGAATTGTGTTGTTACATTGCCTTAGACCAGTCCTATAGAATTATGTTGTTACATTGCCTTAGACCAGTCCCATAGAATTGTGTTGTTACATTGCCTTAGACCAGTCCTATAAAATTATGTTGTTACATTGCCTTAGACCAGTCCTATAGAATTGTGTGGTTACATTGCCTTAGACCAGTCCCATAGAATTGTGTTGCTACATTGCCTTAGACCAGTTCTATAGAATTATGTTGTTACATTGCCTTAGACCAGTTCTATAGAATTATGTTGTTACATTGCCTTAGACCAGTCCTATAGAATTGTGTTGTTACATTGCCTTAGACCAGTCCCATAGAATTGTGTTGTTACATAGCCTTAGACCAGTCCCATAGAATTGTGTTGTTACATTTCCTTAGACCAGTCTTATAGAATTGTGTTGTTACATTGCCTTAGACCAGTTCTATAGAATTGTGTTGTTACATCGCCTTAGACCAGTCCTATAGAATTGTGTTGTTACATTGCCTTAGACCAGTCCTATAGAATTGTGTTGTTACATTGCCTTAGACCAGTCCCTCTATAGAATTATGTTGTTACATTGTCTTAGATCAGTCCCATAGAATTGTGTTGTTACATTATCATAGATCAGTCCTATCGAATTATGTTGTTACATTGCCTTAGACCAGTCCCATAGAATTGTGTTGTTACATTGCCTTAGACCAGTCCCATAGAATTGTGTTGTTACATTGCCTCAGACCAGTCCTATAGAAATGTGTTGTTACATTGCCTTAGACCAGTCCCATAGAATTGTGTTGTTACATTGCCTTAGACCAGTCCCATAGAATTGTGTTGTTACATTGTCTTAGACCAGTTCTATAGAGTTATGTTGTTACATTGCCTTAGACCAGTTCTATAGAGTTATGTTGTTACATTGCCATAGACCAGTCCCATAGAATTATGTTGTTACATTGCCTTAGACCAGTTCTATAGCGTTATGTTGTTACATTGCCTTAGACCAGTTCTATAGAGTTATGTTGTTACATTGCCTTAGACCAGTTCTATAGAATTGTGTTGTTACATTGCCTTAGACCAGTCCCATAGAATTGTATTGTTACATTGCCTTAGACCAGTCCCATAGAATTATGTTGTTACATTGTCTTAGACCAGTTCTATAGAGTTATGTTGTTACATTGCCTTAGACCAGTCCCATAGAATTATGTTGTTACATTGCCTTAGACCAGTTCTATAGCGTTATGTTGTTACATTGTCTTAGACCAGTTCTATAGAGTTATGTTGTTACATTGCCTTAGACCAGTCCCATAGAATTATGTTGTTACATTGTCTTAGACCTGTTCTATAGAGTTATGTTGTTACATTGCCTTAGACCAGTCCCATAGAATTATGTCGTTACATTGCCTTAGACCAGTTCTATAGAGTTATGTTGTTACATTGCCTTAGACCAGTCCCATAGAATTATGTTGTTACATTGTCTTAGACCAGTTCTATAGAGTTATGTTGTTACATTGACTTAGACCAGTCCCATAGAATTATGTTGTTACATTGCCTTAGACCAGTTCTATAGAATTATGTTGTTACATTGCCTTAGACCAGTCCCTCTATAGAGTTATGTTGTTACATTGTCTTAGACCAGTCCTATAGAATTGTGTTGTTACATTGCCTTAGACCAGTCCCTCTATAGAATTATGTTGTTACATTGTCTTAGACCAGTCCTATAGAATTGTGTTGTTACATTGCCTTAGACCAGTTCTATAGAATTATGTTGTTACATTGCCTTACACCAGTTCTATAGAGTTATGTTGTTACATTGCCTTAGACCAGTCCTATAGAATTATGTTGTTACATTGCCTTAGACCAGTTCTATAGAATTATGTTGTTACATTGTCTTAGACCAGTTCTATAGAATTGTGTTGTTACATTGCCTTAGACCAGTCCCATAGAATTATGTTGTTACATTGCCTTCGACCAGTTCTATAGAATTATGTTGTTACATTGCCTTACACCAGTTATATAGAATTATGTTGTTACATTGCCTTAGACCAGTCCCTCTATAGAATTGTGTTGTTACATTGTCTTAGACCAGTCCTATAGAATTGTGTTGTTACATTGCCTTAGACCAGTCGTATAGAATTATGTTGTTACATTGCCTTAGACCAGACCTATAGAATTATGTTGTTACATTGCCTTAGACCAGTCCTATAGAATTATGTTGCTACATTGCCTTAGACCAGTCCCTCTATAGAATTGTGTTGTTACATTGTCTTAGACCAGTCCTATAGAATTGTGTTGTTACATTGCCTTAGACCAGTCCTATAGAATTATGTTGTTACATTGCCTTAGACCAGTCCTATAGAATTGTGTTGTTACATTGCCTTAGACCAGTCCTATAGAATTATGTTGTTACATTGTCTTTGATTATGTGTTTCAAATTATCACTCAGTTAGAAAGATATGTTTATATAGATATATTATTTTGTTGCTACTTTTCAGCACGTGATTATCACATGATGTATCTATAATTAGATTTTAAAAAAAAAACTATTGATATCACAAACTTGTCAGTGTCATGACGGCTTCTCACATGCCAGGTGAAAGTTGTCTGGGGCGAATGGCGGACATTTCGGCAATGTCTGAATCCTGGTTAAAATTATTTTGTCCCTGCTACCACACGGAAATGTCTCACAGTCTCAGTTATAATCTATTACATCATTATTGACACTATTTCGTCAATCCGTTCATATATCTGAGTAATTTCATAAATATCACAGACACTGAAACACATTATCACTAATCATATGTTGCCGGGGACAACGGTCGTTACAGATGCTTGGCGAGGCTATCAGAATGTCCCTGGCATAAACTACGGGGTGTATGATCACTGATCACGTAGTTGTCGTGCACGCTCACGAGTTCGTTCATTCAGTACACAGGGACAATCGCGATGAAATTATCCAAGGACTGTGGATTGTGGATGCAAGTGAAACGTAAACTCCGGGATGAGAGTGCTACAAGTCGTGCTCAGTCTCAGACATAACTTTTCGACAGATATTTACAAATGCTGTGTGACCTTTAAAATATTTAGTACGAGCTACAAAGCTCGTTCAAGGACATTCCGCCACCATTTCGGTGGCATATTGTCAAAGAGTAACAATAGTGATTAGCAGAAGGGGCAAACTTCAAAATGGGAACGCAGTTCTGAATAATGAACAAAAAATCTGCACCATAAACAACTCGCTTTGAACGTCCGCGTAAATATTTTCAATATTTAAATTATTTTTTAAACATTTTCTTTTGGTAGTGATAGGCTCTAGGAGTCTGTAGGAGTTTGAAAGACCAATCGCTATCGAGGACCAGACCGAACGGACAAAAAATATTTTTTATTATATATGATTTCATGACTGGTTATCGGATAATAAACAACTCTTGTGCTGTGTTTTAACAATAAATAAAATACTTTGATGTATGTTCTATACTTCCTCTTATTAGAGTAGAATAATTTGTTACCGGGATTCGAAGGATTGTGGAAAGTTCAATGTCAGCGTGGTTAACACTATGGCAAGGTTGTAGTTCTTTTACTAACTTTGTTAACTAAATTTTATATAAATCTATTTACCAGCGGCTACCATCTATATAACTTTGTTGTAGACAGGGGCGTATACTTAGCATCCGTTCACATTTTGCTGGGACATTGACAAGACAATGCGTGACGCTGTTCTTTTGACAACATTTCGTTCAATTTATCATTTTTGAAAAAAAATGTTTTAAGAAATTCAAATAAACCTCAAACCTACGTAACCATAAAATCGGTGGTTGGTCGAGTGCCATATACGCTCGGCTGGCGTACCAATTTTCACGAGTTCGAATCCATGTGACGACAGGAATTTGTTCCCGGAGCTAAAGGGACCCCTGAGTCTGCCCAGCTCCGAATATGTATACCTAACATTTGATAGGAAATGAAGGCTGTGAGTAATTCATGGAAGCCCCCCCCCCCATATGTTTGTCTTCTAAACTTCTCATTTTCAGATAATGCGCTCTTCAATTCTGGAATCTAACACAGAAGCACCTGTGTGTGACGTCACGTTCTGCTAAGTAAGTCGATCTCCGGGATCCAACCTGGAACCTGTCTTTCCGACTCCACGCAACTCATTCTTTAAGTTATCAGCTGACGGTGAGACAGTAACTGTCCCAACCACACAGGTAAAGGGCTGCCGTAATTGGATTTAACTATGTCAACTATTCCACTATCAGACATCAAGCTCATCGGGGCAGACGTTCTTATCTATGCCAGCTGACTCCTTTTTATATTAACAGGCGGCTAATCGGCTAAAACTTTTCTTTCCTAAACGTTTTTTTTTTCAGTCAAAGCTGAGTATAGAGACAAGTGGCGTAGTTATGGGAGGGGGAGGGGGTCCAAATTTGAAAGTCCCCCCGGTCCCCCACTTGAGTGGGACCCAACATTAGAAATTAGTGTACGAATTTTTTAACATTAAATATTACGACACCGGCATGTATGTGAGGCCCCAAAGAGGTTAATCCCCTGGGCCCCCAAACCCCTACAAATTTCTAGCTACGCCACTGATAGAGACGTAGTGAGCGAAAAATTATTGGTATAATTTGATATCATTTTTTTCCCTTGTCATGTAACAATTGCGCAGTTTGCGTTAGCCTTGTGCCTGATCGGTTTTAATATAAGAAAACTGTTTTCAAGATTTAAAAGGGGGAAACTGATCTGTAGAGCATTGGGGAAACTGATCTGTAGAGCATTGGGGAAACTGATCTGTATAGCATTGGGGAAACTGATCTGTAGAGCATTGGGGAAACTGATCTGTAGAGCATTGGGGAAACAAGATCTTTTCAGACGAGTGTCTGTCTTATTTCTTATCACAGAATCTCGCGATTTTTATACACATCAATTAGAGGTCTTCATATTCTGGTCCTCACATATCACGATTTTATCTATACGAGCTTTTTCTTTATTCGCGATTTTGCTATTTTAATGGAAAACACGGAGAAATAATTTCCTTGAATTTCTAATTAGACATAACTTTTAACCAGATTCAGACTTTATTACCGTTTGCTGTTTTAATTACAGTTTTTTTATGTCCTGTTGTTAAGTATAAAGAATAAAAACAATCTTAGTAATGCATTGAACTCATTTTCTTAAAGTCTGTGAGTTATCTTGTTGTCTCTGGCTGGACATTAATAATAAATCAATAGCGGATGATATGCGCGTTAAATTAAAGGAAACTTATAAAATATACTGCAAAGAATGAAGCCAAAGGAGTGTTAACATCTTACTCCTGCAAGTTGCCATTTCCAAACGGTTTCACTCCAAGCAAATGTTATTCACAGCTTGAAAGAATGCTTAGTTTCGGAACATTTAAACATATTTTGTGTTGCTAGAAATCTTAGACTATTATTTAACTAAGACAGACACAGGAAATAGAAAGACAGCTTCACACATCAAGTCGTGGAATGGTTGGCTCTATTGCAAACTTCTGTCATGAAACGATTATATGTGATAATATGTGGCGGTTTAACGATCTAAACTAAGAAACGAACATTTCTGAAAATGTGGAACCGCTATTTCCCAGGATTGAAAATCTTCAATAAACTGTTTTATTGACCAAAACTCTTGTACGGAACCTGGGGGAAAAACCCTAAATATCAATGTATCAATTACCAATACATCAATAGATCAATACCAGACTCAAGCGCCCCAGTTTAGCCGACAGTAAAGCGTGAATGCTCCATCATCTTATCTTACTGGGCCAAACATACATTTAAATAGCGCAGTTCATTATATTTAATATCAGTTATATGTCTAGAAAATCTATTTTGAGCGCGAAAGGAGCACGTAGACCTGTGACTGTAAGATTAATGATTACGTCATACAGGCAATCGTTTGTAAAGGAAGATTGAAATTATTCCACTCCACACGTCTCCTTGTAATGACCAACCGATATCCCACCCAGCCTCTTATCTTATCGTATCTTTTACAGACGCCCCTTCTATACAAAAGATTATTGCGTCCTACGCTTATTTATGGATTGTGCCTAGTCCTGCATTCTTATTAGAGTTTTAAATGTTGATAAAGTGTTGGCTTCCTGGTTTCTTCAGGTAACCCATTCCACGCCCGATTTCCGGACGGGAAAAAAACTTGTATGTGTTTGTTCTTGCATACGGTATTAAAAGGTATTTTTATCTGAGGGTTGAATTAAGTAATCTTTTTGTTGTATTTCTAAATTAGAATTAATTGCTTCACTTGTAATTACTACTTTACTCTTGATATATATCCTCAAGTTTTTCAAAGTTTAATGATTTAACTAATGGTGTTATTCTTGTTAGTTTTGAATATTCTACAGTAACGAAATCTGGCAGCTTTTAAAAAAAAAAAATTATAATAGTTTATCAATATTTTCTTTAGTGGATGGGTCCTATAAAGAAGATGCATATTCTAGTACAGGTCTCTCCCCCTCATGACACAAATCTGACTTTACCCGTCAGCCCCGGTCAATTTACTCTATTATTTTGTTGTAAATATCTTCATCATCAAACTTCATACCATCTTTTTACTTTCTTTCTTCAAACTTCATTCTATGCAACCTTATGAATCGTGCCCGCTCCTTTCCCAAAATACATGTGTACCCCCATCACTTTTCTTAAACTACTCCGAGAATACTAATAGAAACCTCGGCCTAAACAACAACAAAAATCAACCTATTTTACCTGAGTTCAGAGGTCACGCGTCAAGCACGCCAGGTGCCAGGGGAAAAAAAAGAAATAGTTGACCTTGGTATCTTCATAAGAAAAAGATGTTGTAGATTTCAATCATCTGTTAGTTATTTCTAAACAAAGTCGTCATACTTTCGTATATATCACCTGTTACAACAAGACTTGAATTTGGAGGTAGACAAGTAACAGCTGATTTGAAACATTTTTTTTTCCAGGGCGGTTGAAACTCACATCTATAAAAGAACCAAAAGGATGAGAGTATTAATGACAATTTGAAGAGAAAAAAAAGGAAGAAAAAATCATTTCAATAAATCATTTTCAAAATCAAACATCGTGATCTTATCGTTACAATGCCACCATTGAAGATCGTATTGTTTTCATGATGTTTTGTTCATGTTACATTAATCCCTGTTTTGGTACCACTAACATGTTTATTATCAACTCCAAGATCAAAATTAAAAGATATTGGAATTTCCCTTACGTCTAGGAGACTTGACAGTTATTAAAGGCAAGTTGACTCTTAGTTACGAGGGGACAAAAACAACAAAAAAAAACACAATTTCTAGTCTTTCCCAGATACTTTTAATAATCGAGATTATTGCCCTTTATGCTCTGATCAAGATTTCTTCTCTGTGGACGATGACGTCAGATCCAGAAATAGACGTCTTTAATAATTTTTGGAGCTGTATAAAAGAAAAATGATTTTTTTAATGATTTTATCTTTCTTCATGGCACAATTTAAAGGTATCTATAACATATGGTCAGCCGCATCCTGCGCAATAGCCTAAATATCATTTGCTGATCGTAATTAACTTTTCTCGCAGCTAGCGTTATTAAATGTACATATTATTTTATGTCGGGTCACTTCGAGGCTAAATAACTTAATAAAGGTGAATAAATCAAGTTGTGTTGTTGTTTTTTCTATCCATTATGTAAACTAGTTCTTGTTTGACAATATAATGTTAGATACTTTAATACTCTAACACTCCAATTTGAAGGCAAATTTCAATACTTCAAAGTCTAGTATATTAGCTAGTTTTAAAAAACACACAACGTATTTGTTTTTCTAAATCTTTAACTATCACAACCTCACACGAATTTCTACAGTAACTACATCTTGTGACGAATACAAATTTTCCCTTAACTGCTCTTGTATAACAAGACTACATACACTTATTAGCTTTAATCGCCAAAAACGTGCCATATCGTACTTTGACTGAAAGATTCAATTCAAATGATGAAGTCTCCACATAACATTTTAGCAAAAGCCAAAGCATCAATTAAGTATTTACTTAGTTTTTCTTTGAGCAGCCTCTGAAGAGCATTTCATTGGCACCATACGCTTATACATTATTTCTGGCATCACTGACTTCTTAAAATGCATGTTTCCAGACAGTAGTTGTTTTTAAAAAAATCTTATCTTATCTTATTTTAGATATACAGACGCTCCTTCTATGCAGACGATAATTGCGTCCACAGACCATGAGAGAAGATCTGTTGGCAAGTGATGCAGCGGTCACAGGCCACGGCTATAGGGGTTCCACGCATTACCCCAGCCGCCTAACTATTGTCTAGTTAGGTACCTATTCGGAGCTGGGTGACTCGGGGACTCCTCAGGCCCCGGGAACAAATCCTCACCTTCGTGTGGATTCGAACTCGTGACCATCGATATGTCAGTTGAGAGCGCTACCTCTCGACCACCACGTCCCACAGTGATAGTGATTAATAGTTTTCTGCCAAAATGACTCCGTGTAAAATTCACTAATTTGTATGGTGTGAATTGGTGTGTGGACATGGAAAAGAATGCGTAACAATGTTCTACTTTCAGTGTACCGAAAATAGTGTTGGTGAAAGATCCGAGACTGAATTAGAAGTCGCAAATGTTCATGTGTACGTACGGGCAATTAATTTTTATCAATTACGTCCATATATAGCTTTGAGATGTTGTGGTTGATTTTTCGGGGGGTTAATTTGACGGAAACAGAGATTTTTGCTTCTACAAGAGTAGCGGCTGATTAACGTGAATCATGTATAGGTACCTGCAAATCAGGGACATTTTCTCAAGATATTATTTCAACGCCTTGAATTTTAGGTTCATAAGCATTAGTATAATTTGATTGAATTTCGGCATCAGAAACTTTCACATATTTTTATGAAGTCCGGTTATTTCTATTATTGGTTTTTACCATTGATTTTCTCTTATTTTATTAAACACTATTCTAACGCTTTTAAATTTTTAGAAGCTAAATAATATCGAGGAATTTGCCGCCCCAACCAGTACATCAGTGCTAATTTCTCATACTTATCCCTTTTGGTTTTTAATTCAGTAGCATTCGTTTCAGAAGATTTTATAGCCAAATCTGAGTTCCAAGTTTTAGCAGCTGAAACATTGATAGACACTTTATTTCTTTTATTTATTTCTTATTCGGGTTATATATATATATATATTTAAAACCAACTTAGAGGAGAAATTTGCAGCCCTTAACTAAGTGCAGTCCGGGGTCATTTGCCCCCCCCCTTGTCCCCGTCTCGCTATGGCACTGCGAAAATATCTGACCGACGCCGCGCAGTGGTTTAGAATTAACCCGCAGTGAATTTTGTAAAACATCGCATAAATAATGGTTGCTGTGCAACTTTGTACACGAGACATTTTACTTTGCAAACGGATCAACAGTTTGTACCGTGTTACATCAGTTACACCCTGTTACATCAGTTACACCCTGTGACAACAGTTTATACCCTGTGACAACAGTTTATACCCTGTGACAACAGTTTATACCCTGTGACAACAGTTTATACCATGTTAAGCAGTTTACACCCTGTGACAACAGTTTATACCCTATGACAACAGTTTATACCCTGTGACAACAGTTTATACCCTGTTACAACAGTTTATACCCTGTGACAACAGTTTACACCCTGTGACAACAGTTTATACCCTGTGACTACAGTTTATACCCTGTCACAGCAGTTGAAATACCATGAACGCAGAGGATGTTAAATAAATCAGCGTTTCATTAAACAAAAAACATTTGTCATTAACCTCTAAACTAAACGGTCTTTTACATCTGAGAACTGAGAAATTATCGTGTATATCCACGGGCACTTCTGAGACGCCAACACACACTCCTGTTAATGTCAACATAACCTTCTGCTAATTTCAACAAAAACTTCTAGTAATATACTCACTCACTTCTCACAGTTTCAACATACGGTTACACTCTCCACATAAAAACCTTTTAAAATTTCCTTATGCATTCAACACAACAACATAATCTCAAAAATCCCCCACACGGTCAACTCACACTCACTCAAATAAATACCACACTCTTACACACTCTCACTCACTCTCAGAACCCACAAAAACTCTTAAAACACGCAAAAACTACGTTTATTTTCCCGCATATCATACTCTCTATTGTCTAGAGTACTCTAGAGTCTAGATCAAAGGTGGCCGAGCCATTGCTCGCGAGCCGCATGCGGCTCTTCTGTGTTCACATTGCGGCTCACGTCCAATTTATGAAAGATATGTTACAATGATTACTGGAAGATTTCTAAGCCATGTTTAGCAAACTCTATTGCTTAAATGAGGCTCTCAACGATTAATATATTTTAAAATGGATCTCACTTACTACAGATCTTGCCCCCCCCCCCCCATGCTCTAGAACTTGGACACTTTAACAGTTCTGCCGTGAACTCCTAGCATGCATCACACCGGAAACACGTCTAAAAAAACAACAACTTGTTCTCCAAAGATTCTCACTTTAAAGTTCTCGCTCAACACTTAATTCCTGAAACTTCCGTCTTAGTTTCTATTAGCCGGCATACATCGCAACCTGCAGCTTAGAACGAAGTTTATTTTTTAATCTCAACGAAATAAAATATTTCTTTTTATCGGCCCTTAAAAAAATTATCAAGTGAGTGAGCACATTGATCGTGGTAGCAGAACCGTTGGGCAACTGTCGTGGCATCACGTGATTTCATCGAATAAAGCAACACAGAGTAAAGACAACCACGTTTAAGGGGACATAATTCCAAACAAAATCAGGTGGGTTCTCTTCAGTTGTAATACGAATACGGCGCAATGAAAAAAACCAAGAACACGATAACTTCATGCTATGAGATATTTGGGTGACGGTGGGGGCAGGGGGTTTGACGTAGAAAAGATCGAATGGTAAACTTACGTTTAACATGATAAGTGTACATAAAATTGTTTTTAATTGTTTAACCTCCAACTCCGTGTACCCACTGCAGAGGTGCTCTGGATTTAATGTGGTCATCATGTTTTTTGGACATCAAGTATTTCGGACATCAAGTATTTCGGACATCAAGTATTTCGGACATCAAGTATTTCGGACATCAAGTATTTCGGACATCAAGTATTTTGGACATCAGCTTTTTTGGATATCAATTATTTTCGACATCAAGTAATTTGGACATCAAGTATTTTGGACATCAAGTATTTTGGACATCAAGTATTGAGGACATCAAATATTTTGGACATCAAATATTTTGAACATCAAATATTTCGGAAATTAAATATTTTGGATATTAAATATTTTGAAAATTAAATATTTTGGACATCAAATATTTTGGATATTACATATTTTGGACATCAAATATTTCGAACATCAAATATTTTGGAATCAAATATTTTGAACATCAAATATTATGCACATCAAGTGTTTTGGGCATCAAATATTTTGGACATCAAATATTTTGGACATCAAATATTTTAGACATCAAATATGTTGAACATCAAATATTTTGGACATCAACTATTTTGAACATCAAATATTTTGGACATCAAAGTTTTTCATGGATCGCTAAAACATGTTCCAAAAATGTTTGTTCAACTTTTTCAAGTTTCTAGAGGTACAATATTGATATCAGCTCTCTCAACATATTTCTATTACTCGTTCTTTGAGTCTATGGCTTAATATTCACTGATCTATTACGTCTATTGTTTACCAGACTAACATTCATTTTTACCCAGTAAATCAAATCTTAATTGAAAAGTCGGTCGTTTTCCCACCATTTTAACTTTTTCTCCCACCAAACTCCACTCCTACCTGCTACTCTCCTCCCTACTTCACTACTCTCTATTCCTCTCCTTCCTAGTCCTTTCATCACTACAGCTCTCCTTCCAACTTCTCTACTCCTTTTCTCGCTCTTCCCGCCTCTCTCCTTCCAAACCCTCTCCTTCCTTCTTGTCCCACAATCCTCCCTACTCTTTCCCTACTCATATAATTCTTACTTCACTACTCCCTACTCCTGTCTTCGCTCTTCTCCAACTCCTCTCCTCCCTTCCCCTCTCCCCCATACTCTTTTCCTCCATTAGATTGAATGTTCCGGTCAATCCATTAATCTTGATCGATTTACGTAGAATTCATGAACAAAGATTGATTGAAGTAAGTCCAGACACATTACCCAGATAATAGATAACTATTTAATAAAATTAATTCAATTAAATACACGTACGCTCTGATTAAAGATCTACCAAGACATTACAAGGTCTATGGCAAATTTTCGCATTTTATATGTGACAAAAAAAACACCTCTGAACTTAACTTTTCAGCTCTGTACTTTCCACTCCCCATACATCCACACACGCACACATTTTTCAAGTGAGCCATGAAGGACGAGGTGCTTGACTTAATGCCCTTGCGTCATTTGACGATGCTGCCCCGTACACGGGCCGAGATAGATGTTCCGTCGGAGAGAATTTATGGCGGCCATTTGTGAACTCTTAAACCCAATGGTCGCCTCGCGCCTGCTGGCTGATGGCGCCAACGCCGTCTTGTTGTCAAGGGAGACGGGAGCATGTGACCAGAACTCAAGACTTGGCGTCGAGGTTATGGCTTTCACTAAATTTGTTTTTAAAATAAATGGACGGGACGCAGCATTTGGAGATGGTGTTTTTAGCTATTGATGAAATTGGAGATTTAGTTTAGTTCGCCTGCATAATAGCTGGCCCTGTCGGATCGAGGGTAACGATCCTAGGCACTTCTGTGTGGTCAACATTGATAAATCCATATCAATAAGCCAATAAATCAATGAAAGGAAAAACCAATGGGTTTAATTTGAACACGTTTATTTTTGGCCCAAACGAAAACTTTGAAAAAACACGTCAACATCAGGGATGTTTTAATTAATTATTTGTGGCAGTGTGTTGTCTTGTGAGAAGTGACAATGTGTTGTGTAGTGAGATCTGACAATGTGTTGTGTAGTGAGATCTGACAATGTGTTGTGTAGTGAGATGTGACAATGTGTTGTGTAGTGAGATGTGACAATGTGTTGTGTAGTGAGATGTGACAATGTGTTGCATAGTGAGATGTGACAATGTGTAGATTAGTGAGATGTGACAATGTGTTGTCTGGTGAAATGTGACAGAGTGTTGTGTAATGAGATATGACAATGTGTTGTGTAGTGAGATGTGGCAATGTGTTGTCTATTGAGAAGTGACAATGTGTTGTCATTGAAGATGTGATAATTTGTTGTTTATTAAGATGTGACAATGTGTTGTGTAGTGAGATGTAAACATTTGTTGTGTAATGAGATGTGACAATGTGTTGTCTAGTGAAATGTGACAGTGTGTTGTGTAATGAGATGTAACAATGTGTTGTCAAGTCAGTGACAGTGATTTAAAATGACATCACTCTTATTAGACGCAATATTTAGTACAAGGCGAGTGAAGATTCATGTATCTATCGTGTCTCAATAAAAAACAAACCTGTAAAAAAACACGTTTTTTAATATAAATCCTTTATGTACGAGACATAACTAAAAGTACTTCCTTATAATATGCATTGCACGTCAATCCTAAGATCTAAAATTTTAATTATGTCTCATGTATAAAGGTTTTTAGTAAAACAACTACGACACTCTGTTCAATTTGATCACGTGAAAGGGTTATAAAAACATGTTTAAAACAAGTGTGCAACGCGAAACCAGCATCTAATTGCATTTACAATTACAGATCGGGAATATATTTTTTTTTAAGAATCTTCAATATAATACGCACCGCACAGCGCAACAGTTAGGTATTAAAGAGGTTGTTCAATATAATACGCACCGCCGCACCGCGACGGTCTAGCACAAATATTAACATGCTACATAGGCATAAATAGTGGTAATCTAAAAATTCATTATTTTATATGAATTACATTCGATCGATCTGAAATTTTGATAGATCATTTTTATCATCAGCACGTGTCTGCCTGCAAATGGTCATCTCAATAGCTTAAGAGTAAGTGGGTTAAAACTCGATCCAATGTTTTTTTTCGGCAAGCAAGCGAGCAAGAAAGCAGACAACTCAAGTTAATATAAACGATTTTAAAATAGATTACGATTCTTAAGCTTCCCGCCGATTCAAAATATTACCCATCAAATCAGACCACTACCAACCAGCTTGACAAGGGAAGTATCTGTGCCGTGACATAGTCACTGACAAATAAGACTTTTAAAGCTACTCTGTGACTTGGGCAAACAATTAAGGGTGACAACATTTTTGCTTACCTTCCTTATCATCTAAAACAACAATTTTTCCCTTCCGCTGACCTTGTCTTTGAGGTTGTCATTTAAAACAAAAAGTTTCTTTTCACTTCTCAATCGTCTTTTAACATCTGCGCGCATCCACTACACGTTGACTTATGTCTTATTTTATTAGAGTTTTCAGTGATGATAGTGTTTTGTTTTTCCTGGTTTATTCATACAACCCATTCCACGTCCGAATTGACGAAAAAAATAGGATTTTTTCTTAGCCACGAAAATCCAAGAACAAGAAAAGTGTTTATATCCCCATTATATACGGGACTGTAACAGATTATCTTTGAGTCGTATTTCCAAGTTTTAATTATTTGGCCTTATGTATCATGGCTGCTGGTTTGTCTTTTTTTCATATTTTTCTAGCTTCTTGAGTTTCTGCGCTTAGTAATTTAATTAATTAAGTTACTTTTATGTATTTTAAGTTTTCGATGCACATTAAATTGCAATGTTATTATTGGAGCTATTATATTTTTTAAATTAAATTCTTATTGATTAATAAGTACATTTTATTTTTATATTAAGACCTGTTTTGTCTTTATTAAGATAACAGTCATTTATATAAAAAAAATTACTGGTATAGTACTATTTAAATGTCATTACATAAGTATTTCAGCTAAAGATATATTACATCACTCTGGAAAGTGTATTCAATGAATTATCAAATAAAATAAAATTCACTACATTTCCAATTATTAAAATAGTTAGATTGAAAAGCTTTAAAATAAGTTCTGAAAAAAAAGAGTTTTAAAAGAATGAAATGAATTAATTTTATTATGTATGCTGTAATTAATTATAAAAGTCAATTTTAAAGAAGTCAATGGCTATTTGTGAATAAGATTTTTTGTAATCCTATTTCTTGATAGATAACTGAAGCCGATTTTGTAAGAAAATGAAGTCGTCCGTATCACCACGGGACGCAATCCTACCAACATGGCGTCGGTGTTATGACGTCATCCCATTCATTGAATGACGTCACACCTGTGAGCAGACATGGCGACGTGTAAGGAGAAGATGGCGGCGTCCAACAATTCCTCCCCGGGTCCCAGGGAGAGGTTCCTTCTGACGCCACCACCCTGTGACTCCGCCCATTCTCTGGAGTGGGCCGACAGCACCAACAGCAAGAACCGCAGGTATGTGACACAATTTGATCACATCCACAGGCAGGTGACCCAGTTTGATCACATCCACAGGTAGGTGACCCAGTTTGATCACATCCGCAGGTAGGTGACCCAGTTTAATCACATCCGCAGGTAGGTGACCCAGTTTGATCACATCCGCAGGTAAGTTACCCAGTTTGATCATGTCCCCAGTATCGATTTGATATCGTGAAACGTATGAATGGCATCCTATGTAAGTGATCAGCTATGTGTAAAAATGACAAAGTTAAATTTTTAGCATTATCATTTGAATAAGGAAACATAAAAAATGTGCATTGCCAATAACATTTTGCGTAATTCTTTTGTTCAACATAAAGAAAAATATATTGCTTGAATTTTCAGGATATTTCTCTTTTAAGTGCGATAAACAAACCAGTGGTAAGGAGAGTTATTCAAAGGTGATAAGAAAGTTTTAACAACTACAAATCGCTTTGAAAAACAACGACTGTAGCGTCTTTTGAAAGAATCGCTATAGTGAACCCGTTTAAAATGTGTTAGAAATAGCTTACAAAAATATCGGCCAATTTTATAAGAAATGGATACCCTGCAAACAGCTTTTAATTCCCCCTCTCTTATAGCGTAATCTTTGCGCATTGCCAGGCAATAAGTATGACTTCATTTCACTAATTATTTTAGAATACATTTTTTTAAACATTGTTTTTTGACAGTGTAGTATTCTTTGTGTTGAAACTGAGACAAGTTTCATCAAATCTCGTTCTTTGTTGTAATGAATGTTTCCACACTCGTCTCATTTTTAAAAAAATTAATTAGAACATTTAAAAATAACCGAATATATCGAAAAATCCTTTTGTTTAAATATGCTTTAAAATTGTCTAAGCCACTTGAAAAGTATTTCAAGTGAATTCCGAAGAAAAAAAAAGAAGAAATTAACAATTAGATCTACGTAAAAACAAAAGTGTTTTGTGTGTGTGTGTGTGTGTGTGTGTGTGTGTCTGTGTGTGTCTGTGTGTGTGTGTGTGTGTGTGTGTGTGTGTGTGTGTGTGTGTGCTATAAATCCTTTCTATATGACACAAAACTGAAAGCATGTTCAAAATAATACGCACCGTGCGACAGACCAGCATAAACATTAAAAGATCGGGAAAATATAAAAGTATGTTCAATATAATACGCACCACGTGAGAGACTAACATACAAATATACATGCTACCTAGAGATACATAGAGATAATCTAACAATTCATTAATTTAATTACAGTACATTCGATCGATGTGAAATTTCGATACATCATTTCTATCGCCACTTTCAATCTGCCTGTTAAATTGCAGCTTTATAGAATGCTCGGAAGTGGGTTAAAATCGTTCCAAAATTTTTGAAACAAGCAAGCAATCAAATTCCACAGACACCGCAAGTTAATATTAAGGATTTAAAAGAACAATTTGGACTAGATTTGAAAACAATTAGGAAAAATATTTTTAAAAAAAAATTCTTAACGTCTTTATTTTATTTTTCTTAACTTTTTACCAAAATGCATTTTATTGACGTTTTAAATAACTGGTTTTTACATTTTATTAAATTGTTGCTATAATATTCTATCTATATAATTCTCCTCATTATTCAACCATGCCGGACACCAAGCTGTCTAATCCCACCGACAGATCAGCTGTCAAACAATGGTAGTGCAGAGGGTGGGGGAGCATCGAGACCAACAATGCGTTCAATTGAGGTCAATTACTTTGTTCTTTCAGAAAAACAGAATGGCATTAATTTTGTAGTATAGGGCTTATTACATTCGCCTAACACGTGGAAGGTCGTAGGTTCAAGCCCCAGCAAAGACATAACTTTTTTTAATTTTAAAAATGTTTGTGTTTGTGCCAGTTCATTTCCCACTTTCTTTTCTAACATGACTTCGCAACACGGCTGTAAGCTTTGTTTCTTGACATTGTCATAATAGCTTTGTACTCTCCGTTGCGCTCAGTGACAGAAAAGTAGTCACACACTCTTCTCAACAATTACTTTCATAAAATGAATACTTTAGGCGCCCTCTTTCGCCCTCCAGGCATGCGCAACTGTGTGTACCCGCAGCAGTGTGTACCTCATCGCTCTTGTGTTCTCAGTCGGTTTTTATATCTCCTACAGTCGTATAGGCCTCGTTGCCTTTCCATTGTTCTCTTCGATTCCGGCTGGGCTTATTTGCTAAAAGGGCCAAACGTTCAAAAAGATATGTCTGTATCTTCCAAAATCTGTTTTCAATCTTGGACAATTGTATGTTGCTCTCTCGTAAGTTCCTTATTTTCATTAACTCACAGTCGTATTCCCAAACCCACCCCATTTGGACAAGTGTGTTTTTCAGGAAGTCTTCATCCTTCACTAAATCCTTAGCGGCGTATGCTACGCCGCGGGTCGGCTAGTTTATTTTTAAAAGAGTTATCTCTTGTAAGTTTAGTTTAAGCTAAATTATTTAATTTTGATAACCTATGATTATTTAATCCGTTTTAATTTAACAAAAATATGCCTTAAGAAAGAAATGAATTAAAACGAATGTTACACCCCACTTTCCTCAGATCCAGAATATAGAAGCGCACAAAACTTCAGTATAGCAAACTAAACACAATGACGTAACATGTCGATAGTCTACTAATTGTTTCTATATGTACGCATTGCTCGACGTCCCAGTAGAATGTATGTACATTCTCTTTTGGGTCGAGCCGTTAGGCTCTTAAGACCCGGTTCAATCTATCGCAAGCGAGCCTCATCAAGCGGGCATCGCCATAGAGGTAGTCCTCTGCAGGTACCGCAACTTCACCTTGAAAAGCCCCGTCCAACTCGGGGCAACATTCAAATACGTGGGCCACCGTCTCTTCGGGGTAGCCACACAATCGGCAGGCCAGTTCCCTTCTGTTGTCAAACTTATACTGGTAGCTTCGTATTAAACAATGATCAGTCCTCATCAGTGTTATGAGTGTCTGATTACTACGTTCAAGTTTCCACCAGGGGTCACTCTTACTCGGTCGAAGTCCCAGTAGTAAGAAAAATCGTAATAACCGAAATATCTTATTTCGTAAAATAAAATCGTTTCTCTATATCACAGGCGGAGCACCATTCATTCCTACACGATTGCCGTCTACCACACCCTCCCGAAAAACGCCAAGGCCATGAAAGAAGTCAGGGCGATGACGTCATCAAAAGCTGCGAAGAACCTGTTGTCGATAAGCATCGCCTTTATGTTCATCTATACCGGCTTTGTGTCGTTGCAGGTAGGTGTTCATTACTGTTTTGTGGCGGTTCGTTGAAAGGACTATATTGTTACAGCAAGGTTTACACGAATATATGTATATATCGTCACCGGTAGTTTTCATGAGTATCTTGTTACAGGCGAGTCTACTTTACCTTATTGTTACGGTCAGCTGGAAGGACTATATTGTTACAGGAAGATTTAAACGAATATATCGTCACAGGTAGGTTTTCATGAATATATTGTTACATTAGGTTTTAATACAAACTTCATTACACGAATTTTTTCTAGGACATGTCGTCAGACATAGTTTGATGGGTGAATCGTGAGGGGTGGTTTGTACGAAAATATCTTTACACATGGGTTGTCCTAGGTGCGTCATTACAGGTGGTCGTCGAAATTACATAGAAGTGAGCATTACGAGTGTTGATCCAATCAGAACATCTGAAGTCTGTGTTAGTGAAACACTGGTCATATCAGATCATCTGAAGTCTGTGTTAGTGAAACACTGGTCATATCAGATCATCTGAAGTCTGTGTTAGTGAAACACTGGTCATATCAGTTCATCTGAAGTCTGTGTTAGTAAAACACTGGTCATATCAGATCATCTGAAGTCTGTGTTAGTGAAACACTGGTCATATCAGATCATCTGAAGTCTGTGTTAGTGAAACACTGGTCATATCAGATCATCTGAAGTCTGTGTTAGTAAAACACTGGTCATATCAGTTCATCTGAAGTCTGTGTAAGTGAAACACTGGTCATATCAGATCATCTGAACTCTGTGTTAGTGAGTCTATGTTCATATCAGATCATCTGAAGTCTGTGTTAGCGAAACACTGGTCATATCAGTTCATCTGAAGTCTGTGTTAGTGAGTCTATGATCATATCAGATCATCTGAACTCTGTGTTAGTGAGTCTATGTTCATATCAGATCATCTGAAGTCTGTGTTAGCGAAACACTGGTCATATCAGATCATCTGAAGTCTGTGTTAGTGAGTCTATGGTCATATCAGATCATCTGAAGTCTGTGTTGGTTAAACACTGGTCATATAAGTTCATCTGAATTCTGTGTTGCTGAAACACGTTGTCAGCATTGTTTCTTTCTAGCATCTGAAGGAAAAAATGTGTTGAACGCTTACATAAAATTAAAATCCCCTTCTTTCCTGTGGTGCTCTGCTGTGTTGGTCTGAGAAGCAATTTTAGTTACATTTATGTCAGTAATGTCACGCCTTTCAATTACTCACTTACCTCCAACGAGTCGTTGTGCAAAAGGGTTACTTACTCTATATAACATGTGGCACTATGCTCCAGCACTAGGGTAACCTAGTCATTATACAACTGACACTATTTTATTTTGTATACCAGCTCTGGAGTAAGCTACTCATTATAACAGTGCCACTTGTGTTCTTTTCGTTACCAGCTCTGCGTAAACTCCTAAGCATAACGAAAGCTGGTATTCAACTAAGCCGAATAAAGAAAATCATGAAAGATTTTTTTCTTCCTCCCATGAGTATGGAAAAGGGTGCCCCCCTCCCTCAATATTTTATATCCCAAGTGATGCCTCAACACATGCTCACGTATTCTCAAGAAGCAAGGCTTTTGAAAATTTAACACAGAGAAAAAAGAAGTGATGCCTATTAATCGAAATAAACTAGGGAAATTGTCTGAAAAATAGATGACCTTGTAGTGTCCGAGATTTAGATGACCTTGTAGTGTTCGAGATTGATGACCTTGTAGTGTCCTAGATTTAGATGACCTTGTAGTGTCCGAAATTTTGATGACCTTCTATTAGTCAAGATTTTGATGACCTTCTAGATGTTTAGAGTTTATGTAATTGAGATTTTGATGACCTCTAGTGCTCTACGTTTTGATGACCTTCTAGTCCCCCCCCCCCATTTTAATGACTTTCTAGCGTCTATTACATGGATAGACTTCTATACAAATGAAGCTATATATATGTATGTAGATATATAAATGCGTGCATCTGTGTGTGTTTAAATGGAACGCATTGTTAGTAAATATCTGTATGCGATTGATTTAATAAAACTCTTGCTTGTTATCAAAAATATTTTTAGTTTTCCACATTTATCAACACTATACCCCTTAGACTATTGAGGATATTTAAGTATATAACATTCTTTCTTTCAAATGTCACGTAACAGATGAATCATTTTAAAACACATTTTTTTAAAATGTGTGGTCAAAGTTCAAGGGCAGGAGAGTATGCTGAGCTCTACCGCCACGAAAGTCTCCCATTTATCTCCGAATAAAACCACAAAATCTCGTTCTCGCCCAACGTTGACACCTGATCGCCCTGAAGGCGAACTTAAGACGGAAATGATTTATAAATCACTTTGTTCCAATGCATTAGCAGTAAAGCTTTGTTGGCAAACTGAGCTCGGCTACAAAGAGAAAAAGTAAATGTGAGACCTTGTCAAGGCACCATATCAACAACATTATTACCCGTGTAATTTCGACAGACATACATTTGAACTAAATTAGGTTACTTTGAATAATCTCGACCGTGACGTCACGGCTATTACCGGCGGCCCTCATTGTTGTTATGGCACATCCTTTAAAACGCTAATATTAAAATTATATAGCTATATCTAACCTAAAATTTTTCAATTTTCCAAAAATTCTATACGTATGCTTAACCTAAACCCTAAAACCTTTCATTTTTTTAAAAATCCTTTTAGAATTTATAGAACTCTTGCTTCCAGCAACCGGTAGCGTCGTGACGTCACGGTCGAGATTCATCGCTTCAGCCCTAAATTTCTCTGGGTCTGCTTATACTTTAATGTAAATTAGGTTTTACTTAATTTTTTAATTTTTTGCCACATTCTTCAAAAATTGGTTTTAAACAAATTTAATTTATTTTATTATTTGCTACGAAATCAATTATGTTATACTAAGGGTTTTAGGGCGCCTATGGCGGCCACTTTTTACAAAAGACCAAGTAACTTATCGTTGTTTGATAAATACGAGATATTAAACTTCCTGAAATGTGCTCAAAGTATGTTATAATTATTATTATACACCGTTCTTTTTTTTCCAAAAATAAAATATAAGCTTAAACAATGACGTCATAAAAATATTTTACGGCGAGAAACACGACACTTTTTTTAAACTGCTATGGACTGGTGTATTATTTCAAAATTAATCTTTAAATTATGGTAGTGATTATCGCCTCGTCAGGACGACCCAATATGCGGCTGCATACGCGCTCGTCCACTTCCGGTTATTGCTATTCTTGGTAACATTTATTTATAAGGTTAAAAATTTCATTGGTGTTTGTGCTGTGTGGTCGTATTGATAGTAAGATAGTACGCTACATCGCAGGTCCGGGGTGCGATTCCTTACTGATGCCTATTTATTTTTTAAACAATACTACATGAATTGATAATGAATAAGATTTTTTTTTATTTTTAAAAATGGTTTGTTTTGATGTTAGGTTTAGGGATAGACTTTAGGGTTACGTTAAGTGATAGTTTTTAGGGTTTGGGTTAGGTTTAGTGATAGCTTTTAGGGTTTGGGTTAGGTTTAGTGATAGCTTTTAGGGTTTGGGTTAGGTTTAGTGATAGTTTTTCGGGTTTTGGGTTAGGTTTAGTGATAGATTTGAGAGATTGTTTGAATGCACATATAGAATCAGAGGTTCAATGAAAGGCGCAGTGAATACTTGTAACTCTTCAATTTTATAAACATCATTTTATAAACACTGTTTCCAAAAGAATAGCAATAACCGGAAGTGGACGAGCGCGTATGCAGCCGCATATTGGGTCGTCCTGACGAGGCGATAATCACTACCTTAAATTATAATTATTTCGCACAACTCCTGATGCACACCTTGTATATTAAAATATAAGCTCAAAAACTGACGTCATTGCGTTACGGCTCCATCTAGGAAGTGAGTGAGTGACTTGGGCTATTATATTGTTGTTGGGTTTTTTTGTAAGCATAAATTTATAACAAGTGTATTTATGTGTTAATATTTTTAAAACTTTTCTGAAGCAAAAACTTAGAAGAAAGTGAGATGACAAGCAATAATGAGAAAGGGAAGTAAAAGTGGTTTTTTTATTAGTATTGTGCGCGAACATTAAAGATCACAGTCTATTGTAAGCATTTGTTAATTAACTTATCAGTATGTCCCTTTCTTTTATGACTTGACAAGTCTGTCTATCACACGCATTTATGACTTGACAAGTCTGTCTGTCACTAGCATTTATGATTTGACAAGTCTGTCTGTCACTAGCATTTATGATTTGACAAGTCTGTCTGTCACTAGCATTTATGACTTGACAAATCTGTCTGTCACTAGCATTTATGACTTGACAAGTCTGTCTGTCACTAGCATTTATGACTTGACAAGTCTGTCTGTCACTAGCATTTATCACTTGACAAATCTGTCTGTCACTAGCATTTATGACTTGACAAGTCTATCTGTCAATGGCATTTTGACCTGAAAGTTCCCTTAGCCGAACGTAACTATAACATTTCATGACGACTCTATTGATACGACTCCTACTGTGTACATCTTACACCGCAGTACAACTCATACTATGTAC
Source organism: Radix auricularia (assembly GCA_002072015.1). Lineage (NCBI taxonomy): Eukaryota > Metazoa > Mollusca > Gastropoda > Lymnaeidae > Radix > Radix auricularia. The sequence continues at coordinate 216,794 of MUZC01000169.1, read as the reverse complement.
ATCTTACACCGCAGTACAACTCACACTGTGTACATCGTACACCGCAGTACAACTCACCCTGTGTACATCGTACACCACAGTACAACTCACACTGTGTACATCGTACCCCGAAGTACAACTCACACTGTGTACATCGTACACCACAGTACAACTCACACTGTGTACATCGTACCCCGTAGTACAACTAACACTGTGTACATCGTAAACCCGTAGTACAACTCACACTATGTACATCGTAAACCCGTAGTACAACTCACACTGTGTACATCGTAAACCCGTAGTACAACTCACACTGTGTACATCGTAAACCCGTAGTACAACTCACACTGTGTACATCGTACCCTGTAGTACAACTCACACTGTGTACATCGTACCCTGTAGTACAACTGTAACTGTGTACATCGTACCCCGTAGTACAACTCACACTGTGTACATCTTAAACCGCAGTACAACTCACACTATGTACATCTTACACCGTAGTACAATTCACACTGTGTACATCTTACACCGCAGTACAACTCACACTGTATACATCTTACACCGCAGTACAACTCACACTGTGTACATCTTACACCGCAGTACAACTCACACTATGTACATCTTACTCCGTAGTACAATTCACACTGTGTACATCTTACACCGTAGTACAATTCACACTGTGTACATCTTACACCGCAGTACAACTCACACTGTGTACATCTTACACCATAGTACAACTCACACTATGTACATCTTACACCGCAGTACAACTCACACTATGTACATCTTACACCGTAGTACAATTCACACTGTGTACATCTTACACCGCAGTACAACTCACACTGTGTACATCTTACACCATAGTACAACTCACACTGTGTACATCTTACACCGCAGTACAACTCACACTATGTACATCTTACACCGTAGTACAACTCACAATATGTACATCTTACACAGTAGTACAACTCACACTATGTACATCTTACACCGTAGTACAATTCACACTGTGTACATCTTACACCGCAGTACAACTCACACTATGTACATCTTACACCACAGTACAACTACCACTATGTACATCTTACACCGTAGTACAATTCACACTGTGTACAGCTTACACCGCAGTACAACTCATACTATGTACATCTTACACCGCAGTACAACTCACATTGTGTACATCTTACACCGTAGTACAACTCACACTGTGTACATCGTACCCCGTAGTACAATTCACTCTGTGTACATCTTACCCCGAAGTACAACTCACACTGTGTACAAAGTACACTACAGCTGGCTTGTTAACCTCATGTCTGCTCCTCTCAGCTAATCAGCTCATTCCAAGAATATTCACGGCCATGCTCGCTCGTTGTACAAGAACAAGTTCCTGCTACTTAAGTAAGGGTGTGTCCGAAATTGCTCTGTAAATACAGACAGCAGCCAAAAGAGGGCTTTCTGGAGGTGGGGGCGGGGGAGGGGGAGTCGTTATCTTCGGGAAAACAACGGGCAGGCAGAGGCTCTAATGAGAGTTCTTCACGAACCTCCTGCGTGTTGACACATAAATGCATTGCCATTTTGTTTTGTGTTTTTTCCTCTCCCTTTGTGCAGCCCGTATTGCCATGGCATCATCATCAACGAGTGATGAGCCCCCCCCCCCACAGTCCTCCCCTGTCCCTCATGGGCTGGGCCGAGCAATGCTCTTAACAGATATCCACAAGATGGAATGCCAGTGTCAATGTGATGTACATTTCCTATCTGTCAAGTTTAGAGCCAGATTATTGGCGGTCTCCGGGAAATTTGTCCGCGCAAATTTTAGAATTTGTGAAATTGAGACAAACAGCCGCGTGTGTTTGAACATATCGTTGGGAGTTGTGGAACTTTGGTTAGCGGATTTGTCTTACATTGATTTACATTTTAAATTTTGTTGTTTCTTTATTTCTTAATATATGTTCAAAACATTATAAAAATATTTTTATAAAACATTTACATTATAGTTTCATTGTGAATTCATTTTTAGATGTAACATAAGGATTCTATTGAATTGAAGCTTCTTTAGTGCCAGTCTATGTCCATATGCACATGATAACAAAAGAATATAAACTCAATGCGAAAAATGAGTTGTTGAACAGATTTACACAAAGAATTTGGTGATGTAAAGGGTATGAACATGATAGTGTAAAAATTAAGTTAAAATAAAAATTTGATGATAACAGAGGGTATGTCAAATTGTTAGAAAGTCATTGCATGGAAGTTTTGTTGAACAAAACTGTGATGAGATGGTTTAATAAACAAGTTTTACATGGAAACACTAGTGAAAAGCTTAAGCAAATATTTATCTGATATTTAGTTGATGCCATATCTGCACTAGCAGATTTAAATCTATTTAAATCTATTTAAATCTATTTAAATCTATTTAAATCCCAATGTCTCTCGGCCATGTAAAGACAGACGCCTGATGCAGAACTTGATCGTCAACAATTTCATTATTTCTTGTGTCAACACTCTGAATAAAATTCTGGATTCTAATCTTTTAAAATGTTCACAGGATTTCTGGATTTGCGAAACAGCTGTTTTTTTTTTTTTAAATCATTTTCTTTCATGTTGGGTTAACGAGAAATGTTTTATTTGTGTGAGACGAGTGACAATAACTTGGGTCGATAGTTTAATACCGATTGGCGCTTCCCTGTCGTGTCGCGAAATATGAAAATTTAATCTCACCTGCTCACCTCATGGTTGGGCATTTTATGTAACATTATGGCCTGACAAAATTGTCACAGAGTGGCTAGACATAATTGTAAGCTTAAGGCTATGTAATGGCTTGGTGTAATTTTTAGCTTGTCACAGAAGCGTCACTAGGGTTGGTGTCACCCGGGGCGGTAGCTCATGGTGTCACCCGGGGCGGTAGCTAATGGTGTCACCCCCTCATGATTTAACCAATGGAACTCCTCCGAGTTTTCCAGTGCCACATAACGGGAATATATAGAATTTTACTGTCTGGTGTCACCCCCCTGATGGTGTCACCCGGGGCGGCCCGCCCCCTCCGCACCCCCCTAGCGACGCCACTGGCTTGTCATATTATGGCTTGAGATACATTTTAGGTTAATTGTGGCTGACATTAATTTTGCTTAATGTCACGTTATGGCTTGACATAAATGTTCTTATTTATATGCACGTGAAAATAATATTTGATGGGTTTTTACGTTGTTGGTTGTGCTTAAATTGATGTGTCAACGTCATACATGACTTATTAACTGAGTATATATCAGAGAAACTACATGAGAAAACCTGGTGAAGCTTTTAATGAGACGATTGAATCCTACGCAGCTTAGTGAAAATAAAAAAGATTTTGTTATTGAGACTTCTAATCAAACGTAATGCCGTCGAGACAACCAAACGTAAATGCAACTTAATCGTAGTAGTAAGTAAAGCTGCTTCAAGCTTACAGGTTGTGTATGAACGTCGTATCACGATTAATGTTGAACCGATAATCGGCTCCGCTACTCGGTATCGGTCGATTTTAGTATATTCGGAAATACTCGGCGATCGGCCGCGTTAATGATGCGATGCCGAGTACTAGGCGGCGGTCAATGTTCCCTATAAGGTTCGTTGGTTCGTGTCCAATTTTTAAAAAAAAAAATTCTTGGGAAAAGTTGCAAAGCATCGATTTTTTATGCAATTCTACACAATTTGGTGGACGTTATTCTAAACCACTGCACGCCGCGCGACCACGCAGCTTAAAGGGAAAATTGGCTGCGGTATTAACTTTTTAATTGATAAACTTAGTGAAAATGCAAGCATAATCGCATGTCTAAAACGTTCCGTTTCGTCTGGAATATCAAGATGTACCGTATGAAGACGTGTTGTCATTGTGTCATAAATAAGTAATAATTTTATTTTAAGCATAGATCCTGAAATTAAGAATCGTTATTAAAATGAGAGAAAAAATGAGTGTTGCAAACAGTGAAACTGAGGTCGCAAAATGTAGGTTAATAGCAGTTTAATACTTCTTCAAGTACTCGGTTACGGTACTCGGTATCGGCAAAACATGGCTACTACTACTCGATACTCGGCAAAAAATCATAACCGATACACCCCTATGTACTTTTAATGATCGTAGAACCAATGAAAATGTGGGAGTTTCAATGACAAAACTGATATGTAATGTAAAGGTCAAAGTGATTGGAAAAGAGTGTTCCATGGCTCATGAAATGAATGAGTCAATTGACACTTGACCGAGTGTGAATGGTGTTTAGGTAATTAAAGTAACTGTGAGGATGGAAAGTGTTTGATAGAAATTTGTTTTAGAGGGTGTGTTGTGCATGTTGTGGGGTGTGGGGTGTGGTGGATGGGCTGTGAGAGACGCAATAATTTTCCTTATAGAAGGAGCGTCTGTGATGGATAAGATAAGATAAGATGAGATAATATAAGTTAAGATAAGATAACTTGAGATAATTAAAGATAAGATAAGATAAGATGGGATAAGATAAGATAATATTAGATAAGATAAGATAAATTAATATGAGATAATATAAGAAATGCATTAAACGTAAATAAAACTGTTTCTTTCTGTAGTTTATTTCCAAAATAAAATATTTTTTCACTTGGTAACTTAAACAAAGTGATAGATCAATAAAATAGCATTAAAAATGCATCATGTGTCGAAATATCAGGGTCACATTGTCTTGAGTCGAATTGTCCCGGTTAATAATGTCAGGGGTCAAATGGTCCGGGATCGACGTCAGCGGGGTCACATTGTCTTGAGTCGACTTGTCCCGGTTAATATTGTCAGGGGTCAAATGGTCCGGGATCGACTTCAGCGGGGTCACATTGTCTTGAGTCGACTTGTCTCGGTTAATATTGTCAGGGGTCAAAAGGTCCGGGATCGACGTCAGCGGGGTCACATTGTCCAGGTTTGAAACATCATTAGCTGTCGAGAGTAGGCGCCCTTTTTTGTGAAAGGTCTGTCAATTTAATGTCACATGGGCCTCTGTAAATTCAATTAAAAAAATATTTAATGGTCTCAGCGTTGTCACTTAAGAACAAGTTTCGGATATTTCCTAGACTCTAGGACCTAGAGGAAACATTGCGCATTAATGTTAATATTTTAAATTTTATTCCAAATGTTCGAAATTTAATTTTGAAAAAATGAATATTACAGAAATCAATTTTACAAACTTAAATATTACAAACGTTAATATTACAAATGTTAATATTACAAACGTCAATATTACCACCGTTAATATTACAAACGTTAATATTACAAACGTTAATATTACAAACGTTAACATTGCAAACGTTAATATTACAAACGTTAATCAGGGCCGGCTTTAGGCGTAGGCAAACTAGGCAGCAGCCTAGGGCCTCCGATTATTGGGGGCCTCACAGGGCCTCACACAGTAATAATACAAAAAAAGTTTATTTCTTTCAAGACCAAATTACAACCTAGGTCAAAACAACTAGAATCTTTCAATAAAAGCAATACCTTTACACACTGATTAATTTAAAATAGTGCAAGTTTTTTATGTCAACTTTTAAAATGTAAATTAGAACGTGCAGACACATTTTCACAAGACTGACAAACGTGAAACCTAAGTTTTTCGCTAAATATAAAACTATTGAAAATCAAATTCTTAAGTAGTAAACATTTAAAATTTAAATGTTTAACGCTGTTGTAAGTAGCAAAATATAAAAACGATTCAAAGCATAGGATTAGATGTTGACATTTTGTGTCAATAAATTTATTTGACGAAATTAAAGCTGAAACTTCACTGATTTCTCAAAATATTCACATTTTTTTCTTTTCAAAGCCTAGCACAGACAAAAGCTAAAATAATAAAATAAAAGATTATTTTAGAAGTCTGACATGGCTAATTTTTTTCTTTTTTTTTTAAATTATATTTTCAGTTTTTACGATCTCTTTAATACTGAAAAGTAATGAAATAAGTCCATAAAAAAGAAATAATGATTGGAAAAAACATGTCCAGGCTTCTAGCTGATCATGAATGGTCAAAATGAAGCACATTTGTGGTGTTATAGGCGCTTCGATTGAACTGGAAAAGCGTTTTAAGAAAAGAAAGACAATTGACCAGGAAACAAAAAATTATGCAAAATAGACTAAGCACGGAAACAATGATTTACAAGGAATCATTTCAATTGTACAGCTCCTTGCAAAACTGAATTCACCGATTCTTGGCACGGTGGATCGATGGTTACAACTAATGGGCATTTTTAGGTATTGGTTCAATTGTTAGGAAAGTACGATTCATGCTTATAAGATCATTTACGACCATTAAAAAACGAAGAAATTCATGATCATTACATGGGCAAACGAATGCAAAATGAGGTCATTAATCTGATCGGTGATGGCGCCTTGAAAATAATTTTACATAATGTTCAAAATTCGAAATATTATTCCACCACTTTGGACTGCACACCTAATGCTGGTCACCCAGAGCAAGTGACAATGGTATTGTAAATATGCCACATTGTGAGAACGCCAGTAGAAATCAATGAATATTTTGTTGGAATCAGGGCTGTCGACGACAGCACTGGTTTAGGTTTTGCGGAAGCATTTTAAACAAGCTTGAAGATCTGAATTTCTGTTTCCAGGACTGCAGAGGACAAGGATAATATGATAAGGGATCGAATATGAAAGACTGCATTCGTGCGCATTGTGTACAAATACGTCTACTTGAAATCAATCCAAAATCATTTCATGTGCCATGTGGATGCCACAGCCTCAGTTTAATGCTTGGAGACATGGCGTAATCTTTAGTGGTTTCAACGACACCCTTTGGAGTTTTGCATGCTTCAACACAACAATGAAAGATATTGAAAACTCATGTACAAAATCTGACAGTAAAGCCTAGTTCTGATACACGCTATAAGGTCGTTACTGTGAAAGTTGTTTGTAATCAAAATGCAGGTGTGTACGATGAATTGGTGAAAGTGTCTGAAACTGCTACCGATCCTAAATCAAGGACCGAAGCAACTGGATTGCCGAAGCATTTGGATAGGCGAAACAACTAACAAAAAATAAATTTCTGGTAACTTTAGTCATTTGGTAGGATTTATTGTTTCAAACTAATATGATTAGCAAATTGATGCAATCGAGAGACATGCAATTAGACATTGCTATAGAATGTATAAATATTGCAACCAAGCTCATGAAAAATTACAAAGAAAAGGGATTTGTATCCGCTCAACTTTCGTTTAGAGAATTGGCTCAGAATTTGAGATGGAACCAGATGAAATCATATTTCCAGCTGCCACAGTTTGAGACGACGATAAGTGCACAAACAGTTCACATGTGAAGGCATAGACGATTCATTGACAGATTCAAAAGAAAAATATCGCGTGGAATCAAGCAGTTATGTCATTGACTTCACGGTTTGAGCAGATGGAACGTCACTTTAGTCTTCTTT
>MUZC01000169.1:195756-206267 GCA_002072015.1 Radix auricularia | reverse complement strand
GGGGGGGGGGACTTTGTCACGTCACATTGGGTCTAAATTTTCGTTCCGTAACGCCCTATGGCGAGGGGGCCGGGGGTGACAAATCAGCCGAAATCAAGTGACGTCATTTTTGGACGGCCTCTTAATTAAGTGAATCATACGATGGTTTTTATAAATTAATAAGCGTGCATAAAATTTTTTTATTGAAACGAAGTACATTGTGAAAGGTGGGAAACAATTTTACTATTTTACCATTGCTAGCCCTATTTATGTAAGCAGTAATGTAAAAAAGAGCCGCATAAGATGATAAACCTATAAATACACATTATAAAAATACAAGATATTAATTGTTTTGAAGGCCACAAAAAATTTATAGGGTCACAGGTCCCCCAAATGAGACAAAAAAAGTTATTCCAAATTCACACCAAAAAACATTAACAATTAATATGATTTTTATTATTTTTAAATATATGATTTTTTAATAAAAAAAAGAAATTGTATAGATCTACATCAGTAAGTAAACATATATTTTTATTATGTATAAATTTATTTACGCACCTAACTTTCATAGTCGAAAAATCATCTATTGTGTTTATATTATTTGTAATATCATGTTCTATGGACGATATTGCAAGATTTTGTAGCCTTTAATCAGTTATTGTGAATCGAATTTTTTTTTTCAACTTCAATTTGGAGAAGCTCCTTTCACAACTAGATACACTAAAAGCAATGGTTGAAAAAAATTCTTAGCAAAACTGTAATGTTGGATAAAGATTTTTCCAATATTTACTGTTAAATGTATTTTAATAGATCAAGGGGGTATTTCCCCTCTTTTTTTATACATAACGCCTCTTCTTGTAGTGTAGGTACAGCCAGGGCTGGTCTTAGGCTCCTGCTACCCATGCGGTCGCAGTGGGCCCAGCGCTTTCATAGGCCCAACCTATCTTAATGTTCACTTATTATCCTTATCAATACCTTATCCCTACCCAAACTGGGGCCAACGCAATCAGTTTCGCTTACTAAGAAGCATAGGGGCCCACAATAGCTAAGACCGGCCCCGTGTACTGCCATAAAAACCTGGATCCTTTCTCTTTCAATCTCGAACATTTATTTATCAATGTAAAGAAAGAAATTTAATTGATTTTCAAATTTTTCATTTATAATCCTAGATGGTATGGTATTAAACACGAATATTTTCTTGCAAAGACATGTAAATCATCACCTTGTTCTTATATTTTATTTTATAATTACATCTATGGATAAAAACATTTCTCGTTGTACTTCTTGCTCTAAAGATATAACCACGTCTTCTGAATTTTCCCCACTCATATTTTCTCCTTTTAACTTGGTATCTAGTCTATATTTCCAACTCTCTGTAACAGCGTTCTGTATTAGCACATATCTTTATTTCTTCAAATGGGTTTGTATTAATTTAAAAAAGACGGGTTTCCATAAATTGAGACATCACGGAAAAGTAGCAGATTGCCATGAACTGAGTAAAATTCCTGCATCTGATCTCGTATTATGAGTTACTTCAGATGTCAATTTTCCAATACGCTTGAAATTTTCAAGTAGATCTATGTCTTTTTCGAAATTATTTATGTTATTGTGTTGTTTATTAACGTAGATATGAACAATAATTCGTTTTAAATGAATAGCCATATATTAATGAAAAATACAAACTATATGTGTTATCTTAATGCAAATCTTTAAAAAAAGCAAATTTAATTTTTAATAAGTTACCTTACAATAATTGTTTAAAGCTTGAAACAGTAATATAATTTACTACTTGCAATTTAAACACAATATTTGAACCACTATGACATGTAGGTACTTATTAGCTCATCATTCAGCGAATATCAAAATTCCAAGCTGAAACTGTCGTGCGATATTAATATTACATATATTCGGACCAGCGGTGATATGCTGTTTTTTGTGAAGTTTTCTTATAAAAGCGCCACCTTTGACGTATACCACTTAATTTGGTAAAACAAATAGTTACCTTTTTTAGCGATTTTAACTGTTCTGCGCTAGTTATAACAGCCACTATGTAATCAAACAAATGTTGCACGAATCAATTAATTTAAACTCAAAATTGAGTTTCTTTTTGTATCCCTATGGTTTTCCTTCTTCAAAAGAAAAGCGGGGTGTTTCGGGAATGGCTTGGTTTATTTCTCAAATGCCCAAAAATGCCGCCCTTGGAATGAGTGCCGCCCGGGGCGGACCGCCCCCTCCGCCCCCCCCTAGCTACGCCACTGCTATCAAATAAATAGCTGAGCTAACAGTGCTTTACATAAAAATAGTAACATATATGTGTATTTATAAATGCATATGTTATAAAACATTCATATCCTAACTGCAGCATATAATTTATTAAACAAAATGAGGGGTAGGACTGCAATCAGGCTTATACAGAATTCAATGGAAAAGACGTAAACAAGGTATGGGTTAGCCTGACCGGACGTAACAAATATATAATTTATTTATATATATAATTTATTATAATGACATGACGGCGCACATAATCTATTATCCAATCAAAACTATTTTTTCTAACTCTTATCTCCAGAGCCTACAAAGCAGTCTTCACCCCCAGGGGGGCCTTGGTGTGGTATCGCTCAGTGTCATCTATGGCACCACCGTGCTGTCTTGCCTGATGGCGCCCTGGCTCATCAACAGGATGACCACGAAGTGGACGATGGTGCTGGCCTTCTCCCTGTTCACCGCTTACTTCGCCGCCAACTTCTACCCCCGCCACTTTATTATCATACCCCTGAGCGTCATCTTAGGGGGGCTGGCGGGCCCCATGTGGAGCGCCCAGGCCACGTACGTCACGACTCTTGCCTTGACCTACGCCCAGCATCGGCGCATCATCTTCGAGTCGGACGACGTCATCAATCAGTTCATGGGCGTATTCTTCGGGTTTTACCGGTGCAGTCAGATTTGGGGGAACATCATATCGACTCTCATCCTGACCAGAAACGACACTGACACTTCCACGAACTCAACCTTTGACCCCAACTCGGGGTGGGACGGGGTTTCCCCGTTTAACTTGACATCATCGGCGAGTTTCTCATTTTTAGCTCACGTCGCCGCCATGAGTAACGACGTCACCGAGAACTCGTCGGTTCCCACGACGTCGATGACCGTCAAGGAACTGGGTTCCTGCGGGGCCAGCACCTGCACCTACCTCGACAGCATCATCACCTCGCCGGCCGACGGCACCTACAGCAACGACATCAACGATCTCGGGGCTTCCATCTCGGAGTCGACCCGCTACATGCTGCTGACGACGTACCTGGCGTGTGGGGTTATGGCCGCGGTGGTCGTCATGGCCCTGCTGGACCAGATACACGTCGGCAAGACCGAGGCGGACCCCGAGTTCTCGCAGTCGTCGTGGGAGCTGTGCCTGGCCACGGTCAAGATGTTGAAGGACACCAAGTGTCTCCTGCTGATGCCAATGGTCGTGTTCGTGGGGCTGGAGCAGGGATTCATGTTTGGGGATTTCACCAAGGTGAGTACGGCAAGTAAGACATTCAAGTAACAACTGGCACACTAGCCAAAGGTTGACCTACTTAGGGATTTTACCGAGTTGAGTACGGCCAGTAGACATAAGTGGCGCACTGGTCAAAGGTTGACCTACTTAGGGAGTTCACCAAGTTGAGTAAAGCTAGTAGACATAAGTGGCGCACTGGACAAAGGTTGACCTACTTACGGAGTTCGCCAAGGTGAGTACAGCCAGTAGACATAAGTGGCCCCCTGGTCAAAGGTTGACCTACTTGACAGCTGCATGACGTAATTATTTAATAGTGGTGATTAGGACACTCGTTTAATTTTATAAGTCTATGTTATTTTAATGTTGCTTACATGGAACAGATAGCACTGTTCCTTCAAAAATTAGAAATTTATTGAACCCGAACAAGTTCAATTGTATGATATATTACGTAGTACGAGACTAACACACACTAACACAAACATTTAGACGGGCTGGACGTCGAAAGTAAAGGAAGTAATACAGCACACGTCTTCTCTAAACACGATATACTAATCAAGGATCAGATCAAGACAAACCTCACAGAAATCGTCCAGTCGTGGAAGCTATTAAAAGTATAGCACAGAATAGACTAGGTATAAAATTATGGAACTTTCCGCTCGATAGATGGAATAAGGTTTAGTTAAGGCCATCAACCTCTTTCTTACGTTGATATCATACTCGACACTATGCTAAGTCTTCTTAAATCTGCTATGATTTTATAAGGCGATTCCTTTCGACATTTTTGTGAAGAATTTCAACAACAAAAATTACGAGAATATTTTAACAATTTAATTTATGATCTAATTTTTGGATCTTGTGACAACACTAATCCTAAAACAGTTTACCGATTTTTGCAGCTATTATAAAATTGATATTCGTCCCTAAAATAATAGCTCTACATATATATATATATGTATATATATATAATTAAGGGCTGTTATCGATTAATTAAAATTTAATCGTTAACTTTTGAAAAATTACCGAATAATTAATCGATAATTCTGATTAAAGCTAAAAAAAAAACTTATGACGTCATTAACCTGAAAATTTCAAGGGAAATAATAAAAACAGGCAATTAAAATTTTGAAAAATTTAAATATAAGTAGTTCAATTTAATGTCAATGAATTTAATTTTTTTTAATTAAGTAAAAACAATATTTAATTTTTCCTTATAAAAAAGCTTATTTTAAAGTTAACACTTTAAAATAATTTTTTTAATAAATCGAGAAGTTCGTACTTAAAATAAGCAAACTATTATTAATTATTAATAATTAATCATTATTAATAAATGAAAAAATTCCTCAAAACACGTCATGCGATTACTATTTTATCGATTAAAATAATTTTAATCGATAAAAAAATTTTCCGATTAATCGAGAAATTAATCGTTAATCTCCGCAGCCCTTACATATTAATGTATGTTCAAACTAACTTAACATTAGATTACTTTCATCTGTTACATATTTCTGAATCTTGTCAATCTTATTCCGTCATTGATTATTTAACATGACGTCACCACATACCGATCACACTTCACCTGCTCTCAGCTCGTTAACGCCATTAAAGATATTGGAACAGAGGAACTGCGGCTCACTTTATGTAATGTGTACGATCTAACATACCAAACCCCCCCCCCCCACCTTTCAGAAAGCTGATGTTTACGTCCTACTTAAATTCTGCCTTACGGCCGGATCGATTTAATCTGTAAATAATTTAATTAGAGGAAAAATCTGGACTCAGGTTGCTTCTAATGTTGACGAAGAAATAAATTTAATCGCTAACTGTGCCGCCAACTGAAATTTTTAGAACCGCTGGCTCAGAATTTCCAGTAGAGAGACATGACGTGTCATCACGAACGATAAAACTGACTTAAATGATATGTCAGAACCTGGTGCCCTACTGTAGAACAGACTTGTATATGTCAGAATCTGGTGCCCTTCTGTACAACAGACTTGTATATGTCAGAATCTGGTGCCCTACTGTAGAACAGACTTGTATATGTCAGAATCTGGTGCCCTACTGTAGAACAGACTTGTATGATATGTCAGAACCTGGTGCACTACTGTAGAACAGACTTGTATATGTCAGAACATGGTGCCCTACAGTAGAACAGACTTGTATGATATGTCAGAACCTGGTGCCCTACTGGTAAATGTAAACAATGAAGGTGTACAATTATTTCAGATTGTGAAACGGATGACTTCACGTAATCATCCAGTTATCCATATATGTAGTCTCTGACTTACTTATCCATGTCTGATGTCTTGAACTTACTCATCCATTGTTATCCATATCTGCTATCTTGAACTTAGTTATCCATTGTAATCCATATTTGCTGTCTTGAACTTAGTTATCCATTGTAATCCATATTTGCTGTCTTGGACTTTCTCATCCATTGTTATCAATATCTGCAGCCTTGCACTTAGTTATCCATTGTTATCCAAGTCTGCTGTCTGGGACTTATCCATTGTTATCAATGCCTGCTGTCTGAGACCTATTTCTGATAGAAGGGAAACAAATTATCCTACCCCCTCCCACCCACCCATCCATACCTTTTCTCCACATGACATTTTCCACTGAAAAAATCCCTCCCTTAAATCAAATCTCGATGTAACAATGTGAATCACGGCCATGAAGACGAGACCATATTTTAAAGGGACACAACTATTTTATTTTAAGACAGCCGTGCCGATCAATATTCCCTTTAAGGTCCACAACTTTCCAAGTCTTGTCTCAGACCCTCCACTGACTGTGGCACAAATTATTCCCGTGTGTATGGTGTGATCAGCTGCCGTCCATTGTGTGTCCACACGACCTCCCACAGGGGCATGGCGCGGGTAGGTTTATAGACGGCGCAGTCACCGCAGATGATCTTGTGAATACTTACTCCTACCCCTTGTTCTTTAGTCAACATCAATTCTCCCGCACTCAAAAGGAGGGAGGGAGAGGGAGAGAGAGAGGGGATAGAGAGGGAGGGAGAGAGGGAGAGAGAGAGGGGGAGAGAGAGAGAGAGAGAGAGGGAGAGAGAGAGGGGGGGAGAGAGAGAGAGGGGGAGAGAGAGAGAGGGAGAGAGAGAGAGGGAGAGAGAGACAGAGAGAAAGAGAGAGAGAGAGAGAGAGAGAGAGTTCTGACTTGAAAAACAAAACTGCGGCCTTATAGCTTAAGCTAAATGAATATATGCCGGCCAGTCAGAAATTGATCCTTAAAGTGCAAGCGTTAAGTAAGGAGAGCTCGGCTCAACTAAAAGTCTGCACAGATTTCATTAGAGACCCCAGCAAGTCGGCTGAGCGTGTCTAAGGGATAAACACTTTGAAGGATTGTATGGTAATTTTTGTACAATAATTTCTTAAACATGGCTTTTTTCACAGTTTATTTCCTGCCAAGTTACGCACATTTCATTGTTTATTTTCTGTCAAATTACTCACTATTCAAAGTTCATTTCCTCTCAAATTACCCAAGTTTCAAAGTTCATTTTCTCCACAGTTCATTGTTCATTTCCTCTAAAGTTACCAAGAGTTCAAGGTTCATTACCTCTCAAATTAACCACGGGGATTTGGGGAATGTATTCTTTTAATGTAGGACATTTAGATCAGAATGACAGCGAGATTCGTATTTTTTACATATCAAATCATTACCTCAAGCTAACACATAAGTGCACCAACATTGACTTTTTCAATGTAACCAGTTGAACTTTGTGTGGAAATAAACGCATTTCTCAGACACAGTATGGCTTAACAAGTAGGTGGGGAGAAGGACAGTTGTATTTTTTTTAGTAAAGGTCAGTAACGACCTATATCACTTTGGCTCTCTTGTGTCAGGTATGGTCAATGATGACGATCTTCGCCATTTACTTGCATTTAAGTCAATTATTCGACACACGTGTATCTTGTGTTGGTTGTATAAAGCTTGTTGTGTAAATATCTTAGAGTCCTACTGTTGACATTGTCGGACATGCAAAACAAAAGAATCCAATTGACTTTTAATAGAAAGATAAAATGATTGTACACACATTTCAATTACCTCTTTCCTCTCTCTCTGTCAGCACACTTGTTAACCTGTTGTCCACTTTCAGCCAACACATTTGTTAACCTGTTGTCCACTCTCTGTCAACACATTTATTAGCCTGTTGCGCACTTTCTGTCAGCACAATTAAAAGACTGTTTTCCACTTTCAATCAACACTTCTATTAACCCCCTCGTTATAACATGCAGTTGCGTTTCAGAGCTATGTTTTGAAGGTGATTAAATAACGAAAAATCCTTAGCTCTAGTGGAAAAATTATTAATTAACTATTGATTCTGCTAGTGATGCTCATAATTAGTTCTATAATGCCCCATTAAAGTGATTAATTACATATAATTACACTGATTTCTTTTGACCATATCCAGAAGTGTCATGGATGTGTCGAGGAGTTCAATGAGTGTCATGGGTGTGTCCAGGAGTTATATGGGTGTCATGGGTGTGTCGAGGAGTTTTATGAGTGTCATGAGTGTGTCGAGGAGTTTTATGGGTGTCATGGGTGTATCAAGGTGTTTTATGAGTGTCATGGGTGTGTCAAGGAGTTTTATGGGTGTCATGGGTGTGTCGAGGAGATTTATGAGTGTCATGGGTGTGTCAAGGAGTTTTATGAGTGTCATGGACGTGTCACAAAGTTTTATTGAGTGTCATGGGTGTATCGAGGAGCTTTAAAAGTGTCATGTCTTTATCGATGAGTTTCTGAGTGTCATGCGTGTGTCAAGGAGTTTTATGAGTGTTATGGGTATGTCGAGGAGTTTTATGAGTGTCGTGGGTGTCATGGGTGTGTCGAGGAGTTTTAAGGGTGTCATGGGTGTGTCGAGGAGTTTTATGAGTGTCATGGGTATGTCGAGGAGTTTTATGAGTGTCGTGGGTGTGTCGAGGAGTTTAATGAGTGTCATGGGTATGTCGATGAGTTTTATGAGTGTCATGGGTGTGTCGAGGAGTTTTATGAGTGTTATGGATGGGTCGAGGAGTTTTATGGGTGTCATGGATGGGTCGAGGAGTTTTATTGGTGTCATGGGTGTGTCGAGGAGTTTTATGAGTGTCATGGGTATGTCGATGAGTTTTATGAGTGTCATGGGTGTGTCGAGGAGTTTTATGAGTGTTATGGATGGGTCGAGGAGTTTTATGGGTGTCATGGATGGGTCGAGGAGTTTTATGAGTGTCGTGGGTGTGTCGAGGAGTTTAATGAGTGTCATGGGTATGTCGATGAGTTTTATGAGTGTCATGGGTGTGTCGAGGAGTTTTATGAGTGTCATGGGTGTGTTGAGGAGTTTTATGAGTGTCATGGGCGTGTCGAGGAGTTTTATGAGTGTCATGGGTGTTTCAAGGAATTTTATGAGTGTCATGGGTGTGTCGAGGAGTTTTATGAGTGTCATGGGTGTTTCAAGGAATTTTATGAGTGTCATGGGTGTGTCGAGGAGTTTTATGAGTGTCATGGATGTGTCGAGGAGTTTTATGGGTGTCATAGGTGTGTCGAGGAGTTTTATGAGTGTCAAGGGTGTGTCGAGGAGTTTTATGAGTGTCATGGCTGTCATGGATGCGTCGAGGAGTTTTATGAGTGTCATAGGTGTGTCGAGGAGTTTTATGAGTGTCATAGGTGTGTCGAGGAGTTTTATGAGTGTAATGGGTATAAAGGGTGTGTCGAGGAGTTTTATGGGTGTCATGGCTGTGTCGAGGAGTTTTATGAGTGTCATCGCTGTGTCGAGGAGTTTTATGAGTGTCATGGACGTGTCGCGGAGTTGTATGAGTGTCATGAGTGTGTCAAGGAGTTTTATGAGTGTCATGGGTGTGTCGAGGAGTTTTATGAGTGTCATGGCTGTGTCGAGGAGTTTATGAGTGTCAAAGGTGTGTCGAGGAGTTTTATGAGTGTCATGGGTGTGTCAAGGAGTTTTATGAGTGTCATGGGTGTCATGGGTGTGTCAAGGAGTTTTATGAGTGTCATGGGTGTGTCGAGGATTTTTATGAGTGTCATGGGTGTGTCGATGAGTTTTATGAGTGTAATGGGTGTGTCGAGGAGTTTTATTGGTGTCATGGGTGTGTCGAGGAGTTTTATGAGTGTCATGGCTGTGTCGAGGAGTTTAATGGGTGTCATGGGTGTGTCGAGGAGTTTTATGAGTGTCAAGGGTGTGTCGAGGAGTTTTATGGGTGTCATGGGTGTGTCGAGGAGATTTATGAGTGTCATGGGTGTGTCGATGAGTTTTATGAGTGTAATGGGTGTGTCGAGGAGTTTTATGAGTGTCATGGCTGTGTCGAGGAGTTTTATGGGTGTTATGGGTGTGTCGAGGAGTTTTATGAGTGTCAAGGGTGTTTCGAGGAGTTTTATGAGTGTCATGGGTGTGTCGATGAGTTTTATGAGTGTAATGGGTGTGTCGAGGAGTTTTATGAGTGTCATGGCTGTGTCGAGGAGTTTTATGGGTGTCATGGGTGTGTCGAGGAGTTTTATGAGTGTCAAGGGTGTGTTGAGGAGTTTTATGAGTGTCATGGTTGTGTCGAGGAGTTTTATGAGTGTCATAGGTGTGTCGAGGAGTTTTATGAGTGTCATGGATGGGTCGAATAGTTTTATGGGTGTTATGGATGGGTCGAGGAGTTTTATGAGTGTCATCTAGTGACATGTGACGTAAATTCCACTGAGTGTCCTGTGATGTCATACTTGCCACAAACTGACAGGAGTTGTTGAGACGAGCCTTAAGTAAAGGTTTTAACCTTGTTCTAGGAAGCAGCGCTTTGATGAGCTCTCTGGGCCCCAGGCACGGAGCTAGTGACGGAGCTAGTGAGCTTAAACTGTGATTGTGTTAGTTGGCGTGAGTCGTTGTGTTTGTTAACAGTCTCCTGGGGTTTGTTTGTTGGGACGATAGGCATGTAAGGAGATGGGTCAAGAGTCAGGAGTCATGCAGGGGAGGGTTGATGGAGAGTGTTGGAGGGTTGATGGAGAGTGTTGGAGGGTTGATGGAGAGTGTGGGAGGGTTGATGGAGAGTGT
>MUZC01000169.1:147347-176914 GCA_002072015.1 Radix auricularia | reverse complement strand
AGTAGGGACTTACAGGGCATTCAGGGGCAGTAGGGACTTACAGGGCAGTAGGGACTTACAGGGCAGTAGGGACTTACAGGGCAGTAGGGACTTACAGGGCAGTAGGGACTTACAGGGCAGTAGGGACTTACAGGGCAGTAGGGACTTACAGGGCACTAGGGACTTACAGGGCAGTAGGGACTTACAGGGCAGTAGGGACTTACAGGGCATTCAGGGGCAGTAGGGACTTACAGGGCAGTAGGGACTTACAGGGCACTAGAGACTTACAGGGCAGCAGGGACTTACAGGGCAGTAGGGACTTACAGGGCACTAGGGACTTACAGGGCAGTAGGGACGTACAGGGCAGTAGGGACTTACAGGGCATTCAGGGGCAGTTGGGACAGGACATTAGGAACTTACAGGGCAGTAGGGACTTACAGGGCAGTTGGAACTTACAGGGCACTAAGGACTTACAGGGCAGTAAGGACTTACAGGGCATTCAGGGGCAGTTGGGACTTACAGGGCAGTAGGGACTTACAAGGCAGTCAGGACTCACAGGGCAATCACGGGCCTATGAGATTTACAGGGCAGTCAGGGGCATCAGGGAAGTAAAGGGCAGTCAGGTGCACTATCATGTTTATTCTTTTAAAAAGCTTGCTTTCAGTCAAGTAGCCTACACACACAAATCTGTAATGATTGAAATTTTCTTTCAACGTTTTACACAAAGAATATCTTTCCAGATGTGTGTCTTGGCCACAAAACCATCAATTAGATTTTCTATGTAGAGGTAACTGGTAAATGTATTTTTTTTTTTTTTAATATTTCAATAAGAGAATTTCCTTGAGTCTGATTTTTTCTTTACATTTCATCTGTAAATTGCTTCAAGTAAGAATAAATATTTCCTCTTTTTAATAAGAGTGTCAACTAGACGTGTCCCCATTGTTTATCGATATGAATCATAATTTCTTTGTTAGCAACTCATGCATTGGCTGCTGGGACGGTCGGCACGCGACAGACTCCATCAGCCGTAACTAGAAGTCACGTGACGCATAACTGAATACTAAAAATAGGCGAGAAGTGGGATTTTATTTTTTCAAAGTGACAAACTTTTTTAATAATAAAAACTTTCGACTTGCTTTCTCGGACGATATAAGACGAATAAATAAACAGCAAGTAATTATAACATACATATAAACAAAACATATGGAAATAAAGCGTTCAGAATATCAGAAAAGCATATTTTTTTTAAAAACCGATTTCAATTTAAAATGACAAAGATTAATTTTTACGTAAAAAACAATTGGCAATTCCGTTTAAAAAAAATAGTGTGTGATTAATGAATTTTTAAAGAAATATTTGAATTGTTCACTTCTTTATAGTGCTCCATAAAAACTGTTTCTTTTACACGTAATTAATTTCTTTGGTCTTTATTTTTCTTTAATGAAATATTTATCTGTCATTTTTTAGTATTCATATTTTAATACGTATATTATTGGTGTTAGAAGTATCTGCACAATACACAATCTGTATCAACCTACGGGTGAACCAAGCACACGGGCGACTTGAGAGAACTCCTTAAAGTCTAAATACACTAATGAATTATTGAATTTAAAAAAAAAAAAGATATTTGGTTACTTTTCATGCTCATAAGTACATGGTGCTGAATACCTTTTCAAAAGAGACTCAAAATAGATTTCCTAGAAGTTAGAATCAATTCAATTGTATGTAATATGATATACTAAATTGTACCTAATTCCAAGTCAATTTAGTTAATTGCCACCGTCAATATCGAGTGGCTTGTGTTTAGTAATCATTTCAAAGATGAAAGTCGGGGAAACAAAAAAAACGTGATACATTTTTGTTAAGATTTAGAGAGAACAAAGAGAATAATGAGAAAAAAGAACAAAGAGAACAATGAGAACAATGAGAACAAAGAGAACAATGAGAACAATGAGAACAAAGAGAACAATGAGAACAAAGAGAACAATGAGAACAAAGAGAACAATGAGAACAAAGAGAACAATGAGAACAATGAGAACAATGAGAACAAAGAGAACAATGAGAACAATGAGAACAATGAGAACAAAGAGAAAAATGAGAACAAAGAGAACAATGAGAACTACGAGAACAAAGAGAACAATGCCAGCAACCTAAAAATACCGGTTGGAAATTTTCTAACCATATCAAATGTATAGAAGAAAATTCTGGCTCTTCATGTTGTGCCTTAGTGCAAGATATGGCTATGATGTCAGTCTGTATTGCCACTGGTTCCAGTTTGTATTGCCACTGGTTCCAGTTTGTATTGCCACTGGTTCCAGTTTGTATTGCCACTGGTTCCAGTTTGTATTGCCACTGTTTCCAGTTTGTATTGCCACTGGTTCCAGTTTGTATTGCCACTGGTTCCAGTTTGTATTTCCATTGGTTCCAGTTTGTATTGCCACTGGTTCCAGTTTGTATTGCCACTGGTTTCAGTTTGTATTTTCCCTGGTTCCAGGTCGTATTACCCCTGGTTCCAGTTTTTATTAACCCTGGTTCCAGTTTTTATTAACCCTGGTTCCAGTTTTTATTAACCCTGGTTACAGTTTGTATTGCCCTTGTTTCCAGTTATTATTAACCCTGGTTCCAGTTTGTATTGCCCCTAGTTCCAGTTTATATTGCACCTAGTTCAAGTTTGTATTGCCCCTGGTTCCAGTTTGTATTGCCCTTGGTTATAGGTTGTGTTGCCCCTGGTTCCAGGTTGTATTGCCCCTGGTTTTAGGTTGTATTGCCCCTGGTTCCAGTTTTTATTAACCCTGGTTCCAGGTTGTATTGCCCCTGGTTCCAGTTTGTATTGCCCCTGGTTCCAGGTTGTATTTCCCGTGGTTCCAGGTTGTATTGCCCCTGGTTTTAGGTTGTATTGCCCCTGGTTCCAGTTATTATTAACCCTGGTTCCAGGTTGTATTGCCCCTGGTTCCAGGTTGTATTTCCCGTGGTTCCAGGTTGTATTTCCCGTGGTTCCAGGTTGTATTGCCCCTGGTGCATACTTTGTATTCCAGCATTCTCAACAGATTCTCACAATGAATGTCAGTGAAACTCCATTATAATAAAACATCATCCACTCCTTTAAGACCGATGCAGTTAGGTCCCCTAGCTGCCACACCCACACACTGCTCAAAAAGCAATTAAATGATAAATATTTATATTTCAAAAGAAAATGGAGCGTCTGGGAAATGGAATTAATAAAATTTGAGAACAGGACTTATTACGTCATCGATTTAGTTGTTCTAGCCTCTGCGCAAAACATACAAGGTGCTTCTCATATACAGAAAGACATTAAAATTTGTCATTTTATTTTATATTATAAAACTTATAAAACGGGATGATTAAGCCACTGCTTCTATAATCCTGGCTTTTTTTTATAATTTGAAACCATTTTTAAGGGGGGAATTTTAAGTTATCATCATGGAAAATTTTGTTTTAAAACATTCTTCTGTTTTTATTATGTATAAGAACGCTCTTAAAAACTGTTTTCTAATAGATAAAATAGAGACAGTTTGAAGTTTTACTCTAAGAGCAAAATGGCTACGACATCTCAACGACAGAAATGCCTAAGATGTAAGTAAAAATGTTTTAAAGAAAACACGAACACAAAGAAGAAAGCAACGAAATAAAATCATATAATGACGTCATCGCGTGACGCACACGGCTATCAAATTTGAGCGTCTATCAATGGTGGGCCATCTTCGAGACGGCAGATCTGACCAATAATGATAGCATCTAGGGGCAACTGATCTATCTTTTGGCTATTAGTAGTCACTGTAGGATCAATTGGAATTAGTAGAAAAGTAATTCGGGGGCTGAGGAGGAGGAACTGGGACCAATAATTACTGTGAAATGTTTTCGTTTCAGTTTCATAATATCTACATTTTTAAAACGAATAATTCATAAACATTTTCGTATCTTCAACCGAGATTTGAACGGTCTTGTCATATTTCATCTTAAGAATGGAAATTGCTGGTTTAAATACATACAGAGATAATCTTTCGTTACCTTATCATTTTAAGTCTTAGAAACAAGTCACGGCCATATGACATCCCCATTTCTTATATCCCTCAAAACTGAAGATGTTTCTTCTACAAATACTAAAGAAATTTCCTTTCTTAAATGTTATAGATCTTTCCTTCCTTTATAACTATGTATACGTGCCTCTTTCAATAATATGGTTCCCTCTTAAATTTATAGATCTTTCCTTCCCTCAATGCAATACATCTTTCCTTCCCTCAATGCAATAGATCTTTCCTTCCCTCAATGCAATAGATCTTTCCTTCCCTCAATGCAATAGACCTTTCCTTCCGAGTGGTTGCCTTCCATTTTGACCTAAATAATCCTTGATTAGTATCACCGATAAAAACCACCCATAATTCCTACGCTTGGCTACTCCAACTTCCGACTGACCGTTGACGATGTTTTTGTTACGTTCCAAGGGAGACGACTGGTAATTGGTTTCATTTCCTACCACAGACGAGCGAATTCGTAGATTCTGTCAGCTTTTATCTCCCTGATAAATGGAAGCGTCTGCTAAAATAGTAGATGGGCCAAGAGCCTGGGATACACCAGATCCAAATATGGGCGGGTTGAACTAGGTGCGCCTTTGGTATTCAAGGTCCAGGTACGGTCGGTTTGAACCTGCTGTGTCTGGGACATTTTGGATCTCCGTAGGGGTGGGTTGAGCCAGCTGCGTTAAACTGCATGTCATTTCCCATATGGCGTTCATTATTGAACATTTTAGTCATTATTTCTATTAGTTACAGACGTTACTAAAAGTTATTGCTTTTCAAAGAATGAATGTTTGTACTATTCAAATAAATTATATATTTAATGGAACAAGAACTGGCGTGTAGAAGTACCACCCATGACGTGTAGAAGTAGCACCCATGACGTGAAGAAGTAGCACCCATGAAGTGTAGAAGTAGCAACCATGACGTGTAGAAGTACAACCCATGACGTGTAGAAGTACCACCCATGACGTGTAGAAGTACCACCCATGACGTGTAGAAGTACCACCCATGACGTGTAGAAGTACCACCCATGACGTGTAGAGGTACCACCCCCATGACTTGTAGAAGTACCACCCATGACGTGTGAGCATTCAGACAGGTCATTTAAGTAAAAATTAAAAACATATTTAAGACATGGTGGATACTTTGAGAAAAACAATGACAAAAAAATGAATTATCAGCATAAAATAAGACTATAAGAAGAAAAGTCCGCATGTGCTTGGTGATAGAGTAAAAACGAATACAAGACAGAAAATGTGAGTTCTATTTGTAGTTTGCTTTGTAATAAAGTATAAAGTAACCTAATTTTTTTTTCTCTTAACATTGTCTGTAATCTTGAACTTTCATCGTTCCCATTAAGACGTCATCTGGCCCAGATATCTGATTTCTTGACCTCTTAAACACCCCCCCCCCCAGTTTTTCCAATCTCATAGAGTCTTACTATCAGACAGGATGTCTTTGCTTTTCCCTTACATCATAGGATAGCAAATACTGATCTAAGTTTTAAATCTCTACTGATCTAAGTAACGACTGGTATATGTTGATTGTGAGCAGGATGTTGGATGTCATCGAACAATTTCGGACTGTAGGGGTTTACCTTTTTTTTGTCGTCTCCGTACGAAAAGTGTCTTAGCATACCATGCCTAACAAATACGAAGCTGTCTTTTGTAAAAAGTTTATAGTTTATGCCTGAAGTTTAGTTTTTTTTTTATATTTTGCAAATTAACTTGAAAAAAAAATGTTTATATACACAAAATTTGTGATTTAAAAGTGCATCCTGAAAAAAAAAGGATTTAGAAAATTGGTGCAGCAGTAAAATAACACAAAATAAAATGCAAATGTGGAGTTGGTGAAATATAAGATTGATTCTTCTGCCAAAGAGAGTCCCATGTCCCGAGTGCTGCCGAAGTCAAAGTAATGCTTGTGTTTGGGTAGGATGAACTTGATTCAAGATGACTTGGCACAGCAGTTGGATAAGGCATCTAGCCAGGTGGGCATGCGCACAAAAACTATTTTTTTTACTTATTCGCTTCTAGTGTCTTCCTACTGATGTATACAAGTATTAAAAGAAAGGATCCGTCACAAATAAGTTCAGTATTTAACATACTATAATGTATTTATTTTTGTTTTAGATTCTTGGTACCGCAGCGCACTATCATTTTGACCACCGCGCCCCCATATGTACCATATTCAAACCGCTTCAATAAAAAATGAATAGAACTTAAAATTAACAGCTACTGTTACAACTAAAATATGCCTTCACGATGCATCAGTTCTTCCTACTCAACAATGAACGGCCAAACGATGTACCAATGAGTGATTCAGTTAAGTATGAGAGTCTTCTGTGAAAGTTCTATTAATCCACGTGACCTAGTTTCCTCAGCTTATCTCATTCCGTTCATCCGGTACGTGACTTAATGAAGAAGTACTTCTGCCAACGACTGACTATTGACACGGACAGGACTGAGAGACAGGACGTAATCCCTTGGAACATTCTGACTATTTGAGTCATCAGCTAAATGTGTCGATGTTAGTTCTATGTGGTGTCGATGTTAGTTCTATGTGGTGTTGATTTTAGTTCTATGTGTTGTTGATTTTAGTTCTATGTGTTGTTGATTTTAGTTCTATGTGGTGTTGATTTTAGTTCTATGTGTTGTTGATTTTAGTTCTATGTGGTGTTGATTTTAGTTCTATGTGGTGTTGATGTTAGTTCTATGTGGTGTTGATTTTAGTTCTATGTGGTGTTGATGTTAGTTCGATGTGCTGGTGATTTCAGTTCTGTGTGGTGTTAATTTCAGTTCTATGTGGTGTTGATGTTAGTTCGATGTGCTGGTGATTTCAGTTCTATGTGGTGTTGATTTCAGTTCTATGTAGTGTTGATTTCAGTTCTATGTGGTGTTAATTTCAGTTCTATGTGGTGTTAATTTCAGTTCTATGTGCTGGTGATTTCAGTTCTATGTGGTGTTAATTTCAGTTCTATGTGGTGGTGATGTCAGTTCTATGTGGTGTTAATTTCAGTTCTATGTGGTGTTGATTTCAGTTCTATGTGGTGTTAATTTCAGTTCTATGTGGTGTTGATTTCAGTTCTATGTGGTGGTGATTTCAGTTCTATGTGGTGTTGATTTCAGTTCTATGTGGTGTTGATTTCAGTTCTATGTGGTGTTGATTTCAGTTCTATGTGGTGGTGATTTCAGTTCTATGTGGTGGTGATTTCAGTTCTATGCGGTGTTGATTTCAGTTCTATGTGGTGGTATTTCAGTTCTATGTGGTGTTGATTTCAGTTCGATGTGCTGGTGATTTCAGTTCTATGTGGTGGTGATTTCAGTTCTATGTGGTGTTGATTTCATTTCTATGTGGTGTTGATTTCAGTTCTACGTGGTGTTGATTTCAGTTCAATGTGGTGTTGATTTCATTTATTGTGGTGTTGATTTCATTTATTTGTGGTGTTGATTTCAGTTCTTTGTGGTGTTGATTTCAGTTCTATGTGGTGTTGATTTCAGTTCTATGTGGTGTTGATTTCAGTTCTATGTGGTGTTGATTTCAGTTCTATGTGGTGTTTATTTCAGTTCAATGTGGTGCTGATTTCAGTTCTATGTGGTGTTGATTTCAGTTATTTGTGGCGTTGATTTCAGTTCTATGTGGTGTTGATTTCAGTTATTTGTGGTGTTGATTTCAGTTCTATGTGGTGTTGATTTCAGTTCTATGTGGTGTTGATTTCAGTTCTATGTGGTGGTGATTTCAGTTCTATGTGGTGTTGATTTCAGTTCTATGCGGTGTTGATTTCAGTTCTATGTGGTGTTGATTTCAGTTCTATGTGGTGGTGATTTCAGTTCTATGTGGTGGTGATTTCAGTTCTATGCGGTGTTGATTTCAGTTCTATGTGGTGGTGATTTCAGTTTTTTGTGGTGTTGATTTCAGTTTTTTGTGGTGTTGATTTAAGTTCTAAGTGGTGTAGATTTCAGTTCTATGTGGTATTAATTTCAGTTCTGTGTGGTGTTGATTTCAGTTATGTGTGGTGTTGATTTCAGTTCTATGTGGTGTTGATTTCAGTTCTATGTGGTGTTGATTTCAGTTCTGTTTGGTTAGATTTCACTTCAATGTGGTGCTTATTTCAGTTCTATGTGGTTAGATTTCAGTTCTATGTGGTGTTGATTTCAGTTCCCTGTGGTGAGATTTCAGTTCTGTGTGGTGTTGATTTCAGTTCTTTGTGGTGTTGATTTCAGTTCTGTGTGGTGTTGATTTCAGTTCTGTGTGGTGTTGATTTCAGTTCTATGTGGTATTGATTTCATTTATTTGTGGTGTTGATTTCATTTATTTGTGGTGTTGATTTTAGTTCTATGTGGTGTTGATTTCAGTTCTATGTTGTGTTGATTTCAGTTCTATGTTGTGTTGATTTCAGTTCTATGTGGTGTTGATCTCAGTTCTATGTGGTGTTGATTTCAGTTATTTGTGGTGTTGATTTCAGTTTTATGTTGTTAGATTTTAGTTCTATAAGGTGTTAATTTCAGTTCTATGTGGTGTTGATTTCAGTTTTATGTGGTGTTGATTTCAGTTTTATGTGGTGTTGATTTCAGTTCTATGTGGTGTTGATTTCAGTTTATGTGGTGTTGATTTCAGTTTTATGTGGTGTTGATTTCAGTTCTGTGTGGTGTTGATTTCAGTTTTATGTTGTTAGATTTCAGTTCTATGTGGTATTAATTTCAGTTCTGTGTGGTGTTGATTTCAGTTTTAAGTGGTGTTGATTTCAGTTTTATGTGGTGTTAATTTCAGTTCTATGTGGTGTTGATTCCAGTTCTTTGTGGTGTTGATTTCCGTTATTTGTGGTGTTGATTTCAGTTTTATGTTGTTAGATTTCAGTTCTATAAGGTGTTAATTTCAGTTCTATGTGGTGTTGATTTCAGTTCTTTGTGGTTTTGATTTCCGTTATTTGTGGTGTTGATTTCAGTTTTATGTTGTTAGATTTCAGTTCTATGTGGTTTAAATTTCAGTTCTATGTGGTGTCTATTTCAGTTTTTTGTGGTGTTGATTTCAGTTTTTTGTGGTGTTGATTTAAGTTCTAAGTGGTGTAGATTTCAGTTCTATGTGGTATTAATTTCAGTTCTGTGTGGTGTTGATTTCAGTTATGTGTGGTGTTGATTTCAGTTCTATGTGGTGTTGATTTCAGTTCTATGTGGTGTTGATTTCAGTTCTGTTTAGTTAGATTTCACTTCAATGTGGTGCTTATTTCAGCTCTATGTGGTTAGATTTCAGTTCTATGTGGTGCTGATTTCAGTTCTGTGTGGTTAGATTTCAGTTCTATGTGGTGTTGATTTCAGTTCCCTGTGGTGAGATTTCAGTTCTGTGTGGTGTTGATTTCAGTTCTGTGTGGTGTTGATTTCAGTTCTATGTGGTGTTGATTTCATTTATTTGTGGTGTTTATTTCATTTATTTGTGGTGTTGATTTTAGTTCTATGTGGTGTTGATTTCAGTTCTATGTTGTGTTGATTTCAGTTCTATGTGGTGTTGATTTCAGTTCCCTGTGGTGAGATTTCAGTTCTGTGTGGTGTTGATTTCAGTTCTGTGTGGTGTTGATTTCAGTTATGTGTGGTGTTGATTTCATTTATTTGTGGTGTTGATTTCATTTATTTGTGCTGTTGATTTTAGTTCTATGTTGTGTTGATTTCAGTTCTATGTTGTGTTGATTTCAGTTCTATGTGGTGTTGATTTCAGTTCAATGTGGTGCTTATTTCAGTTCTATGTGGTTAGATTTCAGTTCTATGTGGTGCTGATTTCATATATTTGTGGTGTTGATTTCATTTATCTGTGGTGTTGATTTCAGTTCCCTGTGGTGAGATTTCAGTTATATGTGGTGTTGATTTCAGTTCAGTGTGGTGTTGATTTCAGTTCTGTGTGGTGTTGATTTCAGTTCTGTGTGGTGTTGATTTCAGTTCTATGTGGTGTTGATTTCATTTATTTGTGGTGTTGATTTCATTTATTTGTGGTGTTGATTTCAGTTCTATGTGGTGTTGATTTCAGTTCTATGTGGTGTTGATTTCAGTTCTATGTGGTGTTGATTTCAGTTCAATGTTGTGTTGATTTCAGTTCTATGTGGTGTTGATTTCAGTTCAATGTGGTTAGATTTCAGTTCAATGTGGTGCTGATTTCAGTTCTATGTGATGTTGATTTTAGTTCTATGTGGTGTTGATTTCATATCTGTGTGGTGTTAAATTCAATGTTGTGTGGGGTGGATGTCCTTAAATGTCTGTTGATGTTTTTTCCTTGTTTAGTTTCGTGTCTCTCTCCTTCAGGAGAATTTTAATCAACAAGTTTTTTTTAATAAATAAATTCGATGCGTTCCTTTTTGTCACTGTAACCTGACACCAGACTCGTGAACTTCGTAAAAAGTAAGTGTGCTACTGCCAGCCTGGGTTCAGATTAAACGTTTGGTGGATAAAAATTTTTATTATTATTATTCACTCCATTTAGAATTGATTGATTCTTCTCGTGAAAAATTTCTGCTTAACTATTTTATTGGATGCACCTCAATTATTTCAAACGATATTAATGGGCAATTATTCAACATACAATCTCATAATTTTACAGATTGATTTTCAATAAGATCTTCTATTCGAGGCATAAATAATACTTCATTGAAAGGTTGGGCCCCGGGTATATGACAGACTTTTATACCGTAGCATTAACAGCTTGGTTTTATAATAAAAACATTTCGATAGACAGGCGTTATCAGAGGTCAGCAATGTCTCAGTAACATTGGGCTTTCAAAACAACTACTATAGGAAAAAGGGACGCAGTGAACCAGCAGCAGCGTGGTCAGCTGGCGTAACGAGAGGCACAAGATCGAATCCCTGTATAATGACCGGGGCTTGTTCCCGTGGCTAAAGAGCGCCCCAGGGTCCTAAGAGCTAATTAGTTTGAACTGCGCATTAGTCCCGCATGGTACGAAGAGTGAAC
This sequence comes from Radix auricularia, assembly GCA_002072015.1. Taxonomy (NCBI): domain Eukaryota; kingdom Metazoa; phylum Mollusca; class Gastropoda; family Lymnaeidae; genus Radix; species Radix auricularia. The sequence continues at coordinate 165,947 of MUZC01000169.1, read as the reverse complement.
TTAACTTAACTTCACTTTTTTTTTACATTAAAAGAAAGCTAAATAGTTTTGACCAGTGTCAACAGAAGAACAATGAATTGCTTTGTTTTTTTTACTATATTACTAGCCGGAAAAGATTTCAAATGTCTTTGTTGCATTTTTAGATCCTGTGGTTTTTTTTAAACAATCCATAAATGTTCCTGTTCCTCTCATTTTAATCATCCCAAAGATTTCACACACACAGGCTGCAAGTTTAATTAATTCTTCAACATGTATGTGTGTACAGAAAGCCCCACATCTCACCCTTACAGATGTTCCATGTACACACGACTTATCTTAACATTTATGTTGTGTACAGAAAGCCCCACATCTCCCCCTACCGATGTTCCATGACACACGACTTATCTTAACATTTATGTTGTGTACAGAAAGCCCCACATCTCCCCCTACCGATGTTCCATGTACACACGACTTATCTTCTACACATGACTAAGATATGTTCCATGTACACACGACTTATCTTCAACATGTATGTGTGTACAGAAAGCCTCACATCTCACCCTTACAGATGTTCCATGTACACACGACTTATCTTAACATTTATGTTGTGTACAGAAAGCCTCACATCTCACCCTTACAGATGTTCCATGTACACACGACTTATCTTCTACACATGACTAAGATAACCTCTAGAGAATATTTCTCCATTTTACTTGGTGTCTACCCTCCCAGCCACTTCATCAAAACCTTGACCTTGGCCCTTGTGGCCCTAGGAAGCTCTCTCCCAATGATTGTTGACATTAGAGGTACTCCCCAGTTAGAATCCCTAATCACTGCTACTGTGCGTGTATTTTTAACATGATTTTACCCAGGAGAGAAACGTATACATTTCCCATTTCCCAATTCCTTGCGGTTGAAAATAGATTTTTTGTCAATTTCCTGTGGCACATTTTCAAATTATCAATACCGATTTTCTAGCTTATCTTTGAGAAATTTTCTGTAAAAAGTTTTTAATAGTTTATGTAAAATTTGTAGCTCGAATCAGCAGAGATTAAAAAAATTCAACTGACAATAAATTAAATGTAATATGATCAGTAAGTCAGTGATAATAGATAGTATTTAATTTATGAACAAAACAATTCGGAGACACATTACATCTTTAAAAACTATTGATGTATAACGTATTGTCATTTATGTAGTTAGTATGATATGAATGTTTCTTTAATTAATATATGTATTGTTATCTCCATGTAAAGCGCTGTGAGCCCGGCTCCTAGCTGGGATATAGCGCTATATAAATTATCATTTTATTATTATTATTATTTAAGCACATCTCATAAAATTTACATAAACTTACATTTCTTGGAGGATCTTTTTTTATAATTTACAGAAAAAAAACTGTTTTTGTAAATATCTCTTTATTTATGGTAGGGATAAAAAAGGTTATAATTTAAATTCTCCCCGCAAATAAAGAGGAAAAGTAAAGATGAAACCCATAATATCAAAACCTTACAGTGTTAACACCCACTATATCCACTGATTGAGAACGGTCACTTTGTACTGTTTGCAAGTCCAAGTAATGTCCATCTCCCCTTCTTCCAGCGTTCACTTAGTTTTCTCTTTTGTTCTGGACACCTGAAACTTTTGACTTGAAAAAAGATATTAGCTAACACTGGATCAGAGATGCTAGAACAGTGGACCTAGCTTAGCTTCCATGTGGAACACATTCAGTCGTAAATAACGTTTTACCAATGGCATGACAGGTGGGTAAAGGTGGAGCGCTGATGCGCTACCATATAATTAATTAGAGACGTCCATATCAAATAGAAGCTTGAACTGATGGAGGTGGAATTTCCAAGCTCAATAGAAACAGTAAATCTCATGAAAAATGAGTGTGAGAAAACCCACCTACAAACATCTTGACGAATCTTGATGAAAATCATGAAATCACATCTATACAGAGTTCTCCACTTATACTATGAAACAAAGTCTGGCTCCTTGACTCATATCACGTAGACACAGATGGCCTGAGTTGTTCTTTTTCTTAAAGCTTCATCTCGATGGAGGTTTTGTTGTTTTTCGAGACGCCAAGTTTAGAGAGTTCTAAGTAAAAGTCTATGACGTCATCAGCGTCCGTGAATCTTTTAAATTAAAATTGTCAGTAAAATGGAAGTGTCCCAGACGTGTATGTCTGAGAAGTCGGTCGGTGACTTAAATGTAAATTTCTTCCAGTCTGACTCGATATTTCAGTAATTATCTTGAAGGATCCCTAAACTAATTTGAAATGGCCCACAGAACACTTTTTACTTAATCGAAAGGGAAGCGACAGACATGCGGATTTTGAATTAAAATTCTATGACGTCAGAAACTCTTGCGACAATAAGTTACAAAGCATTTTTTTCTTTGCATGTAATTTTTAAATCAGGTGTTTATTTGTATGTTTCATTTCTTTAGGCAACCTCCGGTAAATATTATAACGTTGGCAGAAAATTTTACTTAGATGTTTCAAGGAACAAGACAACTATTCTAATAAAGGTTCTTTACATATAACTATTCCCCATTTCTGCATCCCTAGTTGGTCTACTGTAAACTTGTAAAACCATAGTGGGTTTATTGTAAACTTATTACATCATAGTTGGTCTATTGTAAACTTGTTACATCATAGTTGGTCTATTGTAAACTTATTGCATCATAGTTGGTCTATTGTAAACTTGTTACATCATAGTTGGCCTATTGTAAACTTGTTACATCTTAGTTGTTCATTCATAAAATTGTATTGGTAGCTGTTACAGCTGGTCGTTTATTATTTTGTACCGTTTTAAACCCGACACCAACACATTGTTGCTGATTTTGTTCTGACTTTTTTTATGTGCCATTTTTAAGGTGATTTTTTTAATGTGACTTTTTTAATATGAATTTTTTCTATAAAATTTTGTGTTACTTTAGAAAATTATTATTTACATTTTTTTCCACCTGATATTTTTCCGTGACATTTTCTTTCCTGTGACTTATTTCCGTGTATCCAAGAGATAATTTGACAATTTAGATGATTTAGCATTATTTATCGGCCAATAACGTCGTTTTAATTCCTTACAGCAGCATCGTAAATATAATTTTAAATATTTGCTGTTGGATTGATGGATCCAGACCTAAGCTGAAATAAACACACACAAAATTTTTTTTTAAATTGAATCAATTAAAATACCTTAAAATTTACCATTTAAAAATTTTTTTTAAATTTATTTCTAGAGTTTGAAATCCTAATTGTAAAAAATATATTGCTCCATCTTTATCAAATATAATTGTACACACCTAGATTTATCCTTACACAACTTTAATTTGACTTTATCCATAAAAAATCGAATTTTTTATATTCTTTTAAAACAAATTATAGTATTTTGGTCTTGAGACCCTAAATAAAATATTGTTTCTTGCTTAAAATATGAGCTATGTAAATATATATGCGTAATTATAAATACGTAAAAATAAACAGTTTTATCAATTGAGGATAGATTTTGGCAAAAGTGAATAAACATTGATTTCCTTATCAAAGCACCTGAACGCTAAACTACTCGTAACACTCATTTGGGAGCCGGGCAAAGCTTCTTCATTTTCTTGGTATAAGCTTTGTAAAAATACGTACATGAGTAGAAGTAAACAAAGTTAGCGGGCTTAATGACAAAAATACATGTTCTAAATTATTTGTTCAAAAGTATAATACTATTATACTTCATTCAGACTGTATTTAAAATATTAAAGACCTTATTTCTTAACTTTTTTTGGGTGTGTCGCTTTCATTCATAAAAACTTATTTTGCTTTTTTTTTTCCTGTGGACTTTTAACTATCGAACTTGTAATTTTTTGGTGTCAATTTTTCCTGTGACTTTTTTCTCCACACACCGACGAACGTTCGGCAGTGAAGCTGCTCCAGGTCCCGTCCTACTGATCAGACACTATGAACGGGGACGAGTTCAGGACACCGTCCGCTTGTGTGGTAACTAATGGAAACATGATTAAACCAGGAGAATGGTCCACTCATATCTCGGTATGCAAATACTCCAGAACCCATTGATTAGTTTTCCCTTTCCGAACCCTTGAACGAGTTCTTCAAGCGCCACGTCAGACCTGGGATACATTGGGTCACTCGATTAGATTTCCCTGTAGAAATCACGTGGGGGGACATAACTGAAGATAAGGGGTGGGGTGGTTGTTTTGTATTTTGGTATAACGAGAGTTTCCCAAAGGTAAAAGTAGATGCGGAAAGTGAAAACAAGTAATAAAAACACGAGTGACTATTTAAACGCCATTTCCAACAAAGAATCTCCGATTTTTTTTATTCAAGGGAAATCATTTTACATTACATTAAAAGCCATTTCAAATCAGTAACTCTCAAACTAAACACAATATGACGTCATATCCCCTCACGCTACATCATACCAGGAATGTGTCAATAAAACCCGCACCACGCAACAGTCCTACATAATAAAAGGCAATTTTGGTCCTGTCATCGATAGCTATTGGTCCCTCAAACTCCTACAGATTTCCTCAGCCAATCAGAAAAATTAAATCTCATTTACATACTGAACAAGTTTACGCGGACGATCAAAGCGATTATTTTTTGTGTGCAATAACTTTTCAAACGACTTTATTTTGAGCGATACGCGTTGGGATTTCAGGCGATTGTTGGAGGAGAGGTAAAATATGCCACCGAAACGTCGGCTGACGTCCTTGGATGGGCTTTGTTGCTCGTCTACATTAGCATTCACAAAGCGTGAAAACCCCATTAGCTATCATTCTAGTTACATTAAAAGTAATTTAAAATCAATAATATTGAAACTAAACAAAACAATTGATATTAAAAAAATGTATGCTAAAATTACTGGAGTCGAAAGAAAAGAGCTTTTTTTTTTAATTCGTGATCCAACATTGTTCTAAATATTATTAGCCACCGTTTGACCTGATAGATGTTATGGTTGGCGAGAATTTGACGAAATACTGATACTAAATCTTTTCCGTAATTTGTTTTAGCCCATCCTTGGAACCAGCTTAACATATTTTCAAAAGACCCGAACCCTCTATCTGGTTTGGTTAAGGAGGACATGCTGTTCAAAGTCGAAAAGACTGACCAGACATTCCGAATCTATAAACGCAATTCCCAAGGGAAATTGCGTTAAAAATTATTATTGATGCACATTAATGGCCGATCGAGACGGCTGTAGGATGAGATGTGCAACATGCCACCGATGCGACGGCGGAAAGTCCTTGGACGAGATTGTTGTTCATACTAAATAAATGACTAAATATTCGAAGTCTTTTACTCACGGGACCAAATATTTAATTTGTATATGAAGTTACTGGCTGGACTAGGATCGCTTATAAATTGTTCCATAACTCATTGGAATATGAAATTAAACAGGATTGGTCAGAACGACCACATTACCCGAAGTAAACATTACGTCACTGCCGTTGAAAAATCACTTGCACGCTAGTCAGTGATTCTGTAGGTCAGTCACATCCAGACAGGAATGAACTGGCCGGAAACCTCTTCAACATCGACCTTCTAAGCAGTGACCTCTAAATCAATAAAGTCCTGAACAGTGAACAACAATCGAGTGACCTCCAACCAAGTGACGTCAAACCAAGTGACGTCCAACCAAGTGACATCCAACCAAGTGACGTCCAACCAAGTGACCTCCAACCAAGTGACGTCCAACCAAGTGACGTCCAACCAAGTGACCTCCAACCAAGTGACGTCCAACAAACTGACCTCCAACCAACTGACCTGCAACTATATTAACTCCCAACAAGTGAACTCCAACCAAGTGACATCCAGCCACATTACCTCCAACCAAAAGACTTCCAACAAACTGACCTCCAACCAACTGACCTCCAACCCAGTGACCTCCAACCAAGTGAACTCAAACCAAGTGAACTCCAACCAACTGACCTCCAACCAACTGACCTCCAACCAACTGACCTCCAACCAACTGACCTCCAACCAACTGACCTCCAAACAACTGACCTCCAAACAACTGACTTCCAACCAACTCACATCCAACCCAGTGACCTCAAACCAAGTGAACTCAAACCAAGTGAACTCAAACCAAGTGAACTCAAACCCAAGTGAACTCCAACCAAGTGATTTCCAACAAAGTGCCCTCCTTCCCAGTGACATTCTGACCAATTACATTCTGGCCAGTGACCTCCTGACCCATAAAAATGTATGCTGCGTTTATACATACACTCTCACAGAAGCATAGAAGCAGACATAAATTGATTAAGACATTTATACTTTAGTCCACACACGATACAAAGAACTTTACAAGAGGCGTAACTCCCACGTAACGCCCCCCAAATCCCTTGAATAAATCAAGGCGGAAGGGCCTGGAGGAAATTGAATTTCGTGTTTACATGACGTGGTAGTGATTGGTTCCAGAACTGATTACACTGACCACTGGTCAGCCAGGTTTATGGATTGCCGGGACTGAGCTTGTGATCGTTACACGGATTGTGGCCACTTGTTAAATAAGGTTCTGCTGTTGGGTTGACAATGGCAGAGTTAGGGGAATGGTGGGCTAGTCTTGATTAAGGTCAGTCAGTGGTCCTAAGGGTTCAGTATATGGGTATTTAGTTCGAATGAGGCCGGTGCGTGATCGTACAATGTTTTGGGTCAAAGTGTAACAAGGAAAGCGGTAAGCTGTGTGTAGTTTAACATTACGTTAGTTGTGGCTCAAATTACGAATTATAGTTTATTCCTTGATGGTCAAGCCAACACCGCCACCATCTGGTCACCTCAACACATCATGCAGTTGGTGTGGTCCGTGGAACAGCGTACGATTGCTCTTCCTTCACATTTCATTGCTCATTGGTTTATTAAGTGCCAGAAATTGTAAACCAATAAAATGATAAGGGCTGAAAATGCAAAAGATTGTTTGTTGTTGTTTTTTTAAAAATTATTTAGAGTTATGCGTTAACTCCTCATCAATAAAGTTCCTTGACAAAAAAGGCATTAAAACAAGATACTGTATTATTATAAAAAAATCTCCAAAGATGCTAATCACCATGCGCAACAGCGCATTTTGTCCCTATATTAATATTGTAGATACCTTAATTTTGTGACACTGGTTTATGAAATCAAAATTTCAATGGTCGGTTAACGAAATAAACATAAAAGAAAGCACCGAATCTGATTTAGAGTAGATATTGGCAACTTCACTTACGTTTTTTCTGTTTAGGTAGATTTACAAACGAATGTGTTACTTTGATATTTGCAGATATCAGTCCAAACATAAAAAGGGCAATTTACGGTTTAAAAAATTATCTTTAAAAATCCACAATTTGTGATGAGGTTTTTTTTCCCGGTAAATTCCTAAAACACACTATCACTCTCATTCAAAACATCTATTTCTGAATATGTTTATGATAATATTGATAGTTACGTTCAGCGGAAGCAATTCATGTGGATGAAATCAGAATTTTCATTAGGCTGAAATATGACACTTCATTAGGATGAAGTCTGAGACTTTTATGTGACTGAAATCTGACATATAATATGGATGAAATCTGATTCTTCATGTGCTTATTAAAATTTGACATTTCACTTGGTTAAAATCTGAGATTTCAAGTTACTGACGTCTGAGATTTAGTGTGTGTGAAATCTGAGATTTTAGCGTGGGTGAAATCTGAGATTTTAGCGTGTGTGAAATCTGAGATTTTAGCGTGGGTGAAATCTGAGATTAAGTGTGGGGACATCTGAGATTTTATTTTGTGTGTGAAATCTAAGATTTGAGTGTGGATGAAATCTGCTAATTTTTTTTTCTATCGTAACAGAGCTCCTGAACTGGTGTTATTCTTGTCTGATTCTGTCTAAAAAAAGCAACGTCAAACTAATACAACTTTTTATTTTAATTTTTTTTTTAAAAATCACTGCTTTTAATGCAAGGGCTCAGTTGTAAGTGTTAATGCTGGGGGAAGGGGCTGAATGCGGTCGACTAGAAAGTACCACATAGGTAAACTCCCTGGTCTGTGAAGGGCCCTTTGGTTACTGAGGATGTGCGAATAATTGGAACTGTATGGCCTGTGGCTGGCCTAAAGATGATCAATGTTGGCAGACGTACTGGCCACCAGACGTCACCTCACGTGAATGGAAATATTGAATTATTTGGAAAAGGGGGCGTGGCTGAGATTTGGACTAGTGGAGGGGTATACGATGTAAGAGATAGGAATAGGGGAGATAATGATGTAATAGATGGAGTAGTGAATAGCTCACTAATATAAGATGTAAGAGATAGGAATAGGGGAGATAATGATGTAATAGACGGAGTAGTGAATAGCTCACTGAAATAAGATGTAAGAGATATGAATAGGGGAGATGATGATGTAATAGACGGAGTAGTGAATAGCTCACTAATATAAGATGTAAGAGATAGGAATAGGGGAGATAATGATGTAATAGACGGAGTAGTGAATCGCTCACTGAAATAAGATGTAAGAGATAGGAATAGGGGAGATAATGATGTAATAGACGGAGTAGTGAATAGCTCACTAATATAAGATGTAAGAGATAGGAATAGGGGAGATAATGATGTAATAGATGGAATAGTGAATAGCTCACTGATATAAGATGTAAGAGATAGGAATAGGGGAGATGATGATGTAATAGACGGTTTAGTGAATAGCTCACTGAAATAAGATGTAAGAGATAGGAATAGGGGAGAAAATGATGTAATAGACGACGTAGTGAATAGCTCACTGAAATAAGATGTAAGAGATAGGAATAGGGGAGATAATGATGTAATAGACGGAGTAGTGAATAGCTCACTAATATAAGATGTAAGAGATAGGAATAGGGGAGATAATGATTTAATAGACGGAGTAGTGAATAGCTCACTAATATAAGATGTAAGAGATAGGAATAGGGGAGATGATGATGTAATAGATGGAGTAGTGAATAGCTCACTAATATAAGATGTAAGAGATAGGAATAGGGAAGATGATGATGTAATAGATGGAGTAGTGAAAAGCTCACTAATATAAGATGTAAGAGATAGGAATAGGGTAGATAATGATGTATTAGACGGAGTAGTGAATAGCTCACTGAAATAAGATGTAAGAGATAGGAATAGGGGAGATAATGATGTAATAGACGGAGTAGTGAATAGCTCACTAATATAAGATGTAAGAGATAGGAATAGGGGAGATGATGATGTAATAGATGGAGTAGTGAATAGCTCACTAATATAAGATGTAAGAGATAGGAATAGGGGAGATAATGATGATGTAATAGACGGTTTAGTGAATAGCTCATTGAAATAAGATGTAAGAGATAGGAATAGGTGAGATGATGATGTAATAGACAGAGTAGTGAATAGCTCACTAATATAAGATGTAAGAGATAGGAATAGGTGAGATGATGATGTAATAGATGGAGTAGTGAATAGCTCACTAATATAAGATGTAAGAGATAGGAATAGGGGAGATAATGATGATGTAATAGACGACGTAGTGAACAGCTCACATCATTTTTATGAAGTGGGTTTAGTGTGAGAATTGAAGGTGGCAAGCAGATGTTTCTTTTTCATGTAAATATATTCATAAATGTGGACCATAGACTTTAGGAATCTTTTAGGGAATTGATATCTTCTTTTGAAAAAAAAATTTCTTATAGAAGCAAGTGGACTATTTTAGAAACATTAAGTTTCTTCTATTGACAAATGATCTCTTCTAGATACATGTGGTCTCTTGTAGGGACACAAGGTCTTTTGCGGGGTTAGAAGGTCTCTTGTAGGGTCAGAAGTTCTCTTATATTTACAGATAGTACTCAAGTTCATAGAAAGATGGTTAAGAAAAAGTTCAAATGAATTGTTTTTGTATATAGTTTGTTCCGTGACTAAATGGTGTACGTCATCCTCACAGAGAATGAGTTTATTAAAAAATTCATAGTTTCATATCAAGTAACAACAATCTACTGAATGCACTTATTTTACCCGCCAAGATCTAGTGAGGATATAAACCATGTTACCATCAAATAGCAATTCCATTCTCTACACGACTTTGACCATAAAGAAAAGCTCCACAGAACTAAGCTATAAGGGAAGGATGGAGACGGAGCTATGTCTTTTTAATATTCTGCTTACAGCCATTATTTATTAACCCATAAGTCGCAGGGTCAAGGTAATTTTTTCTTGCAGCCAGAGGGAGATGATAAAAACAAGGGAAATAATGCATGCTGATACGCTAAGAACCATAATCTGACCGGAACCAGAAACTGCGATAATTTACGACAGGAAGTCGATCGTTACAATTGTAGGAGGCGATGTGAGAAAATATAAAAAAATAACCCAACGTGGATGAAGGTTGTGTGTGGGGGCAGGGGTATGGGGGTGTGGTTGGTTATTGACGTCAGTGGAGCAAACGTCCAATTAATAAGTAGCTCGATATATCATCAGTGGCCGAGGGGGACGCGAGAGTCCAGGGTAATGGGCCATCATCATGTTCAGAACTAAATTAAAGTCGTCTCCCCTACTCACGAGAGAAAGAGAGGGGGAGAGTTGGGTTGGTCAAGAAATGTGTCCATACTTGTAAACTAACAATTGTTGATCTCAAAGTCAGTACGAGTGAAATAAACTCTGGTATTTTATGTTCTACGAAAAGCTCCATTTGTTGGGGGGAGGGGGCGAGAATGTAGTGACAAAAGCCAATCTGTTATTGAATATCAAAAGTATTCTAAAAAAATAAAGATAGGTAAAAATATTTTTAAAAAAGATTTTTAAAAACCACGTTTTTACAAGTGGACTAAAAAGAGGAAAATAAATTAAAACTTTGAAGTTCAAGTAGAAATACATTGATTTAGCATGACTAAAAACGTGTGGTGGGTGCTTATGAGGTTTTACATGTGCTGTTCCCTCACTCTCTCACTAGTAGATCTCTCTTTTGCCTTCTAAATTATAAATCTTAAATTTTTATACCAAACACCTATCTTTGTGTTGTATTTCTAAATTAGAATAGGACTTTGAAGCACCCACCCCACGTTTTTAGTCATATTACATCAATCATAAATGTACATGGTCTTATACATTTTAATTTTGTTTCTTCTTTTTAGTCCTCATAAAAACGTGGTTTTTTAAAATCCTTTTTTTTTACCCATATTTTTTTATTTTCTTCTTTTCAGTCCATTTATTTAAAAAAATGTTGTTGTTTTTTTTGTTGTTTTTTTTTTGTTTCTGTTTTGTTTTTGTTTTTTTTTAAATATTATCTTACCTCTATTTTTATACAAGGGAAAATTTTGAGATCTCTATGACCATCAAAATTGATTAAATTTTTTCTTCACTCACTGAATTCTCCTTAAACACGAGGATGTGTTCATCGATGGTTGGCGTGAACACGGGTTGCACGTGGATGTAAACAATAGCAGACGAATACACATGATATATAAAGAGATAAACTAAAAATGCATTAATGTAAATACGGTACATTTGATTGATCTAAAACTTTTATGCAATGCTTTGTCATCCAAGATCTACAAGTGGTAAAATTTTGAGATCTCTAGGACCATCAGCGGTGTTTTAATTTTACGTTGGAAAATCTTAAATTTTCCGGACAGACAAAAAGGAACGGAAGCAAGTTAATAAAAACGTGGTAATAATAATAATAATAACGTGGTAATAATAATAATAATAACGTGGTATTAATAATTTTTAAAAACGTGGTCATAATTATCATAAAAACGTGATGATGATAATAATAATAATAACCTGGTAATAATAATAATAATAATAACGTGGTAATAATAATAATAATAAAGTGGTAATACTAACCAATTTATACAATTTGCCTGAACCTAGGTCAGAAAACCTTGACACAAAAGTGAAGCAATGTCAAAGAGAACAAGAAACAGATCAGTGGCGTAGCTAGGGGGGTCCGAATTCGAAAGTCCCGCCGGGCCTAAACTTGAGGAGGACCTTCATAGGAATGTGCGAATTTTCAAAGAATAAATATTACACCACCGCCATGTATGCAGGGCCACCCTTCCCCGAACAGGCCAAGCCCCCGGGCCCCCAAATCCCTACAAAATCCTGGCTGCGCCACTGAAACCGATGGTACTTTTGTTGAATGTAAAGTAGTCGCGTAATCTCTAGTTACCTTATATATATATATATATATTATCTCAATATTAAACCACTTCTTTGGCCAGATAGAGTTGAATATGTGTGTGCTTACACACCTCCAAGGAGACGTATATATTTGTATTAACTTTAGTGATCAGAAATACACTAAAGACCCAGACGAACACATGAGTTACACCTGTGTGATCCCTACCCCTTATAACCTTCCTTTGTGTCTCACAAATCTGAAAATGCTTACACTAAACCATTCCGGCTAGATTTAATATCATTAAACCTTTATTTAAAGCTCAAAGAAGCTTACATTTGTAGGGGGGAAAATGGAATACGTAGTTTCTCCCCACAAAGCTTCATTAACCGTTACTGCTGTTAGCAATTTGTTTTAAAAAATAGTTTAGCGCAACGGCCAGTGTTGACATTGACAAATATATGTTTATATTTAATTGGCATCTAGGGTTTTTTAAATATGTTTTATGATCTTCTTAAAACATCTTCAAAGATTGAAAATTACAAAATATTTCTAATAGCAAAATCATTTACAAACGTTTATATAAATTGAAAATATCATTTTCGCGAATGAACAAAGGGAGGTTAATATATAGATCTATTAGCTAAACGTCAGAGTTCTCAGATTTATGTCACAAAACATAGAATTGAAATTCGCAAAGTTTCTTGTATCAAGTGCGTGCTCTCCAACTGATCCATTACCTCCTATGGTGTGCGATAGACATGGAGTTGACGGGACCTTTCATGTTGTTGTTGTTAGTGGTTGTGATGGTGGTGGTTGTGATGGTGGTGGTTGTGATGGTGATGGTTGTGATGGTGAGTGTTGTGATGGTGGTGGTTGTCATGGTGGTGCTTGTGATGGTGGTGGTTGTGATGGTGGTGGTGGTGCAACTGCTAGAATAATAGAAGATATAAGACTATGCTAGACATATAATTTATGGTTAGCTGTGAAGGCCACATTAGATATGAAGGACCTAATTAGATAAATAAATTTCTTTTAACAATGCAAAGCCATGTATATACAAGCCAAAGCTAGATGTACAAGCCAAAGCTAGATATGCAAGCCAAAGCTACATATGCAAGCCAAAGCTAGATATACAAGCCAAAGCTATATATACAAGCCAAAGCTAGATATACAAGCCAAAGCTAGATATACAAGCCAAAGCAAGATATACAAGCCAAAGCTAGATATACAAGCCAAAGCTAGATATACAAACCCAAAGCTAGATAAACAAGCCAAAGTTAGATATACAAGCCAAAGCTAGATATACAAGCCAAAGCTAGATATACAAGCCAAAGGTAGATATACAGGCCAAAGCTAGATATACAAGCCAAAGCTAGATATACAAGCCAAAGCTAGATATACAAGCCAAAGCTAGATATACAAGCCAAAGCTAGATATACAAACCCAAAGCTAGATATACAAGCCAAAGCTAGATATACAAGCCAAAGCTAGATATACAAACCCAAAGCTAGATATACAAGCCAGAGCTAGATATACAAACCCAAAGCTAGATACACAAGCCAAAGCTAGATATACAAGCCAAAGCTAGATATACAAACCCAAAGCTAGATACACAAGCCAAAGCTAGATATACAAACCCAAAGCTAGATATACAAGCCAGAGCTAGATATACAAACCCAAAGCTAGATACACAAGCCAAAGCTAGAGTCAGAGGGTTGATTTAAAAAATTAAAACCTGTGTCCTTGTGCTGACAGAAATTGTGAAAATGCAGATCACTTTCAATAATTGGTTAATTTATTTTTTTTTAATTTTTACGCAAAAGACTTCATATTTGTTCAGTCCCGTGTCATACCGACATAGATTGTCTACATTTCATGTCTACTTAAACGTGAAATCGAAAGAATTTCAGAAGAAACGGTGAATGTCAGGTTGAATCATTCTCCTGTCTTAGAAGGGCGTCACCCGCAATGACGTCATCATTCTATAAGGCAGCCGTGAAAAGCTAAAATGACGGATTCGAGAGTAAGAAACGCAGCTAGGAACGTCCGAAAAGGATGGCAATAAAATGTGCACATGGGGAATATTACACCAGGGAAACTTGATTTATCACCTGGCATCGCAACCCGGGTCGTCAATTTGTGGGGGATAAATCAATGTGTCCAGTCTAGGGAATGGAGACAAAATGGCCGGGGGACTCCGTCTGGTCTGACACCCTCACTGCATAGGTGTAATTGAAGGTCGCGCTGAATGGATTTCTTGTGTACGATGACCTTTGGTTAAGGCACTCACATCACATAGCACATTGTAGAGGGAGCCTTCCACAAACAGGGGTGGGTCATATTAACATATAATAATAATAATAATAATAATAAAATTATAATTTATATAGCGCTGTATCCCAGCCAGGAGCCGGGCTCACAGCGCTTTACGTGGAGATAACACTGCATATATTAATTAAATAAACATTCATACCATACAAACTACATAAATGGCAATACGTAGCATCACAGTTGTATGTATTATGATATACCAAAATGATTATCAACTGTAACTTTAACACTTCAAATTACATCAGACTGACTGAAATGTTAAGATTGTTTTTCATTCCATGAAGTTTCTGTAAAGCACGTCACTAAAATGTCATTTCAGGCAGAAATCTCTACCATAATTTTTCCTTAGATTTTGTGCCACTTCCCTTTTAAGTATACTTCATAATTCGTGGGAAGCTATGAGATTATAAATTTATACTTCGTATATTTATTTATAAAGTATTATTTTTCTACATATAATGTCAATAATAATAGGATCCTTCTTTTTGTGGTCACGACTCTAAATAGATTATAGATGTATCTGTAATACGGATGTAGGGGGGAGGTAATCCCTTCCCTCGTATCATTCACTCCACTACCTGCTTCTCGGAGAGTAATAACGTGTCTGTCGCAATGAAGGTCTCGGTTTCTGTGAACATGTCTTCACAAGGAAATGAAAGGAGAATGCGTGTTTCCGGTATCATATTTTGTGCACAAACCACATACAACTTCATCCGGGGATTTCACTGTTAGAAACGTCACCGGAAGAGAGGCTGTGGGCGAGTGGCTCAAATGATGATGACGATGATCAATGTCTGGGGACGTATGCTTGAAATGAGTGATTGTTGGATCATGAAAAGATGGACACGAAAGTGTAGAGGAGAGTCTCGGGCGAAATTGATGCTTTTAGCACACACTTAAATATTTGTTCTCATTTGGTTCACAACTGTCTGAAAGAATGAAAGTGTTACAAAGTTTCCATTGAAAGTAAGATTAAAAATGAAAGAAAGTTTTATACAGCGAAGTCAATAGGGTTCTTCATTTCTAAAACCGGAAAACGTCATAGCTCATTTCGTAATGTTCTTTTTTTAGATTACATTTTAGCGAAACAAAGTTTTGAGGCATAAATACAGTCAAATCACTATGTTCTCAAAATTGTTAGCTTAGTAAAATTACGAAATTGTTTTTTGTTTTGCAAGTCCAATAAGCTGTCTTAAATTAACGAAGAATAAAATATTAGCTGATAAGATCAATCATTCTCAATATACCTACATTCACATATTGACTCGTATCTTTTATTAATTTTTTTAATGAATTTGTCTTTACAAAAGATAAATTTAGATATAATATTTCTATTAATAGATTTCCGCCATATTATGAACATCCCTATAGTGCGCTCGCCTCACAAACTGAGGGGCGTGGGATCGAGCCCACGTTAAAGCCACTATAAAAATTATGAGAAATGACTAACGCTAATATAGTCCTCCGCTGACATTGAGCAGGATGGGCGCCGCCAGGTTCTACCAAGCCCGAGAATGCTCTAATGAAAACACTAGAACCCTCTACGATCTCGAAAAGAAGAGATTATGGGACTAAAAAAAATTTGGAAACCAAGACCTATAGAGTAAGGGGTAATATTTTAAAAGCGCTTGGTATCGGAATACGACATAATGTTAATAACAATGTGAGAATATCCAGGTAGTAGATTTAATATAATAATCTTCATCTTTACTTTATTTTCTTCGTATCTACAAACCCACGCACTAAAGACACAAATCTGTTATAAAAAAAACACGCAACACGTACACAGTTGAGGCTAAATCGGCAATAACCAAAATAGCCACCATAACCTCAGTAACGACAGGCAGATCATTGTAATGTTAACACCTGTTAATAACCGACTGAGATTCACCCGAAGCTGGATTCATTAAAACAACGTTAGAGGTGTTTTTATTTATTGGTAGCTAAAATTAGCAACACGTGCGTTCAAAGGGTAACTGACGTCATCACTGCATCAATTATCTTTTCAAAGAACTCACTTCGTGAACATTGTTTAGCGTATGTCGATAGCCGTGGAAATCAAAGATACTAATTAAAACAATAATATTTCTATCGGCCCGACAAAGGGTTGCGAGAAAATGTGACCCCGTGTCTGGCCACGGCCACACAATAACAATATATTTAGATAGGTGGCATTTTTATGAGAATATTCTGATCTTTGAACCCATGATCCCGTGTTTAATCAAATATAATATATACGACCCGCGTAAGAACGGACACAAACAGCAGTGAACCTTTACGGTATTTTGGGGGCGCGTGCACATCCTTGGAACTTCCTTAATATAAATTTTACAAAATACATGACCCTCCATCTGGTATGTTCAGGACGAGTTGATGTTCAAAGCTACGAAAGACAGGACTGACATTTCAAACATATAAACGCAATTTTTACCATAAAGAAATTGCGTTAAAATTATGTTTCGAAATTATAAAATTAAATAATACTAGATGCCGCGGCGTAGCATACGCCGCAGATTTGCTCATAGATAATGTAAAGAAAGTGGAGGGGGTGAACAGACACAAAAATACATCTCGATGAAATCAGAACAACGTGAATAAACCTCGAAGGTGGGGGATACCTGCGACGCATTGTTAATCTGGAAACATGTGCAATGTGGTTAGCCACTTGCCACCCCGCACCATCCTAGCCTGCCAACCATAAACTAATTGGCATAACCCGACAAAGGTCATTCGTCCAGCTTATTTCCACTCGTCTTGTGCTTGTTATGGTGATCGTTAAGATAGTGGGAAATGAACGAGCGCAAACACAAGCATTTTCAAAAATCTAAAAAAAATAATGTCTTAGCTGGGGATTGAACTTGCGCCCTCCGCTTGTTAGGTGAATGTTATAACCATTACACTACGAAACACATGTTACTGTGTTGTTCTGAAAGAACACAGTAAGCGACTTCAATTCAACGAAATTTTGAGTGTTTACTACCTTTCTTGCAATCTGATTGGTCGGTGGGGTCAGAGGTCAGACAGCTTGCTACGTCTTGTCCGGCATGGTCGGACCATGTAGAGAATTATATATAGAGATTGATAGAGCTGTTTCAACTCAGCCAGCGTGTAATACATTTAAGTAACGTTGAAACACTTTCTACTGTAGACTTTGACTTCAATTTTGTGAAACTTTTTAAAATGAGTCATTTATTTACTTTTCAGTTGTTTTTTTCATCAATGATCTTCACGTGTCCTTCTTATGTTATCTTTTTTTTTTTGTTATTTATTACCCTTATTTTTATTTACATTTTCACTGGACTGATTTTGAAATATCTGTCTGGGCTAATACAGCCCATGGCTCAGAATCAAAGTTAAATTTAGAACAAACAAATTTTCACAGAAAAAGATTTTTCCGATGACGTCATTTCTGAAATAACCTTTAAGATATCCCCGGGCCAGAGAGGCTGGCTGTAAAAACAACGTCTCGATCTCTGACCTTGAAGTACCAGTAGGTTGGTTGGAGAAAGAGTCCATTTGGGTTGTGGGTAGATTATCACATTAGATTCATCTTCCACTGATCTTAAATCTCATGTTAGCTGAGAAATCTTTATTGTGGGCATTCTACTCATTTGTCAATGGCGATATGTGTTACTAAATGAACTCAAATAATAGTAAAATTGAATAATTTGGCTAAAATACAAATGTACGGTTTCTGGTCATTTAGTTATTAGTACTAACTGAATCCCCTCAACAAAAAGATCTGCACATTTGAAAATATATTATACTAATGCATTTTTTAAAAAATGTTAGAACTTCCCAGTATATAGTCCATCTCAACGAGAATATAAAATTATATACAAAATATAAGGATTTCATGTTATATATACATTTTTGTATAGACTTCTATTGTTAAATTTCTTTGTCTTTTATCTTTCCCAATGTTTCATGTTGTATAAACAGATTGTTCATACCCTTTTAGTAGGATATCACCCGTCAAAAATAACGGAAGTTTTCAAAAATAAATTTCAGCTTCAATCTCTTTATTTTGATTAAATGTTTATCAGAACAAACAAAAATCAATATGTTTTGGAAAATATAATTTTTGGAAGCACAGAGCTCGTGTGTAAAAACTGTGGCAAAGACTGTCACTCAAGGATAGGACTGCACAGTCACTCGAGGAAATGTAACCCAACCCAACGGTGATGCACCATCGTC
>MUZC01000169.1:124038-144761 GCA_002072015.1 Radix auricularia | reverse complement strand
AGATATATATATATATATATATATATATAAATTAATGTATGTTTGTATGTTTATCCTTTATAGCTCACTAAACAATTTTCCGATCACGATTAAAATTTAGGAAATTGTTGAGTACGCTTCCGGTATAGTTTGTGTGAAAAAAACAAATTAGTTTAAGCTTTTATAACCCATATTAAAATACCATACTGCGTTCAACCACATATTGTTCATTCCTTTGATGACGGAGAATAAAATCTTTATTTTCGTAAGTGTTTAACACCTTATTTCTATTCTGATTTGAAACAACCTTGAAATATATTTTTTTTTAAATATATGTGTATCATTTAGATTGAAATAAACAGGTATTTTAAAGTTAATCTCATGCACTGTACGGGCCTAGGGTCCCTTAATATTTTTTTGTCTATATGAGATGTATACAAATTTGTAAAGCCTTTACCACAGGGGAAATGAATGGATCTTAACCAAACGTAATGTATATTGACTTGATAGCCCATATTAAAATTCTATGGGGAGTTCAATCTTTAATGTTCATCTCTTCGGGCCAGGGGCCCTGATTCTCTTTTCGAAAACATTTAATATTTTATTCCGCATTCTGTGACATTGTCTCAACAAATGTAGCTAAAATATTAAATATGAACATAATTGAAATGAGCAAATGTTTCAAAATTTACATCTTGCACCTACTGGGCCAGAGGGGACCCTTAATGTCATGTTTTGCTTATACATATCTATATTTATATAAATCAATGTATGTACGTATGTTTGTCCATTAAAACTGACTAAACAATTCATCCGATAACGATGAAAATTTAGAAAATTGTTGAGTGCGCTTACGGAATGGTTTTAGTGAAAAAGAAATTTGAATATTGATATTCTTGGGGCCAGGGGGGCTCAAATTTTGTTCCCCTAATATTAGTTAAATAAAATTAGTTTAAGCGTTAACTACATGGAAAATGAATGGATCTTGACCAAACTTAATACATACATACTTCATAGCCCATATTAAAATAAAGGGCAGCGTTAAACTCCTAATGTTAATTGCTTTGGGGCTGGGAACCAAAGTCTTTATTTTCGTAAGGGTTAAAGACTTTATTTTTGCACATATGAAATATATACACATTGTCTAAACATTAATGACATGGGAAAATGGATCGATCGTAACCAAGCTTGGTATAAAATAACTTGATAGCCCATAGATAAATTCTATAGGACATTGAATACAACTTCTAATGTTTACCCCTTCGGGCCGGAGGCCCTGATTCTTTTTTCGTAAACGTTTAAGATTTTATTCCCCATTCTGTGCCATGGTCTCGACAAATATCGATTATAATTTATTAAATATGATCCAAATAGAAAAGAACAAATGGTTCGAAATGTACATATTGAACATATTGGGCCAGGGAATCCTTAATGTCATGATTTACTAATTTATCTAGATATATAAAAATTAAAGTATGTCTGTGTGTGTGTGTGTGCGTGTGTATGTGTGTGTGTGTGTGTGTGTGTGTGCGTGCGAGCGCGTGCGCACGCATGTCTTTTATAAACCATGCATACGATCGTCGTGAAACTTTTGGAACAGTTTAGTACGCTCCTTGGATGATTACTGGCAACATTATTTTCTATATTAAACACTCATGGGGCGCCGGGTGCCCATAATGTCAATTTTTGCTTATATGAGCTATACAAAATTGTTTAAGAGTTAGCTTGAAAGATAGTACATAAAAAATTTAGGGCCAATATTAAAATACTATATGGCACTGAACTCTTAATGATCATTCCTTCGTGGCCGGGGGGGCGCTAAATGCCTTTTTTTCTTAAACGTTTAAGTTTTTATTCCCAATTCGATTATAAATGATCTCGACAAAAATGTCAAATATAGTCGGCTGTGACTATTGGAGTCGGTTGTGACTATTAGAGTCAGTTGTGACTATTAGAGTCAGTTGTGACTATTAGAGTCAGTTGTGACTATTGGAGTCAGTTGTGACTATTGGAGTCAGTTGTGACTATTGGAGTCAGTTGTAAATATTGGAGTCAGTTGTGACTATTAGAGTCAGTTGTGAATATTAGAGTCAGTTGTGACTATTAGAGTCAGTTGTAAATATTAGAGTCAGTTGTGACTATTAGAGTCAGTTGTGACTATTAGAGTCAGTTGTAAATATTGGAGTCAGTTGTAGCTATCAGAAAGTTGCAAGGAAATATCCATACAATTTAAACACATTTAAGAAAAATTAATATGCCTAAATCTACTGCTTACGCTTATATTCAGTTTTATTGAACATCCTTGCACTTATCTTTGAACAAGGTCTTGACCCTCCATTCATCATAAAAGAATTTCATCAGTTCTCTAACGTCTTTGTTTTAGATACATCTTCATTCCCCCCCCTCCACCCCACTCTAAAATCGTTTCGATAATATTTTTCGGCTTCGGGTTTGTTTTGTTCCTTTCCACATTTGTTCCGGCGCGTATTTGGCAGCCACATAAACATGTAATCTTTACATTCGTATGACAGGTGCACCCAAACAATCGCGAAAAACGTTAATGGAGATGCCTGACTTCAACTGGAAACGCACAACTTAAGGTGGATAAAAATAACAAAACGAATAGTAGCGTACAACTATGTCATGGCCAGCCTGTTGCCATTATTAGGTTGTGATTTGTGGTGTAACTATCAGTCGTGTGTAACTATGCCATGGCCAACAGCCAGACTGTTGCCATTATTAGGTTGGGATTTGTGGTGTAACTATATAGGTTGAGTCGCACCTGAGATTTGAGAGACCTATAAACGTTGCAGTCTGTCTACACGCAATCTGTCTACACGCAGTCTGTCTACACGCAGTCTGTCTACACGCAGTCTGTCTACACTACACGCAGTCTGTCTACACGCAGTCTGTGTACACGCAGTCTGTGTACACGCAGTCTGTCTACAAGCAGTCTGTGTACACACAGTCTGTCTACACGCAGTCTGTGTACACGCAGTCTGTCTACACGCAGTCTGTCTAAACGCAGTACACGCAGTCTGTCTACACGCAGTCTGTCTACACGCAGTCTGTGTACAGGCAGTCTGTCTACACGCAGTCTGTCTACAAGCAGTCTGTCTACACGCAGTCTGTGTACACGCAGTCTGTCTACACGCAGTCTGTCTACACGCAGTCTGTCTACACGCAGTCTGTGTACACGCAGTCTGTGTACACGCAGCCTGTCTACACGCAGTCGGTCTACACGCAGTCTGTCTACACGCAGTACACGCAGTCTGTCTACACGCACTCTTTCTACACGCTGTCTGTCTACACACAGTCTGTGTACATGCAGTCTGTCTCCACGCAGTCTGTCTACACGCAGTACACGCAGTTTGTTTACGCGCAGTCTGTCTACACGCAGTCTGTCTACAAGCAGTCTGTCTACACGCAGTCTGTGTACACGCAGTCTGTCTACACGCAGTCTGTCTACACGCAGTCTGTGTACACGCAGTCTGTGTACACGCAGTACACGCAGCCTGTCTACACGCAGTCGGTCTACACGCAGTCTGTTTACACGCAGTACACGCAGTCTGTCTACACGCACTCTTTCTACATGCTGTCTGTCTACACACAGTCTGGTCTGTGTACATGCAGTCTGTCTACACGCAGTCTGTCTACACGCAGTACACGCAGTCTGTTTACGCGCAGTCTGTCTACACACAGTCTGTCTACAAGCAGTACACGCAGTCTGTCTACACGCAGTCTGTCTACACGCAGTCTGTCTACACGCTGTCTGTTTACACGCTGTCTGTCTACACGCAGTCTGTCTACAAGCAGTACACTCAGTCTGTCTCATGCAGTCTGTCTACATGCAGTCTGTCTACACGCAGTCTGTCTACACGCAGTCTGTGTACACGCAGTCTGTCTACACGCTGTCTGTTTACACGCTCTCTGTCTACACGCAGTCTGTCTACAAGCAGTCTGTCTACACGCAGTCTGTGTACACGTAGTCTGTCTACACGCAGTCTGTCTACACGCAGTCTGTCTACACGCAGTCTGTCTACACGCAGTCTGTCTACACGCTGTCTGTTTACACGCAGTCTGTCTACACGCAGTCTGTGTACACGCAGTCTGTGTACACGCAGTCTGTCTACACGCTGTCTGTCTACACGCAGTCTGTCTACACGCAGTCTGTCTACACGCTGTCTGTCTACACGCAGTCTGTCTACACTCAGTCTGCCTACACGCAGCCTGTCTACACGCTGTCTGTCTACACGCAGACAATCTACACGCAGTCTGCAGTCTGTCTACACATAGCCTGTCTACACGCAGTCTGTCTACACGCAGTCTGTCTACACGCAGTCTGTCTACACGCAGCCTGAGTTATGATTTGGCGCTGTAAGGACGAGCGGTGATGGATACAGGATGTACGTCTTTGATACTCCAAGTATCTACCTACTAAAGTTGCTTGGCCAAAAAAACATGCATTAAATTATGTACCTTTTGATATTTCTGTGCAATCACGCTGACGTAGGCCAACCTCGCATTGACCTCATTGCACCAACGCATGCATTTTCCACGCACTGAATTACAATTACATAATTATATGTAACATCGCTTCATTTAACATCAAATGCACTACTTTTATCAGTGCTATTCCTTATTAAGACTAAAGAACGTATCGCACAGTGCACGGGGCTTGTAATATTTTTAAGAATCGTTTTCATCACAGGTCGGTAAGTTCACTCTGGTTAGTGTTGAGTCCAACCTCCAAATTACAATGATAGTTTATTATCTGTTGTCATTATCTGTTTTGAATATGTTTGAAGTCATCAGCAACCAATACAAGACGAGACTATATCACGTCGAATAGGAAGGACTGCGATAAAGCTTTTAAATAAAAATCCAAAATAAACAAAGAAAAATGTGTGCAGTTAAATAATAAATTAAAGCTTTATTTATTAACTAATACATAGTAATACATTTCCACTTCTACCTTCGTCAAAACAGATTACTACACTTACACAAGAATTATTATAAAATACATAATGTGCTGTGTATGTCCGTCTGCTCGTAACGCTACTAATTTTAAAAAGAAAAGCACCGCTCTAAAACAGCCTTGACAAAAAATTACTTCACCAAAATTAAATTTTTTGAACGTGCGCGTGTAATTTTTCAATATGTAAATAAGAAATTTTTTTAAAAATTTTAAACGTAAAAAAAAAAAGTTTTCCCACTATAAATCCTTTATATACGACACATAACTAGATCTATAAGGATGTTCATTATAACACGCAGGGCAAAACAATCCGAAAATACAAAATTCTAGTTATGTCATTTATGTCTCGTAAAACGTGTTAAATATAATGCGCACCGATCGTGAATATATTTTTTTAAAGTAATGGCAATGTAATGCGCGACATGAAAGGTTGTTGAACAAATTACGCACCACTCTATCTCAAAAAATTAACATGACATAAAGAGATTTTTAAAAAATAATGTTAAAATTCAATAATTCAATTTCTGTCCATTCGATTTTTTTTTTTTTAAATTTTGTTACATCATTTTTATAATTTGCATGAGTCTGCCTGCAAAATTTCAGCTCGTTAGCTTACGAGAAAGTGGGTTAAAATCGTTCCAAAGTTTTTTCCGGCACGGTTGGTCGATCGCCCGGCTCAGACACAAGTTAATATAAAGGATTTAATTTTTTAAAATAAATAAAATAAACGAAAGCTCTGTGTGAGCCTTGTCGTAATATGACGGAAATCTATTAATAGAAAAATTTGAGTATGTCATTTCCCAAATTTCACAAAAATTTAATAAAAGATACGAGTCCATGTGCAAATGTAGGTATAATTAGAAGGATGTATCTTATCAGTTATTTGTTAATTCTTTGTTAATTTAAGACAGCTTATTGGACTTGAAAAGGGTAAAACAGTTTTGTAATTTTACAATGCTAAAAATTTTAAGAACTTGGTGATTCGACTGTATTTATGCTTCAAAACATTGTTCCACTAATATGTAATCTAAAAATAGAAAATTACTCATTGAGATTTGACGTTTTCCGGTTTTAGAATTGGTAAACCCAGTGCATTTTTTCAGTGGGAACTCATGGGAACTGAGTTCCCATACCTTTTATGGCCATATTCGTGTATATTTATATAAATAGTTGGCATTTTACTTACTGTCAGTCCTTTTTACAATGGGGATTCACGGGATTTGAAATGAGTTCCCAAACATTTTTCGCTAAAAAAAAAAAAGCACTAGGTAAACCTTATTACATTATTTTTATTCACATGTGTATTTTTTTTTCAAAATTAACAGATATCAGCTGAAATATATTTAATTTATTTTGAAAACTTCCGTAAATTTTTGAAGAGTAATACCCTAGTAAAAATTATATTTAAATTACTTTAGACATTCTATATCAAGACATAAAAAAGAAAAAGAAGTAAAAAGAAACAAACCCAAAAAACAATTACACTGGAATTATTAATAGGGAGGAGGTATCAAAAGTAACAGTGAAAACCACAACGGGTAAAGGGTACCACAGTTATGAGAAATAGAGAATATGGTTTAATACATGTGGAGCCAACGTACCGAATCGTTTTATGGATCTATTTTCTATGAAGATCCTATCATGTTTATTGCTCGCATATCTCATGCCGTTGTCTGCAATATCTGAAATCCCGCCGCGATCAGAACTTTTGAAGTGTTCAGAAACTAGACTTACAGCCTGTTTATTTATATTTATATTATACAGGTGTTCTCTAAACCAATCGCCCAGACTATGACCGTTTGGAACACCTATGAAGTGAAAATTTTAAACGTACTACTTTAGAGTACTCAAACGAAACGTATACTTTTGTATTAGTTACTTAATGAAGCTTCCATTTATTATTTTGTATTTAAAGACAAGAATATGTTGATGATGTTCAGGTTGACGAACTTCATTATTTACACTAAATGTGCTGTGGAAGTTATTTGGTTGTTGGCTTATGCGACCAATCTGTGCACGAAGTTGCGTCGCCAATAGATCTGACAAAAGATGTTTGAGAAATCATTACCGCACAAGAATGTACGTAAGTGAAATATGAAGACACGGAGTTTCACAGGCAAATATAAACATTAAATAAAGTTGAAATTAGACACCTCTGTTGTTGTTTTTTTTATGGAACACTTAGATGTGTCACATGATATGTGATTAGTTGAGAGAGATCACGTGACGCATGCTAGACCAGAATATGTAAAAAGAGTGTACATACGTTCAAGTATTCAATTAAAGTTATTTGTGTTACAGAGGACTTCCTTGTTTTACTGTGTGCTGGAGTGGGCCACTAATTAACGCCTACAAGTAAGAAAGCGGCCAAAAGATAAGTGACATGATGTATTGTTTAACTGAGATGATTGTCAAACGTTTAAATCACATGCCGACTGGGAAAGTTCAACTGGGTTGAGTTAACAGGAGATTAGTTACTTCCTACAACCTGGATAGTAGACCATCAACATGCACTCAACGATTAGATAGTCAGACCATCAACATGCACTCAACGATTAGATAGTCAGACCATCAACATGCCCTCAACGATTAGATAGTCAGACCATCAACATGCACTCAACGATTAGATAGTTAGTCAGACCATCAACATGCACTCAACGATTAACCCCCGCATCAAGTCTTTCACTGGCCGTTTTTTTTCCTCTGCCATCAATGTGTCTGCTGTTTGTTTGTTGTTGTTTTTTTTTTGTTTTGTTGCCGAGCTGCACTACATTGAGTCGGTGCGTACTAACCACGTAACTTGCGCCAGACAGTCACGTGATCGAGACGGGGCGTGGTGTTGGCAGGTAGGCGAGAAATCTGAGAACTGTTGAGACGTGCCCTTAGAGTGGAGGTGCTTGGCTTGAAAACATCTTATCTCTACCATGTTACAGGCAATGAAAGGGTGCCTAGTGTCTACAGATAGCAGCTTACCGTTTTTACAGTTTCAAGATGCGCTGGATTTCGATGGATTCCACACAACAACAACAAAAAAATGAAGGAAAAAGAATCTTTTGTAGAGGCCTGAGCAAAACCAGTTGTACACCTTCCAGAACCTATTGGACACCTGCTTGGTGTTTATTGGAATTTCCTGCAAAAATTGCGCAAGTCTCTGGAAAGGTGTGTTAAGACATCTGCCATATATCTGCTACTTCTCTGCCCCACATGTACCAGACTTCAGCCATATATCTGCTACTTCTCTGCCCCACATGTATCAGACTTCTGCCATATATCTGCTACTTCTCTGCCCCACATGTATCAGACTTCTGCCATATATATGTTACTTCTCTGCCCCACATGTATCAGACTTCTGCCATATATATGTTACTTCTCTGCCCTCTGCCCCACATGTACCAGACTTCTGCCATATATCTGTTACTTCTCTGCCCTCTGCCCCACATGTACCAGACTTCTGTCATATATCTGTTACTTCTCTGCCCTCTGCCCCACATGTACCAGACTTCTGCCATATATCTGCTACTTCTCTGCCCCACATGTACCAGACTTCTGCCATATATATGTTACTTCTCTGCCCTCTGCCCCACATGTACCAGACTTCTGCCATATATATGTTTCTTCTCTGCCCTCTGCCCCACGTGTACCAGACTTCTGCCATATATCTGCTACTTCTCTGCCCCACATGTATCAGACTTCTGCCATATATCTGTTACTTCTCTGCCCCACATGTATCAGACTTCTGCCATATATCTGCTACTTCTCTGCCCCACATGTATCAGACTTCTGCCATATATATGTTACTTCTCTGCCCTCTGCCCCACATGTACCAGACTTCTGCCATATATCTGTTACGTCTCTGCCCTCTGCCCCACATGTACCAGACTTCTGCCACATATCTGTTACTTCTCTGCCCTCTGCCCAACATGTACCAGACTTCTGCCATATATCTTCTTCTTCTCTGCCCCACATGTACCAGACTTCTGCCATATATATGTTACTTCTCTGCCCTCTGCCCCACATGTACCAGACTTCTGCCATATATATGTTACTTCTCTGCCCTCTTCCCCACATGTACCAGACTTCTGCCATATATCTGCTACTTCTCTGCCCCACATGTATCAGACTTCTGCCATATATCTGTTACTTCTCTGCCCTCTGCCCCACATGTACCAGACTTCTGCCATATATCTGTTACTTCTCTGCCCTCTGCCCCACATGTATCAGACTTCTGCCATATATCTGTTACTTTTCTGCCCTCTGCCCCACATGTACCAGACTTCTGCCATATATCTGTTACTTCTCTGCCCTCTGCCCCACATGTACCAGACTTCTGCAATACATATTTTACTTTTCTGCCCCACATGTGCCAGAATTCTTCCATATATATGTTTTGGCTACAGGTAAGACAGGTCTTGAATTAAATATTTTTACATGAAAAGTCTAAAGAAATAATAACAGAAAGAACGACGAAGAGCGGGGAGAAAGAAAGAAAAACATTGACCGCGTAACATAGAGATATGAACACACAAAAGTTAATTTCACCAATCAACCACTTTTATGAACTTTTCTCTAAAATACTTAGGTGCACTAGACATATAATTCAATTGGATAGCACATTCATCAAACCTGCTGTTTTGTCAGGTTCAATTGTGATATTAACTCCCCTGAGTATTATCAGGTTATTGGACTCCTGGACAGAGATTCAGTAATAATCAAGGGGAGGCGAAACCCGCCAACCTTTTTGTTGTTCAACAAGTCACTAATGGGTTAGTTACCCCCCCACACACACACACATGCACACACTTTTTTTTCTTTATAACACGAACACACGCCCAATTCAAAGTCACTACCAGCACGACCACACGATGAATGCTGCACTTCACGTCTTACTGTACATCACGTCTTACTTTACTTCACGTCTTACTGCACTTCACGACTTACTGTACTTCACGTCTTACTGTACTTCGCGTCTTACTGTACTTCACGTCTTACTGTACTTAACGTCTTACTGTACTTAACGTCTTACTGTACTTCACGTCTTACTATACTTCAGGTCTTACTGTACTTCACGTCTTACTGTACTTCACGTCTTACTGTACTTCATATCTTACTGTACTTCACGCCTTACTGTACTTCACGTCTTTTTATGTACTTCACGTCTTACTGTACCTCATACCCTACTGTACTTCATATCTTACTGTACATTATTATGTCTGACTGTACTTTATGTCTTAGTGTAATACATATCTTACTACAGTATATTATGTGTACAGTTCCTTGACATCTTTGCTATGTCATCTCATTCATACTCAAAATTTTTATCATATTCTTCGCACCTTGGAATTAGTATCCGATTCTTTCTTCGTTTCAATTAGTATTGTATTGGCACAATTTGTATTTGCACTGAGAACAGTTAAGTTCTGTTGTGGTTGCCCAATCATTCTTTATTTAAAACGGGGCCTGGGGGAAGAACAACGAATTAAAAAACGAATGATTGCTTGTCTGCAAGGATATCTCTAGACGCGACCGTCTGCTACTTCAAATAGGAGACTTTCTAAATATTTTTTATTTAAATTTTAAAAAATGACATCATTGTTGAGCCCATGGCGAGAGAATTAACGCTTTGAGATTGTTGAGGTTGGAAAGCCTTCTGTGAAAGATTTCATTTTGGGGTCAGACATTACAAAATAAATTTCTTCATTTAAAAAGATAACAAGCAATATAAGGTGACGCAAATGAATTTCCCCGCTTTCTTTGAGCACAAAAAAAAAATCAAAGAAATCTTAAACATCTTCAAATTACCTCAAGTCGTTACCTCAAGTTGTACAAGCTACCTCAAGCTGTATCAATCTTTTCAAGCTACTGTAAGCTGCACCAAGCTAATTCTAGCTAGCACAAGCTGTCCCAAGTTATTTCAAGCTATCGCAAGCTAAATACCACAAGCTGGTAAGTAACAATAAACAATGACTTGTTGAAACATGATCAACCTTCTGTCATCTATGGACTTGCTCTGCTCAATGATTAACTCCTTTCATTTTAGTATCAACTGGTGCTGTCGAAATTAACAATTAATTCATCGAGAAATCATTTAAAAAATTTAACAGATTAAAACTAATTTGATCGATTAAAATTCGATTAAGATTTAAGAAAATATTTATAGTATGTATTTTTTCCAATTTATTTACAATTTATATCTTTTGTTACTTAGATCTCTACATACTTTTCCCTCGTATTATCATTATTTATTGAAAAATGCATACCTAAACAAAAATATTTTTCTTCCTTATTTCTTGCATGGCAGCACGAATTTACTGTTACGTCAACATTTTGGAGCCATTGAATTACCGCGACTCAATTAAATTCGTGAAATAATGAATAGTGACTTAACGGGACCTATACATGTGTTATAGAATATAATTAATCGAAATTATTGGATTAATTTTTTCCGATTAATCGAACAAAATTTTGTTAATCAGCACCAGCCCTATTATTACAGCTTACACTGTCTCAACTCTAATACGCCACGACGTAGCGTGTTGTTGATGGGCAACAAAGATGTCCTCTATACGCGTCCTTGCCCCTGTTACCTTAGCAGACATTTTGTGATGAGGTCACTTCCGCATCACGTCACCCATTTCGACTGATCACCAGCCGACATCTTTATAAGGATTCTTTCTTTAATAAAATATTTATTGAATCTCCGGCAGGGAATTTTAATTTGATAAGTTCACTGACTTCGAAACAAGTCCCGTTATTCGACACGTGTATTTTATTCCCTGCCCAGCGTATGTTTATGCGCGTGTCTGCAAGGATTCTTTTGAGCTAACCAGGGGAATAGCTAGGGATTTGGGGGCCCGGGGGGCTTGGCCTCTTTTGGGCCCCGGGGGGAGGCGTTTCCTCTTTGGGGGCCCCATCATTGTGACCGATAGTGTAATATATAATATTTAAAATAAAAATTTCAGACACTTCTTTAAGGGCCACCGTCAAGTGGGGGCCCGGGGCATTTTCAAATTTGGACCCCCTCCCCTAGATACGCCACTGGAGCTAAATGAACCTACTTCCTAAGTATCTAGGAACGAGAAACATGTCACACATACTCTACTTCATTTGTTAACATATTTTATTAAGTTCTCTAAAATTGATGATAATATTTAATGAATAATATTGTTAGGTCTTTAATTCGACCCGGGCCCGTGTTGTTTCATCTTTAAAATGTAATCACTCCTATACCCTAGAACAGTGCTTCTCAAACTTTTTAATATGGCGGTACGGCAGGAAATATTCGTATCGCTCTGGGGACCGGTGCGTTGTTTAACCTGTACTGACGGGGTAGCGAATTGTAGATTATTTTATTTAATTCGTTTCCTTGTTCGTGGCTATTGCCAACAAAATCAACATTTTTTATCGGTTTAGTATTAAGGGTTTCAAATAGAGGGTAAATAAATATAGTTTTCTTTCCTGTATTGGCACATGTCATTTCTGCGGACCGGCAGCAGGTGGCCTTCGCAGTGGCGTAGCTAGGGATCTGGGGGCCCGAGGGCAAAGCCTCTTTGGGGGCTCCTGCATTTTTACAGATTGAGTAATATTTAATATCTAATGTAGGGCTGATATTTTGATTAAAGTTAAAAATAAGATGTATGACGTCATCAAACTGAAACTTTCAAGGGAAGTAACAAAAACAGGCAATTGACATTTTTTAAATTTAAATATAAGTAGTTCAACATAATATCAATGAATTTAAATTTTGTTATTGTTAATTAAGTAAAAACAATGTTTAATTTTTAAATATCATTTTCCTTATAAAACCAGCTTATTTTAAAGTTTGCATTTAAAATCTGTTTTTTTTCCAATGGAGAAAATGTTTAAGTAAATAAAGCAAACTATTGTTAATTATTTATAATAATTTATATATTAATAAATCGTAAAATTGTCAAACGTGTGCATAACAGACGTAATCGCTATTTTATCGATTAAAATATTTTAAGCGATAAAAAAATTGCCGATTAATCGAGAAATAAATCGATACTTTCCGCAGCCCTAATTTATTGAAAAAAATTCTGCCGGGGGGACTTTCAAATGAGTAGCCCCCTTTAACTTCCCTAACTACGCCGCTGGCCCACCGACCGGCACCTGTCCGCGGAGCACCATTTTGAGAAGCACTGTCCTAGAACATACAACCATAAGCTTAGCTCATGTTACCTCAGCTTCATCCCATTACCACGATCTACTAACCCATTCATCAGCCCCATCTTATCACTTTAAATTCCAGTAGCTACCCTTAGTTTCTCACTCACTTTCCCCAATTACAATATTCTCGCACCGTCTTCTCGTCCCATCACATGTATCCTCTTATCCAATCAGTTGTATCCTCTTATCCAATCAGTTGTATCCTCTTTATCCCATCAGTTTTATCCTCTTATCCCATCAGGTGTACCCTCTTATCCATCAGTTGTATCCTCTTATCTAATCAGCTTCATCCTCTTATTCCATCAGCTTTATTCTCTCATCCCATCAGCTCTATCTTCTTATCCCATCAGCTCTATCCTTTCTTCTTATCCCATCAGCTCTATCCTCTCCTGTCATCTCATAAGCTCTGTCCTCTCTTCTCACCCCATCAGCTGTATCCTCTATCCCATCAGCTGTATCTCTTATCCCATCGGGTCTAGCCTCTCATCCCATCGGCTCTATCCTCTTATTCCATCGGCTCTAGCCTCTCATCCCATCGGCTCTATCCTCTCATCCCATCAGCTGTATCCTCTTATCCCATCAGCTGTGTCCTCTTATCCCATCAGCTCTATCCTTTCCTCTCATCCAATCAGCTGTATCCTCTCATCCCATCGGCTGTATCCTCTTATCCCATCAGCTGTATCCTCTTATCCCATCAGTTGTATCCTCTCATCCCATCAACTCTATCCTCTCCTCTCATCTCATCAGCTCTATCCTCTTATCCATAAGCTCTATCCTCTTATCCCATCAGCTATATCCTTTCCTCTCATCCAATCAGCTGTATCCTCTCATCCCATCGGCTCTATCCTCTTATCCCATCAGCTCTATCCTCTAATCCCGTCTATCCTGTTAGCCTCAAATCCACAGGGGCATGAACGAGCCAAAACACTTGAGGAAAATGGCGTTTCATTCTGTCGGGGTTTTTTTTTAACGAGATTCTCACGAGAGCTGTCTCCTTCACGCGAATTCAAGTTTTCAAATTTAAAAAGACAGCCAATTACTGATGGCCACGAGTGGCGGAAGTCATGAGTGCTAGTGAGGGGAGGGCACGCCGAGGGCACTAGTGTTCAATCTTCTGCTTTATTCCAGATCTACGTGCCGGATCACAATTACTTGCCCTTTGTCACCAAAGGACGATGCTAATAGCATTAAAGAAATGCAAGACCTTATTGGGCTCATCTCAATAATGATGTACCGTGTAATCATTGCATCAGTGCTAATTCAGCGCGAATAGTCAGTATGGAGTATAATGTTGTGGGCGGTTTAATCAGGGAAGAATTATCAATGATAAAAGAAAAGAGAATTTGATGGAAATAAAATGAATTCATCTCAACTCAATTTTCTCTTAAATTAAAAATAAATTTTAACGCAATCTTTTTTTAAAAAATTTTTTAAATATTATTATTATTGTTGTTGTTGTTGTTAGAAATGTATTTTTGTTACCTAAGCCTTAGCAACTTTAACTTCCATGTAAAAAAATGATATCATAAGAGAAAAAATATTTTAAATGTGGTAAAGATTGTTGTTTGAGATTGTAAATATTATCTGAAAATTAAGCTTCGAGATTTTTGTTAAAGTTCCATTTTTAAAGTAAAAACGTTAAATCATAGGTAAGAAGCTAACTTTGCAGTGTTAAATAAATTAAATTATTGTTGAGCGTAAAATTGGATTTAGAAAATAAAAATATTTTTCAAAATTGGATACGCTTGTACACCAGCATACACCATCAGTCAACGCTTGTACACCAGCATACACCATTAGGCAACAGTAATCAACTTGGGACACGGGTTTATCTTGGGCCAATTCTACGAGTTACCGATAAACATCTTTAGACACCATTAGTCGCCAGTAGACACCATTAGTCGCCGGTAGAAACCATTAGTCGCCAGTAGACACCATTAGTCGCCAGTAGACACCATTAGTCGCCAGTAGACACCATTAGTCGCCAGTAGACACCATTAGTCGTCAGTAGACACCATTAGTCGCCAGTAGACACCATTAGTCGCCAGTAGACACAATTGGTCGCCAGTAGACACCATTAGTCACCAGTAGACACCATTAGTCGCCAGTAGACACCATTAGTCGCCAGTAGACACCATTAGCCACCAGTAGACACCATTAGTCGCCAGAAGCCACAATAAGTTATCAGTAGACACAATTAGTCGCTAGCAGATATTATTAGTCATTAGGATATACCATTAGTTACCAGTAAACACTTTGGATATCACTAGACACCATTAGTCACCAGTAGACACCATTACTTACAAGTAGACACCATTAGTAGCCAGTAGACACCATTAGTTACCAGTGTCACCATTAGTTACCAGTGACACCATTAACAACCAGTGACACCATTAGTT
This sequence comes from Radix auricularia, assembly GCA_002072015.1. NCBI lineage: Eukaryota > Metazoa > Mollusca > Gastropoda > Lymnaeidae > Radix > Radix auricularia. The sequence continues at coordinate 129,221 of MUZC01000169.1, read as the reverse complement.
ACAAGTAGACACCATTTGTCACCAGTATACACCATTAGTCACCAGTAGAAAATATTAGTCACCAGTAGACATAATAAGTCGCCAGTAGACACCATTAGTCGCCCAGTAGACACCATTAGTCGCCCAGTAGACACCATTAGTCACCCAGTAGACACCATTAGTTACCCAGTAGACACCATTAGTCACCAGTAGACACCATTAGTCACCAGTAGACACCATTAGTCACCCAGTAGACACCATTAGTCGCCCAGTAGACACCATTAGTTACCAAACGAAATCAGAAAAAACTCTCACATTCATTCTACAAAAAAAAAAAGAAACGTGATTTAAAATCTGCACCAATCAAGAATTTGTAGACATATGAAAAATTAATTGACAGCAACTCAACGTAGCACTCGTCTGTTGCAATGAAATCAATTATGTCCCTTCCGAACATTTCAAAAAATAAAATATGTTTTAACTCCCTTCCCAACATTTCAACAAATAAAATATGTTTTAACTCCCTTCCCAACATCTCAAAAAGTAAAATATGTTTCCTGTCTCGTTTTGGGCTGACATTAAAGGCACCTTTAATTTGGCCTTCACAAATTGTAAAAAATGTTACATTGTTAAAAAAAATCGTGGCGTCCTATCGTGATGCTACACCGTGCAGCATTGACACGTAACAGCTACGAGCCTTGCACGCCACATTCAAAGTGCGTAGAAAGTTGTTTATATCAAAACCGTGAATCTTTCTTGGCCAGTGCTCCTTTTGTTCTCGCCCTTCTAATTGTTTCGCTCCTTTCTGTCAATGCATCATTGAGTCTCCATCAGGCCACTTTTTATGCGACCCTCCTATCAGTGAGATTAGATGCTCAAAGATAAAAGTACACGCATGACGTCACAGACGTAAAATGAATTTGGAATACAAACAATTTATAAAACACTGACATTTTATATTTTCTTATCCGTTATAGTTACACACGTCTTTTCATTACAGAAGATTATTGCATCGTATGCTTATCCATGGTTTATGTTTAGCTTTGCATTTTCTTTGAATTTTACAAGTTATTTTGACATGAAAATCATTCTTAAAATAAAAATACAAATTAACATATTTAAACCGTTGTACTTTGAGTGTAATTTATGATTTTAAAAAAGGTGTTTAAACTGTAATAAAAAAATAAAATGTAGAATTTATCAAGTACATTCACTAATTTTGGTATATCCTTGAATAAAATGTAATAGCATCATTACAATTGTCTTAATAATAGCATGTAGTACTGAATCTACTGTTGGAGTATCAAATCCAACGGTAAGCACATCAAATCTACTGTCAATAGCCTAGAAAGAACATCAAATATCAAATATTAGAATTAAAAACATTAAACCCAATGAATCTGAAGTACTGTCAAATAATTTATAACCCATTTAAACTATGGCCAATATCAAATATTTTAACACACCCAACGAGTCTCAGTGGTTTTTTTTTATTGTACAGATCCAATTCTACCCATCATCCAATCCTACCCCCCACCCAACCGTTCTCATCCCCCAATCCTACCCATCAACCAATCATTCCCTCACCCAATCCTACCCCCACCCAATCCTATCTCTTACCCAATCCTACTCCTCACCCAATCCGACCCCTCAACCAATCCTATCCCTCACCCAATCCTACACTCACCCAATCCTACCCTTACCCAATCCTACCCCTCACCCAATCCTACCCCTCACCCAATCCTATCACCCATCCCTACCCCTCATCCAATCCTACACTCACCCAATCCTACCCCTCACCCAATCCTACCTTTACCCAATCCTACCCCTCATCCAATCCTACTCCCACCCAATCCTACCCCTCACCCAATCCGACCCCTCAACCAATCCTATCCCTCACCCAATCCTACCCTCACCCAATCCTACCCCCACCCAATCCTACCCTTACCCAATCCTACCCCTCACCCAATCCTACCCCTCACCCAATCCTATCACCCATCCCTATCCCTCATCCAATCCTACACTCACCCAATCCTACCCCTCACCCAATCCTACCCTTACCCAATCCTACCCCTCATCGAATCCTACCCCCACCCAATCCTACCCCATACCCAATCCTACCCCCACCCAATCCTATCTCTTACCCAATCCTACATCTCACCCAATCCTATCCCTCACCCAATCCTATCCCTCACCCAATCCTACCCTTCATCCAATCCAAGCTTCCAGCCAATGTTACGCCCTCCCCCAAACTCACACAGGTCATACAGAGTATTGACTGATGGAGATGAAAGGAGCAGCAGGAGGTACATATGCCCTAGGGCACCTAGATACAGGGGTACTCGTATGAGCCTTACAACGACACATCATTATAACTGCAACAAGGATGCGGAAATAATTACAAAGGTGGGGGCTGGGGTACAATAATTTTTCCCTGGGGCGTCAAAAATCCTAGTTACTCCCCTTGGGCACAGATTTGTCGATCTTCTTCTAACCATTTATAAACTCTTATCAGCCGTGCGTCTCAAATAGCCTTCCTTTTCTTTAATTGCACTTATGTCGTCATCAACTACTCTGAATTCGTTAGAGCCAGACATAGTTCGGGTCACATCTGAGTCTAGTGCCAGACATGTGTACATAGGGTCAGATCTGAGGCCAGTGTCAGACATGTGTACATAGGGTCATATCTGAGGCCAGTGCCACACATGTGTACATAGGCTCACATCATAGGCCAGTGTCAGACATGTGTACATAGTTAGGGTCACATCTGAGGTCAGTGTCAGACATGTGTACATAGTTTGGCTCATATCTGAGGCCAGTGTCAGACATGTGTACATAGTTTGGCTCATATCTGAGGCCAGTGTCAGACATGTGTACATAGTTTTGCTCATATCCGAGGCCAGTGCCAGACATGTGTATAAAGTTAGGGTCACATCTGAGGCTAGTGTCAGACATTTGTACATAGTTAGGGTCACATCTGAGGCCAGTGTCAGACATTTGTACATAGTTAGGGTCACATCTGAGGCCAGTGTCAGACAAGTGTACATAGTTAGGGTCACATCTGAGTCTAGTGTCAGACATGTGTACATAGTTAGGGTCACATCTGAGGCGAGTGTCAGACATGTGTACATAGGGTCACATCTGAGGCCAGTGCCAGACATGTGTACATAATTAGGGTCACATCTGAGTCTAGTGTCAGACATGTGTACATAGTTAGGGTCACATCTGAGGCCAGTGCCAGACATGTGTACAAAGTTGGGTCACATCTAAACCCAGTGCCAGGCATGTGTACATAGTTAGGCTGACATCTGAGGCCAATGCCAGACATGTGTACATAATTAGGGTAACATCTGAGTCTAGTGTCAGACATGGGTACATAGTTAGGGTCATATCTGAGGCCAGTGTCAGACATGTGTACATAGTTAGGGTCACATCTGAGGCCAGTGTCTGACATGTGTACATAGTTAGGGTCACATCTGAGGCCAGTGTCAGACATGTGTACATAGTTAGGGTCACATCTGAGGCCAGTGTCTGACATGTGTACGTAGGGTCATATCTGAGGCCAGTGTCAGACATGTGTACATAATTAGGCTCACATCTGAGTCTAGTGTCAGACATGTGTACATAGTTAGGGTCACATCAGAGTCTAGTGTCAGACATTTGTACATAGTTGGGGTAAAATCTGAGTCTAGTGTCAGACATCGGTACATAGTTGGGTCACATCTGAGGCCAGTGCCAGATATGTGTACAAAGTTGGGTCACATCTGAGGCCAGTGCCAGACATGTGTACAAAGTTGGGTCACATTTGAGCCTAGTGTCAGACATGTGTACATAGTGAAGGTAATATCTGAGGCTCGTGTCAGACATGTGTACATAGTTAGGGTCACATCTGAGTCTAGTGTCAGACATGTGTACATAGTATCACATCTGATGCTAGTCCCAGAGATGTGTATAAATTAATTTTGATCTGGTTGGTAACGTATTCAGGGGCCTCAACAAAAGAAAAGAGCTCCAGGAGGCGTTAGACAGTTCTAAATTATATCTCGTGTCGTTGTCTCCCTTACTTTAAACAACGTGTTTGCTATGTTTTCAAGCGAGGTAATTGCGCTCAGTGTTAGTGTCGCCCTCTAGCGGCCATCTCTTCCAAAGCCTCCAGGGGGATAATGCACTGCCTTAGTACGGAGCGCTACCAGATAATTTAAACCTAAAAATAACACCATGTGTCGTCACCACTTTTCGAAATATAATTATTGTGTGAAGCTAAATGTTTTAAATCTCATATCTAAAATTGTTAGTGGTATAGTTGTATATAGTTATATTATAGTTATATGTGGGACGTGGTGGTCGAGAGGTAGCGCTCTCGACTGTCATACCGATGGTCACGAGTTCGAATCCACACGAAGGTGTGTATTTGTTCTCGGGGCCTGAGGAGTCCCCGAGTCACCCAGCTCCGAATGGGTACCCAACTAGACAATAGTTAGGCGGCTGGGGTAATGCGTGGAACCCCTATAGCCGTGGCCTGTGACCGCTACATCACTTGCCAACAGATCATCTGTCATGGTCTGTGGACGCAATTATCTTCTGCATAGAAGGAGCGTCTGTATATCTAAGATAAGATAAGATAGTTTATAGATGCTATGTTTAAAGGGAGATGAGTTTCTGGAAGGATAACTAGTGTAGCAATTTCTTACCTTTTTCGGCGTTGAATCTAAAGTTGGAATTTTTTTTTTTTTTAATTGGGCCAAATATCCAGAAAAGAACATTTTGTTCATGGATGCTTACACACTTTGTCTCTAATTTACTCTCTAACATAACAAACCATCAACACGAAAAACGTGTGTGTTGTGATGTGTTGTCATGAGTCATAGGAAAAACGTATTTCATGTTATGGAGTTTCGTGTTCTTCTATTATTTATCCTCACTTGTAAATAAATATGCATTCTATATTTTAATTTCGAATTCCAAGAAATAAATTATATTTAACAATTGGCTTGGGACGATACAGTACAGGTGAAAATAACAACTAGACCGTGACTGTATCATTCACATCATTGGGTTGTGTGACTGTATCATTCACATCATTGAGTTGTGTGACTGTATCATTCACATCATTGAGTTGTGTGACTGTATCATTCACATCATTGGGTTGTGTGACTGTATCATTCACATCAAGGAGTTGTGTGACTGTATCATTCACATCATTG
>MUZC01000169.1:43428-96714 GCA_002072015.1 Radix auricularia | reverse complement strand
CAAAGTTTTGTGACGTACTTTTTGAGTGGGGGTCGACGATTTTGTGACGACGCGTGACGTAGGGGGGGAGGGGGTAAAAAAATCGGCCAGAATCGCGTGACGTCATTTATGGACGGCCCCTAACATAAACTATATGATGGACTGAACCAATTGACAGCCACAGCGCAGTTCGTCACGGACATAGGTCTTGTGGTCTAAATCCTCCTTCAAAAGATTTTGAGAATGAAGAAGAAGAAGAATTATTGTCTAGCAAAGCGATATTCAAATTTTCTAAAGGCTCCAGTCGACTTTCAAAATCAAACTAACAGCGTGTCTCGCATATTTAATAATCAGTCCTGTCTTCTCTTGTGTCGTGTATAAGAAACATTTGTAGTTATCCCACATTTGTAAAATAAAATGTTGTTAGTATTACTAACACCACGACTAGTCTTTGTAGATAAGATCAAAGCATTCCAGCGTCGATATGCACGTCAACAGTGCATTAGTTGATGTCCTTATTTGTTCAAATTCGACTACACCTTGATCACAAGCAATCCAGGCGCGACAACGAATATTGGCTTACATCCGGGAAATAGAAACTAAAGACGTTGCTCTAAATCAGTGGTGTTTTATTATTTTTTCGGGGGGGGGGGGGGCGTGGCCAAAATTTAAACAAAACCCAAATATTTATAACAAAATGTTACCATTCCAATAAAACCCGAAAATGGAGGTTTGGCACAGAAAAACAACACACACTTGTTTTAAAACTTAACGCTATGTGTTGTTTAATTTTGTCATTATTTCGAATGTCATGAACAAGGGCATTACTCCAAGACAACATTAACGATGTAACAAGTAATAGGATTGGCTCAAAAAATTGAAACGTCATAAATTGGGTCAATATATTTGTATATAACTTCTATGGCGTTTTATGCAAATCTTATATCTAGGCTTAGGCCCTATGCCAGTGACATAATGCGATAAGTAAGTAAGTGACACAAGGTACATACTAAAACACTTTTATTATTTAACTTACCTACTATCATTATATTCTGTATAATGATTAAGGAAGTATTATTTTAGTCGCTTGATGGCTCTTGAGACTCTCCGTGCCGACTATGGCACACCTTCCATAGGTTCGCCATCACTGAATTAATTGATGAGGAGGAGTGTCAAAACTGCAGCCCGCGGACCACATGTGGACCACAACGGAATTTTGGGCTTCCCATGTAAACTAAAAGCATAATAAATAAAATATATTATGTCAATTAATTTTTAAGGCGACACATTTGTCCTTGAACTTTTTGGCTCTTCTTTTTATTTATGTCAACCCTATATAATACATTAGAGTAAATCTGTTATACAGAAGATTAGTGCGTACCACGCTTGTCCATGGTTTATGTCTAATCTTGCACATTTCATGATCCTCTGAAACTTTTGTCCACTACTGTCTGTACAATAAAATTGTAATAATTAAAAAGTCAGGAAACCTTTTCCATTAAATAAATGATGAATGGACGAATCCGTCCCCATGTAGCTTGAATACTTTTGCAGACGAAAAACTTTGTTATTTAAAAGATTTCAAACAAACAAAAAACTATTTATTGTTTAAGTGTTTCAAAATTGAGAATCGGTTTAGCTCTTAGAAATAACTGAACTGTTCCTTAACCCGACGCTGGGTCGTTGCGGCACCATTTTGAGCTGCACACCATCTCATGCCATGTGTCACGGTTCTGAGCTGCCTTCTGGGAATCGCTAAATGACAGGCCGGTCCACTCTTTGATATTGTCCTCCCAACTCTTCCTTGGTCTGCCTCTTTTTCTTCTTCCCTGGACTGTGCCTTGCAATATCGTCTTTGAGAGACCTCCAGATCTTTTCACATGCCCGTACCATCGTAATTGAGGTGAGAAGGTCCTCGTAAGGAAGGGCCAATGACAGCACTTATTTTATGGCGGACCGCTTCGTTCGTGATGTGCGCCATGTAGGAGATGTTTAGTACCTTTCGAAAACATCTCATCTCTAGCGCATTAATTCTTTTTTGTAGGTCTGCGGTGAGCGTCCAAGCGTCACAACCATACAGGAAGACTGACATTGCAAAATAGCGCATTAGTCAAATCTTTGATCTCAGGGAGAGCTCCTTTCTTTGCCATATGTGTTTAAGTTTGCTTAATGCTGCAGTTGTTTGGGCCATTCTGGCAAGAATTTCTGGCTTTGAGCCTTCATCGGATATTATAGCCCCTAGATATTTAAAGGTAGGGACCTCCTCCAGTTATTGCTCGTTTCTCCATATTTCACTGGTGAACTTATTGTTTGCCATGACCTTGGTCTTCTCTGCATTGATTTCCATACCATAGGCCTTTGATGTCTTCTCTAGCATGCAAGTAAATCTCTTAGTTCGTCCTCGCTGCCAGCTAGGCCGTCTAGAAAGAACTTACAGTAATATTGAGGGAGCGAGAGTAGAGGAGAATTTGAAAAAAACGTTCGCGCCGAATAGAGACAGACGGGGATAGGGCTGAAAAATGTTTAGGGGGAATAAAAGGGTGGTTGGGGGGGGGAATATCGGGGAGGAGTCAGGCTGCTAAGATGACATGCTTTTGGTGTCCTGGGGATACGGACATACTGAGTTGGTTCAATCTAATATTGATGGTTGTTGGTAATGGAAGAATGGGGTAAACTGTTTCATGATAGGTTAGGTAACTGGTGACATTTTAAAGGTTTGTGTTGTAAAGACTCATGGGAGAGATAAAATCCAATTTGAGAGGTTGATGGGCTTTCGAGTGTAGTGGCCATTGCGAGGGGTTAATGGGCTTTGCGAGGGTTTAATGAGCTTTGCCAGTGGTTAATGGGCTTTGCGAGGGTTTAATGAGCTTTGCCAGTGGTTAATGGGCTTTGCGAGGGTTTAATGAGCTTTGCCAGTGGATAATGGGCTTTGCGAGGGGTTAATGGGCTTTGCCAGGGGTCAATGTGTTTTGCGAGTGGTTAATGGGCTTTGCGAGGAGTTAATTGGCTTTGCCAGGGATTAATGGGTTCTGCGAGGGCTTGTAGGCATTGCGAGAGGTTAATGCAATGTTTCTCAACTTTATTTAGGTAACGACACACTAAGAATTTTTGATAATGTTTGCTATACAAAAAAAATAATAATAATAATGTAACGTAACTTACTGAAAAGATACTTTTTTTTTTTAACATATTACTGTGAAATATCATTTTGATAGTTTCACCCGCTTAAGAGAACACATACTATTCCATCGGGGCTACAAAGTTGACATTCCAACTGATTAAAGGGTAATCTATCATGTTTGCAAGTCATAATTCTTCTAAAGCCTTGTTGGTGAAAGTTGTTTGATAAAAATGTGTTATGTTGTAATTCGATCAGCTGCTCCTCCTCTGCGGTCGCCAAATTAACTTCGTCCCTGACTGCAAATTCGTCGATGTCCAGATAATCCAATTTCAAGCCAAGCACACGCTAACGTCCTGCACCACGCAAAACACACGTGATTACTGATTTCGTTGTTGATTTATTTAACGAACATTTTTATTTTAATTTATTTCTAAAATTTTATAATAACTTCAGAGCTCAGAACCCTAGTATTTTTAATATTTTTACTAAATCTCGCGACACACTAATCTGTTGCGAAACACAGATTGCGAAACACTGGGTTCATGGGAATTTCGAGGGGAAAATTGGGATTGCGAGGGGTTCATGGGCATAGCGAAGAATTAATGGGCTCTGCGAGGGTTAGCGGGCATTGCGAGAGGTAAAAAGGTAATTTGATTTTAGACAGAACTAGAACTTCTAAAATTTGACTGCTTTCCAAATAATTAAGCAGAATGAAGATTTTTTACAATCATGTTTGAACCACATCAATCACATAAAAAAATCGCCAAGGAACTTGCAAAGCCTAATTTTTCCCAACACTGAAATCCAAACTGTCCCATTCAAGTTTATCAACCTTGAAATCTGAATTGTCCCATCCAAGTTTATCAACCCTGAAATCTGAATTGTCCCGTCCAAGTTTATCAACCCTGAATTCGGAATTGTCACATCCAAGTTTATCAACCCTGAAATCTGAATTGTCCCATCCAAGTTTATCAACCCTGAAATCCGAGCAGTGCCATCCAAGTTTATCAACACTGGAAGAAATAAGCATCACCTGAACTCAGAATGCTTAACTATACCCCTCTTCCCCTCCCTAGTCATCTAGTCATCCCACTTTATCTTCATACCGTTCTCTCGTCAGGAAGTGCGTCATTACCAATGAGCTTTCACTGACTTTTCGGACTTCACCGAAGTTAAGTTTTTATTTTTCATTTCTTTTTATTCTTTTTATACGTGTATTGTTGGTTCGTTGAGGAAGGCTCTGTGCTGAAACGTTCACGGTTTTGTTACGTCATGTCAGGTTAATTCATGCACTGTTTACCTGTTTACCATTTACTAATTTATGAGCCTGATTGCAGTCTCATCGAAAGTTTGATCATTACCAATGGACACTCTTTTAGGTGAACAAACAAAATAAGTCATAGCACATTTCAACAGACAAATTTTAAAAAAACTATAGGATGTTGAATTTATGCCGATTTATTTTGAGTACCTGATTGTAAGTACCAATATGTTGTGATGAAATATTTGTTTGTACTTTTTCTTAAATCTGTGAATGGTTATTTACACAAACCTACAATATTAGTTAATTACACCAACCTACAATATTTAATGACACACACCTACAATATTAGTTAATTACACCAACCTACAATATTTAATGACACAAACCTACAATATTAGTAAATTACACAAACCTTGATAGTTTATTATACAAGCCTACAATATTAGTTAATTACAAAAACCTATTAAAGTTAATTATACAAAACTACAATTCCTACAATAGTTAATTACACAAACCTACAATAGTTAATTACACAAACCTACAATAGTTAATTACACAAACCTACAATAGTTAATTACACAAACCTACAATAGTTCATTATATAAATTTAAAATAGTTTATTACACAAACCTACAAATAGTTAAGTACATAAACCTACGGTAGACCATTAAACAAACATAGGTGTCGCTAGGAATGTTTGGGGGGGGGGGCAAAAAAACCATTTAAAAAAATTTCACTGACAATGCCATATAGGTTGATTTTTCAATTAAATTCAAATTAAGTAGAAAAATCTATAACATAAGTGGCAAAAAATCCTTAGAAATGTATGCGTAAAATTGCAAATTAGCGCTTTAATAGCTAAAATACAACAAATATTAATGCATTTAGTAAATTAAAAAGTAAGTTCTCACGAGAAAAATATATTTTGCTGGGAAATGATATACGTGTAGAAACTGCAGGATTACCAAAGATCCATTCATCCATCTCTGTGGCGCTATAGAACATTTAGGGCTTGGGCCTGCCTCACGACCTCCCTCAACTACAGCCCATTTAGGGCTTTGGCCTGCCTCACGACCTCCCTCCACTACAGCCCATGTAGGGCTTGGGCCTGCCTCACGACCTCCCTCCACTACAGCCCATGTAGGGCTTGGGCCTGCCTCACGACCTCCCTCCACTACAGCCCATGTAGGGCTTGGGCCTGCCTCACGACCTCCCTCCACTCAGGCCTTATCAATGCTTTTCTTCTCCAATATTGGATGCCCTGTTGTAGATCTTTAACTACAGTCTACATCATCCATCCATCTAAGCCTTTGTCTTCCCTTGAGCCTTTTTCCTCTAGGGTTTTGGTTGTGTACCCTCTTTACTCCTCTATTATGTGACATTCGTTCTAGGTGTCCTGCCCAGCGCGGTCTACCCTTTTTAATTTCTGCAACTATTGTGGTATCCTGATACAGACTGTATAGTTCATGGTTGGTTCTTATTCATCATCCGAACTCATCCTTTTTAGGTCCATATATTTTCCTGAGAACATCCTCTCTCATGTTTTAACAGGTTTTCTGAAGTTTTTGTTAAGGTTCAAGTTTGACTTGCATATGTTACAGCTGGTCTGATGACCGTTTGATAAAGAGTTTTGTTTGTTTCCCTTGAATTTTTTTTTTTTTGAGGATTTTCTGGCTACTAAAATATGTTCTATTCCCGGCAGGGATATCCAAAGAATGTTTAAAATATTTTTTAAAAAAACACGAAAAGTAGAGCAATCGCGGGATTCCAAAATGCCGTTATTAGAATATTTTGGGGCGTCTGTAGCATCTGACTTATCATTGGCATTGAGGACAACAGTACAAGTTCAACAGCCAGAAACTGAGGCAACTGTTTCTAATTTGATTGTCGCTGACATTTATTCATTTCTAAAATTGGATATTGGAAGGTAGGTCAGGACACACGACCTTTCAAATGAGTTGAAATTGCATGCAGCTGATTCGTGATAAAATGTATGAGTTTAGAACAGTGAGGGATCAGAGTTTTTAGATTTTAGATATGCATAGTTATCAAACTATTCACCGTGGCTTTTACACTCGCAAATGTTAAAATGTGCCTTTTGTGAATAGTGTGTGTTGTTTCTGCAAATGGTATATCGAGAAGTTCAGTTGGCAATTGTCATCAAACCTTGCACAAAATATAAAGATTTCAACGAAGATCCACATAGTCACGTGCAAAGCACATGAAACAAATCTTCTCATGAAGATATACGCAATTTTGTTGCATTATTGAAAGCCAAAGCAGTTTCTATAGGTGAGCAGTTAGACTAAACATTTAGTAGACAAATTCAAGAAAATCGCAACAAACTGGGTCCCATCATTTTTACAATAACATTTTGTGAGGGTACATGATTTAGCACTTCGATGAAAACAATCAAATTCTGATAACTTTTATGACCTGTTAGAGTTTTGTGCAATCGGGAGATGAAGTTTTTGGTAATCATTTATCAATTGGTTCTTGAAGTGCCAAGTAGGCTATATCTCGGCGACTACGCAAAACACTATAATCGAAATATTGGGTCTCTTTTGCGTGAAGAAATTGTTCGTGAAGGAAATAATTCAATTGCATTTTTTTCTATACTTGCCAACAAGACAAATGACATTTCAGACATTGAGTAGATGTCATTTGATGTTAGATGTGTCAAAGAACAAAATTGGAAAAGGATGGTTACCTAAGAATTCCTGGGATATATTCCAATTGTTGAAAGAACAGCTGAAGGTTAAGCCAAAACCATCATTAAAAATTCATTAGAATTTGGATTAGTTATAAGACAGCTTGTTGGTCAAGGATACGGTGAATGTTCTACAATTGCAGCTAAAGAAGGAGGAATCCAATCAGTAATTCGGAAAAATACCGAAAAGCAGCATTGTACATAGCAGTTCACATAAACTTAATCATGTCATGAACGATTTAAATAAGAATGCTATACGAAACGAAATAGGAACAATTAAGTCAATTATAGTGTTTTTGTGAGAAAGTAATCAGGGAAGAGAACTAAATCAAAATTACCTTTGCTATGTGAAACTAGATAGAGACATAAATATAAAATCCTACGTATTTTTATGAAACTGTGACAGAAAATGTATTTAGAACAATCAGTAACGTAATCAGTTATACGTGCAGATATTTTTTTATATGTGTACAATGTACACTGTCTTCAAGGTAATTCACTTGCAGGTATTTAGTTCAGTTTTATTGTAACAAAGTTATGACATTTTTCTTAAATGTAGTGGCGTGTGGACAAATGCTCCCTCGCACCCCCTTGCGTATGCCCATGTTTTCAAACCTACAACATTATCCTATCTCAACTATTTGACAGCACTTGACATCAACTCCGTACAGAAACAATTTCCTGTGTACAACTGTGTTTTTATCGGTAGATGCTGCCGTCTCAATAAATAACTTACAAGGGAGGAGGAACACGAAATTACTGGATTTAAAAAGTGAAAATATCATGCTAAGTATAGCTTACGATTAATGTGAACACTTTGAAATAATATGAACAAGACTAAATAAATATACTTAATTTTATAAGTTTCTTGATTTTTCTTCAAAGTCCAACTTTTTTCTTTTGTTTTTTTAAAGAAGCAACTTTTGCCCAGTATTTACATGCAGTTAACACGCCAGCGCATTTACTCCGCAAAATGTTTAGATCCTGTATAAAAAGTGTGGTATAACCCGCCCACTCTACACCCCGCACTATCCCACCACATTTGAGAAGTCATCACGCTGAACCACTCTAGTAGAATGAACTGTATGTATATATATGTATATTATCTTTCGCCACGTTATAAAATCAGATACGTTATATCAAACGATTACAGGTAGATTGTGAACAAACTACCAGAAGTTATACAGAATCTAATTTTATATTCTTTTTTTGCAAATGATAGCGCTATTGATGCAATAGACAGTAAAAAAAAAATTCAGATACCCCGCCCACGGAAATACTCGAAGGGGGTGCAGGGTTTGTATAATCTGGTATAACACGAGGTAATATGCGTGAAAATACGGTACTTAAAATATTAATAAGAAATCGGCTTGGTTAAACCCATGATTTGAAAAGCAATTCGTACATAAAATATTGATGATTGCAATGGACAGAGACTCAGTGTTGGCTATACAGACTTAATTTTGTTAATTATGAAATGTCCCACAATTACATTTTAAAAACAATGTGAGTTTTTGGAGAGTTATATTACTTTTCTCCGATAGGAGAGAACTCGGTGGTTGTAGAAGCCTCGGTGGTGGTAGTTGTAGTTGTTGTAGACTCAGTGGTCGTTGTACTTGTTGACGGCTGGGTGGTAGTTGCAGTTGTGGTCACTGGTGTTGTCACTGTAGTAGTAGCCTTAGTGGTGGTCTGAGGTGGAGCTGAACTCACGCCGTAGCAGTAGCACCGCCAAGTAGCACATGCAAGACCAGGGAGGACCACCTTGTCACATCGTCCACTTCGTGCGCCGGCCAGTTTGCACTTTTTGTTACAAACAGACCTAAAGGTAGGAAAGAGATATTCTTATATTATCTAAGACTATACAGATGCTCCTTCTAGACAGAAGAATATTACGTCCCACGCTTATCAATAGATTATGACTTGAATTTATTTTCATAAGACATTTCAATATTAAAAGTGTGTCGTTTTTTGTTTGCTTTTTGTTGTTGTCTTTTTAATTATTTGTTCTTTTGAGGCTTTTTGATTGTGAAGGCAACCTATTCCACGCCCAAATTTCAGACGGAAACTCTTGGCTACGGGAGCGGAACAGTAATGTTAACCCTAGGTCAGTGCTTCGTGTGTGTTTATTTTTTAAAATATTATGAAATATGTTTATTTCATAATGACAGAGACACGTGAAAAAAAAGTTACCGGAACGCAACCTGAAAATGCAGTAAGACTAAACATTACAGCCAGTAAGTTCAATAATTAAAAAGAATGTGTGGGGGGGGGGGGAATGCCAAAACACCGTTCCGGTGCGTTCCGCAAGAAAAAAAAGTCCTTCTTATGTCAATCTGTTGGTTGTAAATGTTTATCTTTGTGCTGTATTTTCAAGATAGACTCTAATGCTACATGTACTATGACTACTTTACTCTTTGTTCTTCTGTCTTATTTCATGAAAAGATTATGCAACACGTTTAAACAACACCAGAATAAACGTGATTGTATTGAGGAGCAAATTTGAGGGGCCTCTCATAACCAGCAAAAGGTTCTTTTTTTTATTTGCTTCCTTAACCAGCGAATATTCGCATAACAAGTGATTCAGAAATGGAAAGTCACATTTCCCAGAAATACATTTATGACCGGCACTTCCGCTTGATGCATTATTCTGTGTTAAGCACTGAGTGTGTTAGCGTATTGTTTTCGTGTGTGATCAACGGTTTTTACAAATTTTGTACTCAGACATTATTCATAAATTTTTATGTGCAAAGTGTAAATGCCTTCAAAAAAAAAAAAAAAGCTGACAATCATAAGAGAGAAGACATATGTACTTTGTACGAAGTGGATGACTCTTGAACAGTGAGAACAAGGTTACTAATCTAGCGCGCAACTACTACAATCGGCCAACATCAACGATCTGCACTATTGTCAAGAACAATTAAGAAGATCGATGCTTCAAATGGAACGCCAAGAATTATACGAAAAGGTTACGCCATATTCTCGTCAAACTTTGAATCGTCCAATATGTCTTTGGACAGTTTTCTAGTTAAAATGGAATCATTATTTGTCATAAATTCATATTTTTGTTTACTTTTTTTCAAACCTAAATTGTATTCCATTTGTTTTAGTCTTTAACAAATACTAAGTAATTTTACTTGAGTAATGTTAATTTTTTTAAAGTTTCAGCATGTACCGGCTTATACTATTTGTATTGGGAAAATTTGTTTTGTATAACGAGTGTTTCGCATAACGAGTAAGACTCTTGAACAAATTAAGCTCATTATGAGAGGTATCTCCAATTAAAAACATTGTATTGCCGTCCGCTTTTTCTTTTGTTCCTCACCAAAATTTAATAA
Organism: Radix auricularia; assembly: GCA_002072015.1. Classification (NCBI taxonomy): domain Eukaryota; kingdom Metazoa; phylum Mollusca; class Gastropoda; family Lymnaeidae; genus Radix; species Radix auricularia. The sequence continues at coordinate 86,305 of MUZC01000169.1, read as the reverse complement.
CTCTTGTTTCTTCAGAATTTTTATACCTCCTTGAATTTCAATGTAAAATTGATTCAAATTAATAAAAGCATGTATGATTTATTGAGCAGTCTGAATTGATAGATGAATAACCTACATAAAATCTGAATTGATAGATGAATGACTTACCTGTTACATGTCGAGTCATTTTCCTCGGAAGATGATTCCGACGATATTGCAGCCAGTGGCAACAGTAGTAAGATAACAATGAAGATCTTCATCTTGAACAAGAAGAACTGGTGCCCAGCAAGATCGATACTAAAATATATTAGTACAAGTACTGAACAGCGGTATTCAGGTTAATTCGCTTTAAATAAAATAAATCATAATTTTTAAGCTCAACTTCATGGATATTGGTCATTGTAAATACTTATTTTATTCAGCAAATAATTTGTTTATTTCTTATATTTTTATTGCTGCTAGTTGATTAAATGTGAAAAAATTGACAAGAGCTAAACTTTTCGTTTTTTGTGAATAACATTTCTGTGTTATGTAATAAAATCTCGACTTATTCCGACCAACGAAGTTTTTTTTTAAATTGTATTTTCCTATCGTTCCACAGAGTTAGCTAGAAAGTATTTCATAAACAATAAATAATATAAAAGCCCAGGTCACTCACTCACTCACTGGATGTGGAATGCTGAGGAACGATGTACAACAGTCTACAACAGTTAGTTGAAAAATCGTGTGGTGATTAGCGCTGTAAAAATATTTAAAATGACGTCATTGTTTGGTGTGCATCGGTGCGCAAAATACAACACCTATTAGTAAATACTTTGCGTACATTTCAGAAAGTTTAATATTTCGTTTTTATCAAAAAAAGGACAAGTTAGTTGGGCTTTTGAAAAAGGTTGGCGCCGTAGGCGCCCTAAAAAAGTGGGCGCCGCAGGAGCCACGGCGCCCCGGCCCAATCTAGTAAATAATATAATAGTCCAAGTCACTGGATGTGGAACGCTGAGGAACGATGTACAACAGTCCATATCAGTTGAAAAATCGGGTGGCGATTAGCACTGTAAAAATATTTAATATGATGATGTCATTGTTTGGTGTGCATCGGTGCGCAAAATACAACCCCTATTATTAAATACTGTGCGTATTACTTAGACACCCTAAAAAAGTGGGCGCCGCAGGCGCCACTGCGCCCCGGCACAATCTAGTTTTTAATAAATGTCAACGTCCAGTTATTTGATCAGGGATGTGAACCGACTATAGTGTATTAAAGTATGACACAAAACAAACGTTAAATTCACGTGTAGCATGATTGTTGATACTAAACGACAACTTTGTCTGAAACTATACAACCCCAACTAGCGACACCGACAAAGATACCATTGAGCCTAAGACACATGTTTGTCCTCCTTCAATGGTGAGAACACCGATGAGGACAATGTCAACTGGATACTCCACAAACTTACAAACAGGGAAAAGAACGTATCTAAACCATAGTAATGCTGAATGTGGTTATGTCTTTGCTAAGATCAAATTGATTTATTAACAGATCATATTGTTTTTTAACAAGTCAGTTTGTTTTTTAACAGATCAGATTGTCTTATTAACAGATCAGATTGTCTCTTTTAACAGATCAGATTGTCTTATTAACAGATCAGATTGTCTTATTAACAGATCAGATTGTCTTATTAACAGATCAGATTGCCTTATTAACAGATTAGATTGTCTTATTAACAGATCAGATTGTCTTATTAACAGATCAGATTGTCTTATTAACAGATCAGATTGTCTCTTTTAACAGATCAGATTGTCTTATTAACAGATCAGATTGTCTTATTAACAGATCAGATTGTCTTATTAACAGATCAGATAGTCTTATTAACAGATCAGATTGTCTTATTAACAGATCAGATTGTCTTATTAACAGATCAGATTGTCTTATTAACAGATCAGATTGTCTTATTAACATATCAGATTGTCTTATTAACAGATCAGATTGTCTTATTAACAGATCAGATTGTCTTATTAACAGATCAGATAGTTTTATTAACACGTTAATATCTTATTGTTGGTCTGAAAGAATAGGAAAGAATGACGTTCAAATCTATTTTTTAAAATTAATGTAGATTTCTAGTGATCAATTAGTTAGTTGAACATAATTCGTTTCCTTGTGAGTTGCATGCTTAACTAATATAAAGATGGAAAAGCTAGTACATAAAATATTGTACAAAATTGTTATGTCCATTAATAAAGAAAATGACGAGATTTTTAAGTTATGAAATATGCTAATTAATATTTGTAAGGGAAGACATTTTAAGTTTTCTACCGTCTTATCAATATTATATTTAATAGTATTTGAAAAAATGTTTTGTCTTTAATATTAACATTTCGTTAGTCCATTGTCCGAATGTATCTATTAGAAGACTTACCGTTCTGTCTTTGTTAAAGATAGGCAATCATGAAGTACCATGAAGTCAATGGTTAAGCCCCTTATATAGTTCCTAATCGTAGGCTATTAATGCATTCCTCAAAGACCAGTGACCCGTTTTGGTCATAGTGACTTAACACGCGAGACATGGCCTTTGATATCATGGGAAAATGGGATTTTCTGTTAACCATCAGGGATTGAAACATGTGTATGTCTACCTCTGGTATTCGCATGTCTTTCTCGAATATGTGAAAGTGCATATCAACTATATGAAATTCTATCTCTAATATTTGCTAATCTATATATATATATATATAATGTTTGCATGTCTTTCTCTGCTTTGTGTATCTATTTTCAATAAGTGCATATAAATATTTCTAATATGTGCATATCTATATCTAATATGTGAAAATATATAACTTATATGTAAACTGTCTTTAATATGTGCATATATAATATATATGTAATATGTGCTTATCTCTATCTAATATGTGAATGACTATCTATAGTATGTAAATGTATATCTGTATAATGTTAATGTTTATTCTTGTTTATCGAATGTCAATCTTCTTGTACCGATACATCAGAGAGTATTTTAACTCGATACTTTTGTGGATTTCTAATGTATATGATAGTATATCATTTTTTATACAATTAACTAGCTGTCCAGTGTCCAGTCTCGCGTTGCAAAGATCTCGGTATAAAGTAATACATTTAAAGAAACCAATGAGTGGAACTTTTTTTAAAAAACAAATATGACAGAAACCTTCGCGTAAGTGTGCTAAAATGGTACAGAGAAATAAATAACATTTACAGAGCTTGCAAAAGAAAAAACTACATTAAAGGCGACGGCTCCAAATGGGTGATACATTTTTTTAAATATATTACCAATTTTATCAAGTTATTAAGGTGAGCGTTTGGATAAAATAATTATAATAAGGCTTACATCTTTAAAGAATATAAAAGGCCCCGGGGTCCCAAAAAAGTGCAAGGCATGAGTTTCAACATCCTTATATAGTTCAATCTTGTGTAAGATGTAAAGGTCAAAGCCTGTAAATTGCAAACTGGTTCATGCTGGATATTTTGGTTAATATTTTTCAAAATCCTGTAATATTAAATTGGGAATAATGTCTAAAATGTTTTTAAAAGATATTATTGGGCTTCAGCCATGAAGAAATGTAAATTATGAGTTCAATTCCCTATACTATTTTAATATGGCCAACCAAGTTTTTAGGTACCAAGTTTAATCAACATCCAGTAGCTAATGTTGAATTTTTAAACAAAATAAAATTCTTTATATACGAGACATAACTATAAGGATGTTCATTATAATACGCAGCGCAAGGCAATCCTGAAATCTAAAATTTTAGTTATGTCTCGTAAAACATGTTTAATATAATGCACACCAACCGTGGATATATTTTTAAAGTTTTTTCAATATCATACGCACCTTATTGCACGACAGGAAATGTTGTTCCATGTAATACTCACCAGGACACTCTATCTCAAAAATTAACATGATACATAGAGATAAATAAATAAAATCTAAAAATTTAATATTTTAATTACATTACTTTCGATCGATCTGAAATTTTGATACATCCTTTTTATCATCGGCACGAGCTTGCCTGCAAAATTTCAGCTCGCCAGCATACGGGTAAGTGGGTTAAAAATTGATCCAAAATTTTTCGGCACTCAGCAAGCAGACACCACGAGTTAATATAAAGGATTTAAAAAGAAGAAAAAAGACATTAATTATTTACTTACAAACACTTTGTAACTCTATGTGAATAAAACTCTTTTTAAAAATCCTTCATATTAACTCGTAGCGTCTGCTTGATTGCTTGATTGATCCCTTGCTTAATTGTTTGATCGTTTGCCGAAAAAACTTCGGATTGCTCTTAACCCACTTCCTCATATGCTAGCAAGCTGAAATTTTGCAGGCAGACTCGAGCCAACGATAATAATTATTTATTAAAATTTGAGATGGTTTGAATATACTGTATTTAAATTAATGAAGTTTTAGATTATATCAATTCATCTCTATTTATTTGTGCTAGAGTGTCGCGGTGCGTATCATATTTAACAACTTTTTAAATATTTTACTGTCGAGCGGTGCGGTGCGGTGCGTATTATATTGACGATACCTTTTTAAAAATCTATTCCCGATCTGTAAATCTAAATGCTATTAATTGCTGATCGGTCTCAGGGTGCGCACTATGTTAAACATGTTTTAATAACTCTTTTCATGTGATCAAATCGAGCTGAATTTTAGCAGGCAAACTGTAGTAGTTGTTTTTGTTTTTGTTTACTATAAATCCTTTATATATGAGATATAACTCAAATTTTGGATTTTTGGATTGTCGTGCCATGCGTATTATAATAAACATACTTTTAGTTATGTCTCGTAAATAAGGGATTTATAGTAAAAAAAAAAAAAAAAAAAACTTCGCTTTTCACGGTATTTTTATTTAAAGCAAATTTTTAATGGTGTGATCTTTCCCACCATCACAGTTTGAACGCAATATTATCAACTTAATCAAGTTTTAGTGTTTTTTAATTCCTTTCGCCCATCAAACATTTAACATGGATGCACATGAGCTGACATACAAGGTGTAAAAACATCAGGTGCTTGCATATCTTTATCACATGGATGCGCTCCGCTAGATGCAGTCAGCGAAAGAAGCAAATGATGAATAACTTGAGGCGAAATGGGTATCCGATATCGAGGGCTTTGAGTTCATAATACCCAAAACACTAGAAACATTAACCACAACCTGGAAACCCAGTCGAAGTAGAAAAGAATCTTATCAGATATCTGCTACTTAAATGATTATTTGTGAAAATGAGAGCATGGTGAGGCCTAAAAAAAAGTGATAAAACTGTGAACTAAATAGAAATAAACTTTGTACAAGCATATACGTTCACTGACGCAACTACTTTTCTGACTCATGCCCTTCCTATCTTACTGAACTTCTTTCTCTATACTCACCCTGTCGTTACTTACGGTCTTCTGCAGACAGATTTATTTTTCAGTCCTTTATACACGCATTAAAAACATCTATTTTATAATCAAATAAAACCAAATTATAATCTATAGGGTTCTTCATTTCTAAAACCGGAAAACGTCATAGCTCATTTCGTAATGTTCTATTTTTAGATTACATTTTGGCGGAACAGTGTTTTTGAGGCATGAATACAGTCAAATCACTATGTTCTCAAAATTGTTAGCTTAGTAAAATTACGAAATAGTTTTTAATTTTGCAAGTTCAAGTAGCTGTCTTAAATTAACGAAGAATTAAAAATTAGCGGATAAGATCAATCATTCTCAATGTACCTACATTCAAGTATTGACTCGTATCTTTTATATATTCTTTTTGAATTTTGTCCCTAAAGAAGATAAATTTAGATATAATATTTCTATTAATAGATTTCTGCCATATTATGAACATCCCTATTGCACATACACAATGTCCCTGCCGTTAAGGCCTTCAATGACTGAGAATAACAAAAATCTTTTCAAACTTAAATTTCCGTATAAACAACCCGACATTTCTTTTACTGACAAACGTTGCTTATGTGTACCACCCATGCAATTATATGTTTTGTTTAATTAAGACAGCAATCTTTTATATTAAATGCGATATATAGAAATATGTGTGTGGGTTTGCCACCATTTTTATTTAAGGCACGGTGAGCACAACTTCCGGCTGGTGTAAATTACTTTTATTGTCAGTATTATTTATATATAACTCACATATTACCTGTCCAAAATGACGGCAGTTTTCAAAATAAAAATATTTTAGTTGATATCTATTAATTTTGAAAAAAAAAATACACATCAAAATAGAAAAATAATGTAATACTAAACTTTCATTTCTTTTATTTGTTTTTATCTTGAACACTTTTATGCAGACGTTGGAAAAGTGTTATTGTTTTCAGGGCTTTTTTTTTTAGTGGTGCAGCGTTGCTTTCTAAAATTAGTAGCGTTACAAACGGAAGGACATACATAGCAAATTATGTATATTGATTATTATTACTATAACCATTGAACCATACGACCAATTTTTTAATATAAAATAAGTGACCACAAATAACGTATAACCATTCCAATAAAACAGATTCAAGTATCAAACAGTAACAAGATTTAAGAAGGAAGCAAACGTTTCACGATTGAATATCAATTACAGAATCTTTTCACCTATGTAAATTTGATTTCTAATCGTGAAGTCCCTACTGTTTTTATAACTGAAAATCCTACACGTGGAGTAAAATCAGCTGTCCCGAGCCTGCGCTCTTCATGGGGCTTCCCGGAAAACCCCCTCAGCTATAACTAATTGGATCTGTCATGAATATTTATATTTAGAATTTTTTTGAAACTGTCTCTGGCATGCATTATACGGAGAGAGAAATGTCAACATTTTCAATGATTTGTTGTCTTCAACAAGCAACGTCCGGTGTGAGTGAATTGTTTGACAATGAGAATGTCACAAAGATGGGAGGGGCAACTGAAGCCATGCGCAAACTGTGCCCCTGCACAGGACCCACAAAGCCCACGGACCGCCACCCCAATCAATGTATTTTAAGATAAACAGAAAGGTGAAATAACAACACATGTGACGGAATATGTGCCCGAAAAGCATAGCAAAGCGGCCATCAGTTTTTGTCCCCCCCCCCCGGTCCCCACGAGCCTATAGCCGCCGATTAGCTGTAGACATAAATTGCATGACACTGACATAACTTTGACATTTGTTCTAGATCTCCTTGAAACATGACGTTATCGCCAGATTATGCATAAAATACCAAAAAGAAATTTAAGACCATGTCGACAAACCAAATGCTTGTGTATAAAAATTGCATCCTGGCAATTCAGTAATGATTTACGGCACCTGAGGATATGACAAGGAGTCCAGCAGGGGGGGGGGGCTACGTTATTATGTCGCAACTGTAAACTTTTGTCTGTACAAACCGTGCATGAAGAATTTAAACATGCCACAAAGAATAGGCTGGATTACATTACATGATCGTTTTCAAGATGCCTGTGTAATTTACCATCAAGCATCAAGAAGAGTTTCCTATTTTTGTCAAAGTAAATGTTTTAATAAATGAAGATCGCAAGGAAGCATGCTGTTAGCGAGGGGGGGGGGCAGGGGGATTCATAATGTTTCATGCGCCAAGTTTTAAGGGGCAGTAAAATGAAGCTTTAAAAAATTATGTTTAAATAAATTATTACTTTAAAATATATCGTTAACATGATCCCTGCAGTGACTGCAGCAAACTTGTCACGTGGTACGTCTGCTATCCACAGCTAGTGGAGATGTAGATTTTTAGACAGCTGGTCCCATGACACATTTTGATAGTAAAGAACTTAACGACTTCTGGAGATCATAGCAAAGTTAGAAGGAGAAAAAATATGAGTTGGGGACAATTCTGAAGACGTGGTTCTATCTTCAAGAGGAGGTATTATATTAGAAAAACGGGTGGCGGCAGGGGAAGATTATGTACACAGCATTCTATTTTGCTAAGAATTTTTTCAAGAACTGCTATCAGTGTCGCTAGTTGTGAAAGGAGCTTCTTCAAACTGAACTTGATTTTTTAAAATTATTATATTTGTTCCACAATAAGGGATTTAAGACTATAAAATCTGGCCTTCTAGTCCATACAACAAGTTATAACATATAATTTGATATTTTGATGGCATAATACACTAATTTTCTACTATGAAAGTTAGTAAAGTGCATGAATAAAAATGTTTATTTAATAATGTATACAATTTTTTGTTTCTAAAAAAAAAATCCAAAACAAAAAAAAACAACAAAAAAAGCTATCTTTAGCAATAAATAAATTACGTCCCAATATTTCGGCTGATTTCTCACCCTCTCCCGCCTCATTACACGTCGTCATAAAAAATTAGACCCCCTTTTCAATGTTCCATCTCAAAGCTTTGCCCCCCCCCCCCAATTAAAGCCTTATATTCCATTTGAAAATGAGCATTTTTACAATCATTTTTGTGTCATTTAAGTATGTTTTAGGTGTAAGGCTGCACTATAATATCGTAACACCGGTGAAGCCCTGTAAATAAAGTATCAGAAATCAAATATTTAAGAGAAACTTTAATATAAATCATAATGTTGTGCTTTTTATGTGACGTCACATTTATCAAACACACACCCCACATACACACACACACTATAAACTACGTACACCAGACCTCACAGATGCTGTTCAACCGATCCCTTAGTCCTAATGGGATCACCCATACATCAGACCCCACAGATGCTGTTCAACCGATCCCTTAGCACTAATATGATCCCCCATACATCAACCCCACAGATGTTGTTCAACGGATCCCTTAGGTCTAATGGCATCACCCATACATCAGACCCCACAGATGTTATTCAACGGATCCCTTAGGTCTAATGGGATCACCCATACATCAGACCCCACAGATGTTGCTCAACCGATTAACTGAGATGATCCTTCTCCATCCTTTCAAGCAGACCTTCTCAAGTCAAGGTTGACAGTAGCAGTAGCGCTATAAGCGACAAACTTTGAATGTCTCCAATAAAGTGTTGAGCAAAAGATAGGTGTGAAAGCGGGATTTGAAGGAAAGACACAGTCAAAGAGATGAAACATGAAATTTTATAACACAAGGTAATGGATACCCGCCTATTCTCAATACATTTTATTCAAATGCAATGGACATCAAATTCAAAATAACTATCAAAATTTATTATTCCTCCATTCTCCGCTACTCTAAACCAAGTGCCCCAAAAAGAAATCTCTACGACCACACACGACCTAAAACTCTCAGGCAATGAAAAGATGCGGGCGGTAGCAAGTTAGGAAACTTTAGAAGAGATTACTGCAAGACGCCCTACTGCGACCTCCCAGGGAATCTCAAGAAATCGACGTGGTAATTGGTTACTGTCCTGTTTTAAGTCCACAGTTCAAACGACGACTTTTAGCTGCGATATTTTTTATTTGTGTGTGTATGTGTGTGTATCTGATTTACATCTCTTTGAAATCCCACAATCTTCTTTTTCTTTACCATCACAAGTGTTTACCCTACCCACTTTTTATATCATGGCGCTTTTATTAAGGTTCCATGGCATTTTATCGACATATGTACGATAAAAATTAATGTAACGTGAATTTAAAAAAATATATATTCACTGTTACAGGGTGCATTAATATGTTGCCACACTTGAGGATTAAACCCATCGTTTAACACCTGTGCACAGACATCCTTATTTCAAACCAGTGGTGTCCTAACATACTGCAAAGGGACCATACTCCACGAGGTACAAATATGTGGGGCGGCGGTTTAATATAACAATAAAAATGGCATATGTGTAGACTAATGTATTGATTTGTCATTTGCCTTTTTGATATTTTGGGGGGCGGGGGGGTGAAGGGGACATTAATGTCGCAGTATTTGAGCCTGTATAAAAGTTTAAAACCAACACTAGAAATTATAGTAGAATAAAGATATCTATTCTATACAATAATAATAATAATATCCCCTTTTTGAGACAATAATGGCTTACCGGGTAAGTTACGTAGCGTTAACAATGCCCCGGGGGCCTTGCCAGCACCGAGGCTCGTACCCGTGACTCTCTTTTGCCTCGGTCCGGCAGTCCAGCGTGTTACCGCTAGACCGCCGCACCCTAATCCTATTTGATGGAAGGCAATTTTCTGTGCTGTCATCGATAGCGATTGGTCCCTCAGACTGATATTGAATAACATAGCCAATCATAAATATTAAACCTCATTTACATATTTATAAAATTTACGCTGACTTTCAAAACAATTTTTTTTTTAATATTGTGCAGTATTTTTTCCAAGACTATATTTTGAGCGATGCGCTTTCAAATATATTATATTGTCAAACTACCATGCACACATTTTCTTGTGCGCATATTAAATTGAGCTGTGGCTTTTTTTTTTTTTAAATTTATTTATTTTAATGAATACGTTAAAAACATGTTTCATTATAATTGTCACACGATGCAAGAGCTTAACTTTTCGCACGTGTAAATGAAGTTCTGAAATTTGTTGAATTCTTTTGTGATTCACATTTCGCTATTAAATAAGTATCTCATTCTAATTATTTAATTAGTGTGTGAATTTCACGTGGGAAACGATGGCCCAAGTCAAATATTTCCAACATAGAGATAATTATAAAAACAAATGTGTATATATAATTATCTACGTCGCCCAACCATGCGGGACAACACGCACTCACGCACGCCGACTCTCTAACCATCTTAAATATATGTGTGTGCAAAGAAGCATGACGGATGGCCCTCACTGAGGTCGACCACCGACCAATCAGTTTATGGTTGGCAAGCAATGGTAGTGGCCGGGGGGCGGAGGGGGGTCATCGAGACCAACAATGTTTTTTTGGTTCATTAATTTTGTTCCTTCATATCATAACATACATTTCGTAGTGTAGAGGTTATTACATTCGCCTAGCACGCGGAAGGTTCTGGGCTCAAGCCCCCGGAAAGGATTTTCTTAAATGTTTATTTCTTTGCCCGTTCTTTTCCCCCGTTCTTTTTTAACGTGACTTCGCAAAATTGCTGTAAACTTTATTGCTCAACATTGGGATAACTTAAGCGACGTGCTCACCGGAAAACTAGTCATACAATCTCCTCAACAATACGTTCAGTACATGTATACTTGAGGAGTATATGGTGGTGAGACAGAAAGAATAGCGATGTTCGAAATACTTCCCACAAATATCATCATTTAATTCCGAGAACGTATTCGAGTCTACAATCCCGGTCGACATTTGTCTATATACCTGCTCTTTAGCGGTCGTTCCGATCATGGTCCTTACGACGTTTACTTGCTGTTGTTGACAACATTGGAATGTCCACACAAATTTCAGGTCCAACTTATCACAATAATGGGACATCACCTTGCATCTATCCTGATTAACATGCACAACCACATTTCAAAACAGACCGGATATCGAGATTTTCGCCACTTTCCGGATTCGGCAAATACTTATCGCAGATCCGAATAGTATCCATAGATCAGTGTAGTATGGAATTTATGAAGCCAAATTAAATTATAATTAATAAGTTTATGAACAAATAGAATTCTATATAAAAGTAAAAAAACAATAACCAGGAATGAGCGGTACGCGTTGGGATTTACAGTAAAAAAAAAACGTTAGGTTTTTTCTTACGTTTTTCAAATAATTTTATAATGAATAGTATTTTTGCCGTGATGCATACTTATGGCCGTTGAGACGACAGTTGGAGGAGAGGTACAGCAAGACACCGAAACGACGGCGGATGTCCTTGGACGGGCTTTGTTGCTCGTTCTATACAATAAGCCTTGAAAAAAAAACGTGTCTAAAAATAACTATAGCCGCAAATGCTGTGTCGAAATTTGTGATGGTTATTTCCTTTTTCAAGTTGGAATAAATAAATAATATAACGTCATTGAGTTTTACAATAGAAAGTCATGGAGCGTCGTAAAAATATCCCAACTTCATCGGCTTTAGTTTACAAAATCAAGGTTGGTAAGCAATAAATTGTCTGCTGATCTGAGCATAATTTGTTCTCACTGTATTTTGTGTTTTAAACATTTTATTATTTTTGGTTTTCTTATTAATTTCATTTCCTGTTTACAGAAAAAATCCACAACTCAGTGTATTATTGAAGATAAGGCCGCAGGTAAGTTAAAAAATTATACTTTGGACCCTCGTCCTCCTGTTTTGAACTCATCTAAGACCATCAAATCAACACCAATATAAAGCTTGGTTTCTAAGACCATCAAATCAACACTAATATAATGCTTGGTTTCTAAGACCATCAACACTAATATAATGCTTGGTTTCTAAGACCATCAATACTAATATAATGCTTGGTTTCTAAGACCATCAAATCAGCACTAATATAATTCTTGGTTTCTAAGACCATCAACTCAATACTAATATAATGCTTGGTTTCTAAGACCAACAAATCAACACTAATATAATGCTTGGTTTCTTAGACCATCAACTCAACACTAATATAATGCTTGGTTTCTAAGACCATCAACTCAACACTAATATAATGCTTGGTTTCTAAGACCATCAACTCAACACTAATATAATGCTTGGTTTCTTAGACCATCAACTCAATACTAATATAATGCTTGGTTTCTAAGACCATCAACACTAATATAATGCTTGGTTTCTAAGACCATCAAATCAACACTAATATAATGCTTGGTTTCTTAGACCATCAACTCAATACTAATATAATGCTTGGTTTCTAAGACCATCAACACTAATATAATGCTTGGTTTCTAAGACCATCAACACTAATATAATGCTTGGCTTCTAAGACCATCAAATCAACACTAATATAATGCTTGGTTTCTAAGACCATCAACTCAACACCAATATAATGCTTGGTTTCTAAGACCATCAACACTAATATAATGCTTGGTTTCTAAGACCATCAAATCAACACTAATATAATGCTTGGTTCTAAGACCATCAAATCAACACTAATATAATGCTTGGTTTCTAAGACCATCAACACTAATATAATGCTTGGTTTCTAAGACCATCAAATCAACACTAATATAATTCTTGGTTTCTAAGACCATCAAATCAATACTAATATAATGCTTGGTTTCTAAGAAAATCAAATCAATACTAATATAATGCTTGGTTTCTAAGACCATCAACTCAACACTAATATAATGCTTGGTTTCACAAAAAATGTTCAAAACTTTGGAAAAGAAATTAGAAAATGGCGCCCACGAAAGACACATGCCCGTCGCAACTTTTTCTCCCTTCAAGTGCATCATAATCTTTGCACCAGTAGATATGAGGTAGTCTAAGCCAAATTTTGCGCAAAATTCGATGTTAGTTTGAAGCTATAAATTTTGAAATACATATGTTATTTTCGTATATGAATGCCAATTTTTTTTTGGTTTAACGCATGATGTATTCAGTTAACCTCATACATCGGCTCAGTATAAGTCATTATTCACTCTTTTGTCCACATTGTTTCCCACAGTAACAATAAATACTATCCACATAAAGACAGTTATAAAGCTGTGAACATGGCTTTAGCATTGAAAGGAATTGTTTTATATTTTAAATGGATTCGGGGCAGGGAATCTTGCTAGTTATGACTGTAGCCCTTTTGAACTAGGGATGTACTGGATTCAATTTTTTTAATCTGTAGCTGGATTTTGCCAGAGTTTTTAAGTGAAATCCGGACAGAGCCGGGGCCCAATTCTTAAAAATTGCCGGATTCTGTATGAGCTCCAGCTCATACAACAGTTACAATCCTACTATAAACTCTTTAGTCTGTTAATCAGAGAATGGGTGTAAATACGGCTTGAGAAACACTGTCTAATTTTTAAAAAAAGCTTAAGAAACACTGTCTAATAAACAATGTTTGAAAAACAATATCTCATAAACAATGATTTAGAAAAAATGTTTTATATACAAGGCTTCGGAAAAACTGTCTAAAATGTCTTCTATAACTATTATTAAAAAAAACATTCAAACATGGATTTAGTTGTAAGGGTAAGTGACAAAATTTAAATGAAATCATACTTACTTTTTTTATTTTAGGGATCAAAAAATTTCAATATGAATACCGAAATCAGTCATGTATAAAGATGTATCATCTTCAAACACGGTAGAGCTATAAATGTTTCAATTTATAATTTGTTTTACATTTTTATTTATCAAAAAATGTATTTTGTGTCTCTTAAAATAACTCAACTTTATTATTAAAAAAATAACGAAGCAAACTAAAATCTTTAACAAACTTGACTGAACACCTTCAAGAAATTTCAATTAAAACATGTTTCCAAGCTAAATATAATCCACCTAAAATCAAGTCTAAAAGGCTATACAGATAGCCTAGAGATAGAAAATGTGACTTCCCATGACTTTAATTCATGGTGTCATGAAACCTTCTGAATATTATTTATGGCGCTGTGAGGATTTATTTAATTTATGGGAAGTGTTTTTGTTCCCAGGTGATGGAAGTGTAGGATTTTATTAAAGTCAGTTTTTAAACTGCGCCATTCCCTAATTGAAATAAAATTTACTGATGACGCCTTTTGCTTGACTCAAGTATTCAAAACATGTCGTCGAGTCACTCAAGATTTAAACACATCTCAAAGTGTTTATGTAACAAACTAGTTGTGTTTCATTGACCTATCTGCCATATTGTATTACGTAACACTCGTGTTGTTTCATTGGCCTATCTGATATATTGTGTTTATGTAACACTCGTGTTGTGTTTCATTGACCTATCTGCCATATAGTGTGTATGTAACACACGAGTTGTGTTTCATTGACCTATCTGCTATATTGTGTTTATGTAACACACGTGTTGTGTTTCATTGACCTATCCACCGTAGTGCGTGTATGTAACACACGTGTTGTGTTTCATTGACCTATCTGCCGTATTGCGTGTATGTAACACTCGTGTTGTGTTTCATTGACCTATCTGCCATATAGTGTGTATGTAACACACGAGTTGTGTTTGATTGACCTATCTGCCATATTGTATTATGTAACACACGTGTTGTGTTTCATTGACATATCTGCCGTATAGTGTGTATGTAACACACGTGTTGTGTTTGATTGTCCTATCTGCCATATTATTCTCAAGACATGCTAAAATAATTAATTCTTTCGGCAGACTACGCTCAAACAAAAAAGTTATAAAATTAAATAAAAGATACGAAAGGACGTAATTCAACATTACAATAATTTGCTGTGACTCAACATACAATACATTGAATTGTGGCCCATTAGATGAGGAATATAGGATGGCTTTAGGATTATAGGTTGACTATAGAAATATAGGTTGAATATAGGAAAATAGGTGGACTATGTGAATATAGGTTGAGTATAGGAAAATAGGTGGACTATAAGAATATAGATTGACTATAGGAATATAGGTTGACTTTAGGAAAATAGGTTGACTATAGGAATATAGATTGACTTTATCAATACAGGTTGACTATAGGAATATTGATTGATTATAGGAATAAAGGTTGACTATAGGAATAAAGGTTGACTATAGGAATATAGGTTGACAATAGGAATATAGGTTGACTATAGGAGTATAGAATATAATATCTACGTTGATTAATGTTTTAAAAGTTCTATCTGCGACACGGTTTTACTTGTACAGAAGAAACTGGATTTCAGAATATCTCTCATATAGCCGAACATTTCGATCATTGGCTCTTAGACAATCATGCTAATGTTTGTTGTTGTTTTTTTTTTTAGAATTGTTACACCATCTGCAGGTCCATATTCCGTGGTGGTCGAGAGGTAGCGCTCTCGATTGTCATACCGATGGTCACGGGTTCGAATCCACACGAAGGTGAGGATTTGTTCTCGCGGCCTGAGGAGTCCCCGAGTCACCCAGCTCCGAATGGGTACCTAACTAGACAATAGTTAGGCGGCTGGGGTAATGCGTGGAACCCCTATAGCCGTGGCCTGTGACCGCTGCATCACTTGCCAACAGATCATCTCTCATGGTCTGTGGACGCAATTATCTTCTGCATAGAAGGAGCGTCTGTATGTCTAAGATAAGATAATTGGGGAAAAACTTAAGTTAATTTTCTAGAACTCTATTAGATTTCTACGTTAAAAATGATGATGAGAGGTTGTAAAAATATGAAACTCATTTAAAAAAAACACTCTTCCTTCAGATACGACCCTGACCTTGCATCCATACAAACACACCCTTATATTTTTTCAAAAGGTAGCAGTTGAAGAATTAATGTTGTTATTTTCTGACCCAAGCTCCCGGTCCCTGGATGAATAAATCTTAAGAGGACGTTTATCTCTCATCACACTGAGTGACGTGTCAGCTGACACAACACAAGGCACGTCGTCTAACGGTCGCACGGTGTCGGGGATGTTATTGGCTGGGGCGCATCTAAGCTTGACATGTCGTAACTTTACCTCAGCTGTTGTTCAAAACTCTGACATTGTCAGGGATAATATTAGTATGGGTTAATGGTGTTTTCCCGACCTGTGTAACGTCTAGGCTAGTCTGATGCGCGGTGAGCATTATATTGGAGATATTTTAAGTTATGACGTAAGATGTAAGTTATGATTGGATGTGACGCGATAGAGTCGTGGTTTGTTATTGATAGCGAGTAGAACTGTGAACATTAGTGTGTCGTGAGAGATATCCTGGTGTGTCGCGAGATTTAGTAAATATATTTTACATTGCTAGGGTTCTGAGCTCTGAAGTTATTATGACATTTTAAAATAAAGCTAAACAAAATTATTATTTTTAAAAAATCAACAACGTAATCAGAAATCACTTGTGTTTCGCGTGGGGAGGGAGTTAGATTCGGTTGGCGTCTAGGTACGCCATTTTCTTTTTCCATTCTTTCTAGCGGTGTAGTTGGCTTGATATTTTTCATGTCGTAAGAGATTGAACTTTAAATTAATATTTTAAAGTAGGTTAAGCCGGCATTTTAACACAATTGTATCTTAAATTTCTTAAAATGCCGGCTTAATTAGTTTATGTGATAAAATAATAATCAAATTAATTACTGTATCCCAGTCCATGTCTACCGTTGTGTATTTTGATGATGAAAATTACTGAAATGTATACTAATCGTTAGTTCATAAACTTTCCGTGAACATATCAAATGTAATTAAAATAAAACTTAAAGTATTAATGTTCAAGACTAACAGTAACTCTCTCAGGTTCATTCACCCGACGTTTCGCCTCCACGTCAACCTCCCCGAGGAGCCGACACAAAGCTACACTATTAAAATTATAAAAGGAATAATTTTTGTCAGCATGCAAGTTTTGTTGGGTCACGTTTAGAATTTTGTGGGTAGTTAATAATATTTAAATGCTTTTGATGTTTTTTGAGAAATAAACTTTTCAATTTAGCCATGGACAAGTTTTTAATAAAAAAAATCTTCTACTCAAAAAGAAAAAAGTACATCACACTGATATATCAAAGTAATATACGTAAAAGTACATATAATATGTTAAAAAAAAAAAATTAAAAATTATCCGGTTATAAAATAAGTTAAAATTATTTTTGTTTGTTGCGAAAATTCTCGACAATTCTTAGCGTGTCTTTCCCCCCAAAAAAGTTTGAGAAACACTGCTTTAGAGTCTGTGTACTTACCTCAAAACAGTCTACGAGCGGTTTAGTGAGACAGTTGAGTTAAGGGTTGAATATTTATAGACTTCGTTACTTTCACCTGTTGTCAATGAAAACATATTATGGGATATCGTTGTTTTGTTTAAAAAATGTCAGACACAATGGCTGCTATTTAAACGCTGGGCGTTATTCGTAAAAATCTCCGAATAATCACTTCGTTCCTAAAAGGGAGGCGTTATCCCCAGAATTCTGCGGATAACGCCAGAATTCTATTAATAGTTCGATGTGGAAGGGAGAATTCAGTGAAATATTCTCAACTCTCAGTGCCAGCCTTATTGTTTTTCATGTCGATTGCTGCCATTTTGTTAAAATGTTGTTAATTTCATCGCTAAACCTAACCCACACCCTAAAACCTATCACTAAACCTAACCCACACCCTAAAACCTATCACTAAACCTAATCTACACCATAAAACCTATCACTAAACCTTATCTACACCATAAAACCTATCACTAAACCTAACCCACACCCTAAAACCTATCACTAAACCTAACCCACACCCTAAAACCTATCCCTAAACCTAAATCATGAACAAAATATTAAAAATTAATTCATTTAACAAACAAAAAAAAAAAAAAAAAAAAAAAAAAAAAAAAAGAATTCACCAACCGAAAATTGAACCTCAGACATAATTACCAAATATACATCGCACTAACGATTAGACCAGGAAGACTCGAACGCCGTTGGTCTTTTAAAATTTATAAAGTAAACTTTATTAAATTATCGTTTACTAAGCCATTGGGTCCGAATAGCGGTCATAGGCTATTGGTACCCAGGTCCGAATAGCCACTTAGTTCCTAAAATGCTTATTTCCATTGTCAACAACAGCAGACGCCATTGTTGTTTTTTTTTTTTAAATTTTGGGTCAGGATGACCTAAAAACCTTTGTTTTCGTTACGTTAAAAAATTGTGTCCATTATTTTGATATGCTTTGTTAAATGCATGTAACATAATCAGGGTGTTGCTGACAATAAAAAAAACAATAAATTTGAAATGAATGAATTCAAGGGAGAAATAATTCATTATTGCAAAAATAAAACAATATAGTAACATAAAAAAAAAGTGAAGCTAAATTGACAAAGTGGAAGTCAAATTAGCAGATGAGAAACTGGTAATTTTAGAGTAATTAAGGAAAATACTAAATAATTATCAATATAATGAAAATGATGAAATGAAGTAGAAATTGAAGATTGCAGGAATAAAAAGCTATGAAACAAAAATCAAATAATTCTAAGGTGTGGAATAAATCGAACTATTAAGGAATATTTTTCAATAATTAAAAATAAAATAATAATAACAATTGTTCATTGAAACAATATGGGGAATTAAATATTATTTGTATTATAACAATATATAGAGCTAAAGAAACTGGTATTTTGACTCGCTGCAAACTCCTTGAAAAAACTAGAAATTCACCCATGCACATATCAGTAAATATTCAGTAAATGCTGAAACTACTTAAAACTAACACAGTCATTAGTAACAAGGAAACATGGGGTGACACGTACAGATTTCATTAATGTTAGCATTTTTTCTGACACTTGGGCTATTGAAATATACATTTGTAAGTGGAGAAGGAAAATACAGAAAAGTTTTCACAAAAATTTATGAACAAAGAAAGTTGCTATAATAATCTCAGTAGAAGTTTTCTAATGGTAGCTGGGGGCAATGATATCAAAGTCATTATCTGGTCTAAAACTTTGTGTGCACCATGATGGCCAATCGGGAACCAATCTTGGAGGCCGTCCATAAATAACGTCACGCAATTTTGGCCGACTTTTTACCCCCTCCTCCCCCCCCCCCGNCCCCCCCACCCACAAAACAACAACAAAAAATATATTTAAAATTAAGTATGTTTTAAATCACTTTTTTGTCATTTAAGTATTTATTTAGTGTAGGTCTACATTGTATTACCGTAACACGAGTGAAGCTATGTAAATCGACATTAAATAAATTGTAAGCCAGTGCTTCTCAAACTTTTTTGCATTAGTCGACCGGAAGGATTTTTTTCCTTTTCACCAGGCTCCGGTGTATTCTTTTCCCGCTTTGACGTGATTTTTTCTGTACTGATTTGATAGCAAAATGAGCCCCTACGCAGCTTAAAGCCTTATAAGATTAATTATGAATTCGGCTTGTTTTATATATTACATTTTTAAAAAGAATGTTTAGTTGCCAAGGCATAGCAACACAGCTAACGAACAATTCAGCGGTTATGTCAAAAACATTTGATGTGATTAACCTTCGCGATTAAGCTCGCGAATATGACTATTGATATTACAAGGATCATTGCATTGTTGATAGACCTAGAATATATAGATACAAGACAATTCCTTAAATTGATTTCGATCTTCTAATGACAGTTTTCCTGCTAAGTATATGCACATCAAAGGCATTTGATCTAAAATTATCACATTGATATCACATCACATGTTTTCTAAAAACTATTAGGTATGCGCTGGAAAGGGAATATGGCGAGTACTGTACGAACCCCACATTTGTGCAGGAAAGTAGGATGTCATCTTGTACGTCGCCAAATACAGTAATTCCTGCAAGTTGAAGACTGAAAAATACTATGACATTAATCAAATATCCAATATTATCATAACTTTTTACTCCGAAGCTCAAAAGTTGTTGTTTTTTTTCCCAGAATTTTACGTACGTCACACAAGAGTTGTAAACGATAATGCCACCAATGCGTGTTTAAATTTGTTGAATTCTCTTGTGGAATTTATAAACAAATGAAAAATACATGGCTACCGCTATCGGACTGTCTAGCCAAGGGGTCGGTAAACAGCGATAAATTATTTCATTTGGGGTAAAAAGGGAACTCTTGGGGGTAATGCTGAATCATTGTGGGCATATAAAATTTGCCAGAATCCGCTCATTTAGGGTTAACCATAATGCTAACATTAACTTTCATAATTTTAATTTTTAGGTATCATTTTGAACTGGTCCGTTTTTTAAACACGTCTAACCGGCCTTCAAAAATCGAACTGTGACCCTTAGATTATATTTTATTTTAATGCATACAAATTAAACATTGACTATTAATCATCACGGTTAACATCTTTTTTAGAAAAAAATATTTAAAAATAATATGTTTCAAATGTATTTTATTAAAATCCCTCAATTGACTGACGAGCATCACGTAACAAAGAGGTCGGCGAACAGGGGTAAATTACCTCATCTTGGGCTCAAAAGGAATTCTTGGGGGTAATGCAGACTCATTTGGGACATATAACATCCACTACAATCCACTAGATATTTTGAAATACGTAATGTGCATGTTTACGCTTTGAACATATGCCCACTATTGAACCGGTTCCTTCCAGAAAATGCATTTGTTGAATTTGACAACTATGTAGATTTCTTACCTACGTACTATACGAAGACACCTAAATCCACGCTAATTTCATTTTCACATAAGTGACAATAATCTTAATCCACATGACTTGACTGTATCAAGTATCCTTTCTGTCATATTTAAAATTGATGCCTTAAAAATTGCGATGTCAAGAATTTGATGCATTCAATAAAGTTCATGAATACTATGGCTAATTTTAAATGGGCACATTTATCATTATATTTAGAATGACCAAGGGCGTTAGACCAAAAACCAATCCACTTATTATATCAAACTTAAAACGTTTATAATTGTATCAAATAGATTCACCTCCCCCAACCCCGCCCCCCACCCCGAAAAAAGGACATTCCATGTCGTTTTGACTTCAAATATCTACATACAATCCTATTCAGATCTTTTTTAGACACTTGTGATGTTTGTAAAACTCATCAGTTGAAGATTCGGGGTGGGGGGGGGGGGGGGGGTAACCGACAATAAAGTTCGCAGACTACTGCTGTGAGTGAACCAAACAACGCTGCGGCTACATCAAAAATGCTTTGATGTCAAGCTCAAACGACAATTTCATATGTTTTCTTGTCTGCTCTCAAACTGAAGGATTATAATTAAATTTAATTTTCATTTCTTGATAACTTACGCCAATCGGCCTTTGATGGCCTATCGACCGGCACTTTGAAAAGCACTGATAAAAAAAATTCCTTAAATAAATTTTAAGCGAGCAAATATTTCAGTGGAAGTTTAATTTAAAGTTACCCTTTTGATGTGGCGTCACGTTTCTTCAACCCCCCTCCCTCCCCCTCGTCACGCATCGTCACAAAAGTGTGACCCCCTACCCCCCTAGGAGCGTGACGTCATTTATTGTCGGCCCCTTGATTGTAGTTTTTTCCAATGTAATACAAATGCTTTGCTCATTTTTATACTACTATTACTCTCTCCTTTAAACACCCTTAGATTGGTTACATTGTTGTTTATGTACTTTTTGTGTCATTATGCAATGATGATAAAAATAATTATTATAGATGGCTCCTTTAATATGTGCCTAAAGATGATCATTATATAAACTTTGCATTGATAGGTTAATGGGGTATTCCCGATATGTGTAATGTGCGCATTATATTGGAGGCATTTTAAGATATGACGTAAGATGACGGGATGTGACGCGATAGATTCGTGTGATATGGTGACGGTTTGTTGTTGATAGCGAATAGAGTAGTGTTTCTCAAACTGTGTGTGTCGTGAGAGATCTCCAGATGTGTCGCGAGATTTAGTTTAAAAAAATATTTCAAAATGCAAGGGTTCTTGTTGAGAGAAAAAGGTGTATTAAAATAACTTGTCGCTTGTTTGGACCATATTTTATTTGCCGTTTATGCAGTGGCGTAGCTTTTGCCACCCGGGGCGGTGTCCAATTTTCCGCCCCTTTTAAAGGCCATCCATAAATGATGTCATGCACCGAAGGGGGGGGGGGAGATTCACACATTTGTGACGAGCGGGAATGCTTACTAAATGTGACTTCACATAAAAAAAACGCGCAATTTAAAATAAAAGTGCCACTTAAATATTTGAATAATGACACTTTATTTAATGACGTTTTACTTGGCTTTATGCGAGTTACGATGTTATAGTGCAGCATTACACACACACAAAATACTCAAATGACAAAAAATGGATTTGAAACATGTTCATTATCTAATAGAAAATACGGGTTTTATGGGGACGATGGAAGGAAAAAGCTTTGTGACATCATATGGAAAAAGGGGTCTATGTTTTTATGAAGACATGTGATGAGGGGGGGGGGGAGTAAAAAATCAGCCAAAATAGCTTGAAGTCATTTATGGATGGCCCGTAAGTAAATCATATGATGGATACTTATAAATTAATAAACATAAATAAATAATTGTAATTGAAGCGAAGTAAAAGTGATAAACATTTTTACCATTGAATGCCCTATTTATGTAATCAGTAATAAATTAGGCCGCATAAAATAATATACATATAAATACACATTTATAAAAAATATATAATTCTTTTTTTAAGGCTACAAGAAAGTTACTGAGGTTTCAGGTCCACCCCCCCTACTATGAGGCAACACATATTAAAAAAACAAAAAAAACAACCCCAATTAATATGCGTTTAGTTTGGTTTTAATAGATAAATAATTTTTTTAAAGAAATAACCTACAGTAGTATGTAAACATATTTATACATTTACATAACTACGCGGACGTAGCTAAGGGGGGACAGGGGACAAAATTCGAAGTCCCCCGTACTCCCACTTGAGGGAAGCCCCCTAAATTCTACGCTACTGCCATGGAGGTGGGGACTCCAAAGCGATTAAGCCCCACGGGCCCCCAAACCCTTACAATTTCATAGCTACGTCACTTCTTTACTCACTTACGTAAAAGAAAAAAATAGTGTTTTATGCTATCAAAATTTCAAATTATTTGCAATATAATCTTCTATTGTCAATATAGCAAGATTTTATGTCTTAAATCACTCATTGGGGAAAAAAGATATTTTTTTATCAACTTCAGTTTTGGAGAAGTTCCTTTCACAACTAGCAAAGCTGATACCAATCGTTAAGAAAAATTCTTAGCAAATTTTTATGTCGATTACAGAATTTTTCAATCTATACTGTTGAATAAATTTTAAAAGACAAAAGGTTCCTTCCCCTCGATCTTCTAATGTAATGCCCCTTCTAGTAGTGTTGGTACAGCTATAAAAACCTGGATCCCTTTTCTTTCAATATTGAAATTTTCTTTACCCATGTAAAAATAGTAAATTATTGATGAGCTAACTGTTCATTTAGTAGGTTACATGGTACAGGGATGTTTATAATATGGCGGAAATCTAATAATAGAAATATTATATCTAAATTTATCTTTTTTAAGGACAAAATTCATTAAAAATTAATAAAAGATACGAGTCAAAACGTGAATGTAGGTATATTGAGAATGATTGATCTTATCAGCTAATTTTTAATTCTTCGTTAATTTAAGACAGCTAATAGGACTTGCAAAATATATTTTTTTAAATCGTAATTTTACTAAGGTAACAATTTTGAGAACATAGTGATTTGACTGTATTTATACCTCAAAACATTGTTCCGCTAAAATGTAATCTAAAAAAAGAACATTACGAAATGAGCTATGACGTTTTCCGGTTTTAGAAATGAAGAACCCTATTACACACTAATATTTTCTAGCAAGGACATGTACCTGATGCAAGCGTTATTTTATTTACTTTTAAATTCTATCCATTTTTGTCATGGATAAAAACAATTCTCGTTGCACTTTTTGTTCTAAAGTTATAATTACGTCTTCTCAATTTTTCACCCCTCACATTTCTTCACAAATTTTTGGGGCTTATATAGCAATGGTTTGTATTATCATATCGCTTTGTACCATAAAATAGGTTTGCATTTATTTTTTTAAAAAATAAACAAAAAGAAATAAACAAAAAGTTCTTATAAATTGAGATAACGTAGAAAAGAAAAATGTTGCATTGAATCAAGTAGAATTCCAGCTTCTGCTCTCGTTTTACTGGTTACTTCTTCAGATATCAATTTTAATTTTTCATTCTTACTGTAGTATTAATTAACGGAGAAATTTGAATATTTTCATATTCTTGTCAAAATTTAAATTATTTGCACATTACTTTAATTGGATAGGCGTAACCTTTTAATAAAAATCGTATTTTAATGTGTGGTCCTTTAATGCAATAAAAACCAAATAAATTTAATTATCTCAACTGAAACTGTCATATAAATTACTACTTGCAAGTTAAACACAGTTCTGAACCACCATGCCATGTAGGTACCTGTTCGCGAATCATTCTGGGCATGTGGAAATTCCACGCAAAAACTGCATTGAAGATATTAATAGCACATATTTTTCGGCCCAGCGGTGATGTGTTTTTGTGTGTAGTTTTCATAT
This sequence comes from Radix auricularia, assembly GCA_002072015.1. Taxonomy (NCBI): domain Eukaryota; kingdom Metazoa; phylum Mollusca; class Gastropoda; family Lymnaeidae; genus Radix; species Radix auricularia. Next base: position 61,426 of record MUZC01000169.1, on the reverse strand, counting down.
AAAAGCGTCATCTGTTACGTTTATCGATTGACTTTCCAAACAAATTGATACCTTTTTAGAGCGATCTTAAATTTTGTAACGAGTTTGCGTTAGTTATGACAACTAATATGTAATCAAACAAATGTTGTGCGACCCTTTAATAAGACTCGAAATTTTGAATATTTTTGTTGCACATTGCTTTTACCCCTTCGAAAAATTAAAGAGTGGCTGTCGGAAATGACTACTTTTTAACTGCTCACAAATTCTGCCCTAAAATATTGTGCCGCGCGGGGCGGACCGCCCCCACCGCCCTGTCTAGCTACGCCCAGGAGCGGCGTTTGAGGGTGGCAACTGGGGCGACTGCCCCAGGCCCCGCGCTTAGGTAGGCCCCGCGTTTCGGTCCTGAACATGTCTCGTTCTGGCTAATAGCCTATACATGTAGAACCAAAGAGTGGATGGTAGAACGTATGCTGGAAACGATTGTAAAGAAACGAAAGAGGCACTCTTGTAATCCTTTTGAAGGTCAAATTCCGTAGCGTAGCTCTAGACTTCTTTGAAAGCATTACACCGTTAGCGGAAAATAGGTCAGATGTACCATTCAGCCAATCCCCTTTATTTGTGTACACGTCATTCACAATAGATTTACTAAAATAGTTATTTTTAGAAAACTGTGTCATCGGAATTGCAGTGTCTCGGTAGTGGTGAAGTGGGAAATTTTGAGTTCATCCTTGCCACTGTCATATGGTATGACCTACTTTTCGCTGCTAATACTGTGAGCAAAATGCTGCAATCAGCTGATATGCAACTGGCTGTAGCAAGTTAAAGGACTTTATCTTTCCTAACAAAGTATCGAGACACTGGTTTTCATTCTGCAATGATTACTGCAAAGGAAATTGCAAGCTCAATGGATGTGCAACAAATATTTAAACACATTCAGAACGGGATACTTCTTGTCCATTGTGGACCAGGCAATCATTTATAATAACCGCGGTTTGAACAACTTCAACAATACGATGACTTCTTCGGATTTCTGTACAACGTAAACATGATGCGACGATTGAATGATGAAGACCTTGACTTAGCATTGCGCTCAGAGAGGTCACAAGATTTGTACGGAGCAGATTTGTGTGCGGAACTCAAAATATTTCGAGAAATTGTGCCTGAAAGTGTAGGTACAGCCATACAGTACCTTCAGTACCTGTGGACTGTGCGGGATTCCTTTCCAAACACCGCGGTGGCGTACAGAATCTTGCTGACTGTTCCTGTGACCGTCGCAAGTGCAGAGAGAAGTTTCTCCAAACTGAAGTTAATCAAAAACTATCTGAGATCAACCATGTCTCAAGAGAGGCTTTGCGGTCTGGCAATTCTATCAATCGAAAAAGACGTTGCCAAAAATTTGGACTCCAAAAATCTGATCAACGAATTCTCCGCCAGGAAGGCAAGAAAAGTGAACTTTCGTCTGTGAGTGGTAAGTGGTTTACTAACTGTACATAAGAAGAAACCACGGAACTTGACATCTATTAGTGGAAAACAGTCATAAAACATGCATGTCTGTCAAATGTTAATTACTGCATGGCTAATAATACGTGATTCGCTGTTGTAATAAGTTAGGGTCAAGGTATCCTGCATGTCGACATCCACAGTTCACTTTCAATTAGCAAAATGCATTATTTTGCAATATGTCTGCCAATAAATTTTAAATCACGTCGTAACCGGGACGTCATTTTTCGATAAGAATAAACCGTTGTTTATAGACCAGAGAAAATAATTAACTTGTAATAATTTAATAAAAAGGTGACACGCGGTATTAAAATTACACAATAATCAAGATATTTCATATTTTTAAATACCATAGCATACTGGTGATTAGCGATCTTTACTAGTACTCTGGCCCCGCGGGGTCATTGCTGGCACTAGGCCCCGCGCTTACCTCACGCCGCCACTGGCTACGCCACTGCGTTGATGCATACTTCTTCTTAATCGTTTTCCGTGTTAAACGTATTTTACATCATATACTTCTAATGAAAATTTGATAAATTGTTGGTGAACCGCATTCTAAAATAGAAGAGCCAAAGTTTAGCCGGTGTTGGATAAGCATTTAATAACTAAACTGTGTTGTCGATTATTTTTAATCATCAACAATTATTAGTAGTAAAAGCATTTCCGGGTTTACGGACATAACATTGATTACTACAATACATGCCTGACTAAAATTATAAAATTTATTAAAATGCATTGCTTCCTTAAATTTCATGGTTTCCTTAATGCTTCCTAAAAGCGTCCCATTAGTGTCTTCTTCTTCTTCGTTCTCAAATTCTATTGAAAGGGATTTATACAGCAAGTCCTATATTTGTGATGAACTGCGCTGTGGCTGTCAGTTGGTCCAGTCCACCATAGAGTTTGTCGTTGATGGAAAACTTCCTGGGGCAATATGTCTGTCCGGATTTGTTGGTACATGGGGCAGTTTTTAAGGACATATTCCGCATTTTTTTGCAGCTGTCCCGCAGGAGCACATTTCGCTGTTAAATCATTAAACCTTGAAACAATAGAGGATAGAAGAACCAAGAGTAAATTAGTAATTATACATAGAGCATTTAATTCTAATTTAGAAATACAAATCAAAGATTACTTAATACAACACTCAGATAAAAACACTAGCTACTATTTGCATTTGCAAAGTGTACTCAGGAAAATACAATGAATGAAAGGTACTTATGAAACAGATGTAACATTGTGTGAATTCGTAAGATGCCTATCAGCTGTTGCAGTTCCTCAAGAATATGTGGCAGACACCTTTGGTGAGCCAGTGCATGACATGCTTTGAATTCACAGAAGAATTAGTAACGTACTTCGAGCACACATACATTTGTGGACGCCTTGTGCGAGGAAGGGCAGAATTATGGACCATCTATGTTTATTCTTACAACAAGGTACAAAAGAAGTGATGCAGCTAGGGGACTTGCTAGAACAAACAACATCTGTGAGGTGATGCAGCTAAGGGAACAAACAACATCTGTGAGGGATGGCATCATGGATTGAGCATTCTATTCGGCTTTCAACATCCACAAAGTGGACATTTATGGATGAAATTTTTAAGGACAGCTATCCTAACAAATCTATCCTAACAAATCTATCCTAACAAATCTATCCTAACAAATCTATCCTAACAAATCAATCCTAACAAATCTATCCTAACAAATCTATCTTAACAAATCTATCCTAACAAATCTATCCTAACAAATCTATCCTAACAAATCTATCCTAACAAATCTATCCTAACCTTTTACTGGAACACAGCAGCTAGGCGCAAACGTTGCTGTGAGCTGCAGGAGCGAGTCAAACGAAGATTACAAATATACATCCGCAATAACGGCTAGACTCATCTGAGAAGAATGGCGCATCTATCACAATCATAGATCCGCCTTGAATGTTGATTGGTTGTCAGTGTATAAGATTTATCAATCGGCCTATCATCAAATTGAGCGTTAATATTTTAAATAGCTAATAATATTAAATTAAAATTATATTATTTGTTTTAAAATTGTAATACATAAATAAAAGAAAAAACAAAAAATGAATGAAACCCTTTCGCGGTGAAGAAACGAAAGAGTCGAAACGTCCGTGGTCGCACCATCCGTGGTCGAATCGTCAGTGATTCATAAATTCCTTTAATGTGCCCCCTCAAAGGAAATAAAATGCCAATCTTGTATAACTTTGCTTCGAAATTGAAGAGAATAAAATCCACTTTCCACCCTGTTTGGAGGAGACACTTCAAATTTGGCAGGATTATATGTCAACTCTTAATGTCAACATTGACTTAATGAGAAGGTCTTCCTGAGAGGATCAAAAGGAGTTATTTGGTTATCCGATCTCAACAAAGTGATCGGTTCAACAGCATGTGGGAATTCTGATGTAATGTGATCCCATCAGATCAGAGGGATCGATTGAACAGCAACTGTCAGGATATAAATACGATACCATAAGGTTGTATACTTTAAGATAATTGTTGGGATAAGAAGTGATAAACGATACGATATCTGGTCAGAGATGAAGTAGTATACGATACGGTATCTGGTCAGACATGACGTGGTATACGATACGGTATCTGGTCAGACATGACGTGGTATACGATACGGTATCTGGTCAGACATGACGTGGTATACGATACGGTATCTGGTCAGACATGACGTGGTATACGATACGGTATCTGGTCAGACATGACGTGGTATACGATACGGTATCTGGTCAGACATGACGTGGTATACGATACGGTATCTGGTCAGACATGACGTGGTATACGATACGGTATCTGGTCAGACATGACGTGGTATACGATACGGTATCTGGTCAGACATGACGTGGTATACGATACGGTATCTGGTCANAACAAAGTGATCGGTTCAACAGCATGTGGGAATTCTGATGTAATGTGATCCCATCAGATCAGAGGGATCGATTGAACAGCAACTGTCAGGATATAAATACGATACCATAAGGTTGTATACTTTAAGATAATTGTTGGGATAAGAAGTGATAAACGATACGATATCTGGTCAGAGATGAAGTAGTATACGATACGGTATCTGGTCAGACATGACGTGGTATACCATACGGTATCTGGTCAGACATGACGTGGTATACGATACGGTATCTGGTCAGACATGACGTGATATACGATACGGTATCTGGTCAGACATGACGTGGTATACGATACGGTATCTGGTTAGACATGACGTGGTATACGATACGGTATCTGGTCAGACATGACGTGGTATACGATCAGTGGCGTAGCTAGGGTCACGTGCGCCCGGGGGCATGACACAAATTCTGCGCCCCTTGATGGACCAAAAAATTCTGGGGGCTCACTGAGCCCCCAAGAATTTTGAAATTTTACGGTTTATATGGTTCATTTTTTTAAGCAAATGATATTTTAAGGAAATACAATACAGACTAATAATTCTCTATACGATTATAAACAATTTATTTGAAAAATAAAACTCTACTAATTATACATGACTCGAATAGATAAAATCTAAAATAAATTGATCTTCCTTGATTTGAATGTCGTCAATCTCACTGTTAAAATTGATATTCTCAAGTGTTCTCTTTCGATGCTAAGGAGTGCAAGATCATCTAGACGATCTTGATCCATTGAAGCACGTAATTAAGACAAAATAAGATTTACTTTGCTGAAGGACCGCTCACAGCTATTAGTTGAAACAGCAATTTTTAGAAGTATTTGAAGTTAAATGCGCAGATTCGGAAATACGTCATCTCCATATGAAACAATAAAATCGAGAAGATCCAAAGTAGTTTCCGGTAGAACTCCAGCCCGGGTACTGAGCATTATTTTTTAGTCTTTGATTTATGTACACAATTCGTATAAATTAGCCAAATCAAAGCAATTTTAATGAAGCGTATCGACTTTTGTTTCAGCAAGAAGAGATTTGACGTCTAGTAAAAATCCTAATTTGTTGTTTAGGTTGTTTAAGACGTAAAATCCGTATTCATATCTCCTGTTGGAGTTTATCAATTTCGCTGTTCATAGCAGGTGCAATTTCTTCTTATGGAGAAAGTTCTGCATCTCTTTTTAATTCTCGAAGGCATCCTTCGATGTCGTCTAATCTTCTGTCAACCTCGATTCTCCAAGTTGTGCATCTTCTTTCCCATTGTCTACCGCAACATGGCTCAAATTAACACGAATGTTGACAATTTCTTGCTCAGGCGATTCAAGATCAGATTAAGCTTCCTTGAAACTCACAGTAGGATTCTGGAACCGTTTCTGGACGCTATCAATTTTTCTCAATTATGATGTTCCAGAAATGTTTAAAATCAAGGAATTTAAAGTTTTATATACCTACCAGCAAAGCTTCTGCATCACTTCTGGTGTCAGGCGTCATATTTGTATGTTCTGATAATTTTTCCAACACCCCTGCCATGTCATCTAGTCCTTCATAAATTGCTATAACAGCTTCTGATCGTGCAATCCAACGTGTGTCAGACTCCCTCTTCATTGTGATTGGCACAACTCTTTTTTAATATTTTCCCAACGAGTTGTTGAAAGGGAGAAAACATAAATTTATACTTTAACTGTTCCAAAAAACGTGATAACAACTGGATCGTGTTTAGTAGAGTGTACTCTTGCTAAATTTTAAGCTGTGGTTGCCACAGTTGATGAACAATGCTCAGTGATTTCTAGCACATTTTCGCTGTTGAATGCCGGATACATTCCCGGTCATTACAGAAGCATTGTCATAACATCGTGACCGACAGTCGGATAGGGGTATGCTATTAGATTACAGTTTCTCTATGATAACTATTTCAAGGCTTTTTGCGTCTTTGGAATGTATCTGTGCAAATCTGAAAATGATTCTTTGATAGTTACGTTTTAGTTTGTAAATCCACATCCACAAATCTGTTGACCTGAGAAAGCTTTTCCAGTGTCCTAGATCTCAATTTTTCTCAATTATGATGTTCCAGATCAAGCTTTGTCGTAAAAGCAGACATTTTGTCACTGAGAGTTATATAATGTATCTGCTTTCCTTGCCGAGTGGAATTAAGTTTATTGCACTTTTCAAAAATTTCAGCCAAGTAAGCCAGAACAGCAACCCATTAGCCATGGTTCAAATTATCAACAAGCTTTGAGTTATTTCTACATGAAAATCTCTTACGTCATCGCGTAATTAAAACAGATAACCAGCGAACTTCAGTATACATTAGTAACTGTTAATGTTCAAGATTCATTTTCGAGCATAAGAAATCAAAGAGACGAGAATTTAATTGACGAGCTTGATAAAATTAAAAACCATTATGGCCAGATCAGAAATATATTTAAGTCTGCGTTAATTATTTTACTTGCTAGTCTTTCTCGATTAATCCTACAGTGGCGTAAATGTCACGCTTTTCTCACGGACCACCTGGCAAATCTTCGCGGACCACTAGTGGTCCGTGGACCACAGGTTGAGAACCACTGCTTTAAGCCACTCCTTTTTCTTGTCTTTGTAATTTTGGTTGCTTTTAGTGTCATCTCTGCTAGCTATATTAAAAGAATCGTATTGGTCTCTTACTGCTCACTACCATCAACTCACAGTTTTTAAATTAAAAAAAAACAACACATCAGCAATCCTACATTAGGATGTGTCATTTATTTATGAGTAGAATGGCGCCCCTTAACGCTCAATGGGGGCGCCTAAATCATGTTTAACAACTGTTTTGTAATAAAGATATGTTCAGAGCTCCAATATTCAATCTTGCAAACGTATTTGGGATACATTAGTTTACATAAAAATTAAATTAAATAATGAGTTTTAATACTCATTTTGGCGCCCCCTAACGTGGCGCCCAGGGGCATTCGCCCCCCTCTGCCCCCCCTCGCTACGCCACTGTATACGATACGGTATCTGGTCAGACATGAGGTGATATACGATACGGTATCTGGTCAGACATGACGTGGTATACGATACGGTATCTGGTCAGACATGACATGGTATAAGATACGGTATCTGGTCAGACATTGCATACCGCAATAAGAAATTATATCGCTCCATAGAGACTTGGAATAACATGTAAACTATAACATTCCTTATTTTAGAAGAATTTTAAAAGTGTGAACTAGGGCTACGGATTTTGACGATTAATCAATCGATTGATCGTTAAAAAAAATTAATGGATTGAAATAATTTGATTGATTAAAACACTATTAAAATTTAAGAATATATTTCTACTATTATTTTCTCCAATTTATCAGTTATTATTATTTTTTACTCACATACTTTTCCCTCTTATTGTTATTACTTATTTATTTTTAATTAAAACGGTTTTTCTATCTTATTACATGCAGTATTATTTCTTCCATAGCAGAACGAATTTGCTGTGTTATTTCACAAAATTTGCGAGCCAAGGAATCACCGCGATTTAACCGATTTCGTGAAATAATGAATCACCATTTAACGGGATATATATATTCCTTAAATAAAATATAATTTATCGAAATTAATCAATTAATCGATTAATTTTTTAGATTAAATCGAACACCTTTTTTTATTCTGTACCAGTCCTAGCATGAAAAAATATACAAATCGTGCGGATATTTTAAACCTGCTGACTTAGAGACGGTTTAGAGACCCGCTACCACTTGAATGATCAAACCAAAACCACTTGTGCCATTATTACAAGGCCACACTTACATGAGTGATTCAGGGCCATCATGTGTGAAGAAAAAATGTGTTGCTACTTATCTCATAACGTGAGCATCACTAAATTTCTTTTAAACCCTTTTTCTCAATATTTTTATTAGAATATAATGGAGATTAATTTCAAAATTACCATCGAAAGATTTTATTCGTCCATTCTCCGCTACTCTAAACCAAGTGCCCCAAAAAGAAATCTCTACGACCACACACGACCTAAAACTCTCAGGCAATGAAAAGATGCGGGCGGTAGCAAGTTAGGAAACTTTAGAAGAGATTACTGCAAGACGCCCTACTGCGACCTCCCAGGGAATCTCAAGAAATCGACGTGGTAATTGGTTACTGTCCTGTTTCAAGTCCACAGTTCAAATGACGACTTTTAGTTGCGATACTTTTATGTCTGTGTGTGTGTGTGCCTGATTTATATTAGGCCTATATCTTTGAAATCCCACAATCCTCTTCTTCTTTAGTATGGTAAGTGTTTGCCCTACCCACTTTTTATATCATGGAAATTTTATTAAGGTTCCATGGCATTTTATCGACGTATGGACGATAAAAGTTAATTTAAAAAATGTATTGACTTTTACATGACGCATTAATATGTTGCCATCCTTGAAGGATTAAACCCAACGTTTAACGCCTGTGTGCAGACATCCTTGTTTCAAACCAGTGGTGGGCTTACATTTTGCGAAGAGTTCCATTTTACACCAATGTGTGAGATGCCGGATTAAAATAACAGACATCAATGACATCTGAGTAGACCAACGGGGGCCAAACCGTTGCTCATGAGCCGCATGCTGCTCTTCCGTGTTCACATTGCGGCTCGCCTACAGTTCATGAATGACATGTTACAGGGATTACTGGAAGATTTACAAGCCAGGTTTACTGACTCATAATGCTTCAGCACCACACTCTCAGCATTTTTTTAATATTCAAAATGGCTCTTAGTTATACCACAGGTTTTGTCACCCCTGATGTAGATGTATTACGACGCCTTGAAATAACAAGGCTCTATGTGAACTTTCAGTCAAACACGGCTTTTACCAAGATCTACATTATTATTCCGCACTTCCCACAAAATTGTCTCAAGACAAAGCTTTTATATTTTTTAACTTGATAGTTAATACATGGACCATAACCCGGTGGCTATTATAGAACTAACTCATTTTGTTTTGTCATTTGGAAGTCTGATAATAAGTGTGGTGAAGGGGACTGTCGCAATTATTTAGACTTTATAAGGATCTTATTTAAACACTAGAAATTAAAATATTTGGATAAATAATAAGCCACGTCTTAGAATAAAGACGTCTATCTAATTTTACAAGCCTTACAATAAATAGAACGTGTGGTGAAAAATAACTGCAGCCTCAAATGCTGTTTCAAAATTTGTGATTTTCATTTCCGTTTTCAAATTTGAAAAAATAAACAAAATTACGTCATTGATTTTCGCCATCGAATGTCAGAAGCAACCCGGGGGAGGGGAGTGGGGGTTCCGAGCCGTTACGTTACCTTGGGTGCATAGTTGCTGTGAGGGTTTTCCGGGCTCGGAGCTGCTGACTTTCTTCCACATGGAGATTCATTAGTAGTAATTTATCATGCTAGATTCAGTTAACCTTTTACATCTGCACAATATATGTCATTATTCACTCTTTTTGTTTCCCACAGTAACAAGTGCGGTCAACATGAAGACAGTTTTACGACCGTGAAAAGGGATTTAGTATTGAAGGGGATTGTTTCACTTTTGAAATGTGTTCAGGCAGGGCGTATTACCAGTGGGCCCTGCACTTTCATAGGCCCCACCTATCTTGGTTTTCTCTTATTTCCCAGCGCATTCACCAATCCACCAATCAGAACACGCTGACCACGAGGAAGTCCGTCCGATGCATTGGGTGGACACTGGGGTTAAAACTTTGAGACTGTCGAAACATTCCTTTGTGAAAAGTTAATTTGTCTGTGAGATAATATCATTCATCAAAACTAAAGTTATTTGCGTGAAAGTGGTTATTCAATCATTGGTTTAATTGTAGTAAAACCTCGTTTGAGTACTGTCTACCATCTGGCCCGACAGTCCTTTAAGGCACCATACATCTTTATGTTACCATACAGCTTTAGGGCACCATACATCTTTATGACACCATACATCTTTATGACAACATATAGCTTTTTGATATCATACATCTTTATGACACCATACATCTTTATGACACCATACATCTTTATGACATCATAAAGCTTTATGTTACCATACAGCTTTAGGGCACCATACAGCTTAATGACACGATACATCTTTATGTTACCATACAGATTTATGACACCATACATCTTTATGACACCATACAGTTTTATGACATTATACATCTTTATGACACCATAAAGTTTTATGACACCATACATCTTTATGACACCATACAGCTTTATGACATCATAAAGCTTTATGTTACCATACATCTTTATGACACCATACATCTTTATGTTACCATACAGATTTATGACACCATACACCTTTATGACACCATACAGTTTTATGACATTATACATCTTTATGACACCATACAGTTTAATGACACCATACAGCTTTATGACACCATACATCTTTATGACATCATACAGATTGAATATCGCTATAAAAAAGTTATTTTTTTTTTAATAACTTTTAAACTTTTCAAAGTTTGTTATTTGCTATGTTAAGATTTTTCATTATGTATAATCCAAAGATAGACGTCCTAACACAAACATTTCTCGTCGTCATTCACAATAATTTCATCATCTATCCGCGCACAATCAACAATAACAAAATTTAACTTACAATTGCTAATAAACAAATAAACATTTTATTTTAAACTGGAACTATTTATTATCAATAGCATTTCCTTATTTACTGACATAACGCTGATTGCTACATAAATTGGCAAACTAAAAATTTTAAGTTTTCTTTTCAAATACTTCATTTCCTAAAATTTCATGGTTTTCTAAACGTTTCTTTCATAAAATTCTTTAGTTACTTGCTACATAAGATCGTGGTTTCAAGGGAGTGAAAAAAAAAAGCGGATTTTTTAAATTAAAGAATTCTTCTGGTTTTAAAGTTTTACTTGGGTATCTCGTTCACTTATTAAAGGAGATAATACATGAAATACATTCGACAACTCAATATTACAAAGTCAAGTTCCGAGCCTTTCATCAAACGACATGTTTTTATTGATTGATAAGTTAAAATTTTATTAATAATTTATAAGCATCTTATAACTTTAATTGAGAAAAATAATTGTTCAGAAATTTTACGATCATAGTTATCTTATATGTTACAGACAATTATTGCGTCCTACGTATATCTATGGTTTGTGTTTATTCTTGTATTCTTATTAGAGTTTTAAATTATGATAAATTGTTGGCTTTCCTGGTTTCTTCAGGCAACCCATTCCACGCCCGGATACCGGAGGGTAAGAAAGAAAACTTGTATGTGTTTGTTCTTGCATACGAGATAAGAAAGGTGTTTTTTCCTTATGTCTATTTGAAGGTTGTATTAAGTTACCGTTGTGTTGTATTTCTAAATTAGAATTAATTACTTTATGTATAATTATAAATTTACTCTTGGTTCTTCTATCTAGTGTTTCAAGGTTTAATGATTAACTAATGGTGTTACTCTTGTGCGTTTTGAATATTCTCCAGTAATGAATTTGGCAGTTCTTTTCTGAATTTTTTTTAGTTTATCAATGTTTTCTTTGGTGGATGGGTCCCATACAGATAATGCATATTCTAGTATAGATCTCACCAGGGTGAGGTAGCATTTTAGTTGTATATCTTTATTAAATTTGTAAAAGTATCTTTTTATAAAACCTAAGGTTTTCTTTGATTTTTTAAGCAACTTCATTGACATGGGGATTCCATGATAGATTCTCATTTATTACGACTCCTAAGTATTTTGCATCATTAATTTGGGTTAGTTCTTTTCCATGAATAAAATATTTTGAATTTCTTTTTATTCGTTACTCTTAGCAGTTAACAATTCTCCGTATGGAAAGACATACTCCAGTTCAGGGGCGGATTAAGACTGCACGGGGCCCCTGGCTTCAATCAAACGGGGGCCCTATCCAGCCAGCGTCCCTTAAAATATGATTGCTAACAGCTAATATAAGACTGTAACTAAATATTAATAATGAAAAAAGAAACGAACACGAAGAAATAACTGTTTAAAATGTTCGCCGGTGTGTTAAAAATTGAGTGTGAAAAGAAAAACTTTTACATTCCACCGCTAGAAATCGAACCCGACACCATTTGCATCACAAGCCGCTATGCCCTTTCCACACGACCAGCGGAGCTTGTCTAAATTGAGAAACTTTAAAAATACAAACTTTATTTTATACTATATTCTCTAAGTGAGCCAAGTTTTATAGATTATTAAGACTGTCAGGTCTGAATCGCGCAGTGTTAAGAAGTCGTAAGAAGATTACCCGAATCGTGTTTTTTTTTTTTAGCCAAACTTTTTAAAATGGGAGTTTAGGAATTTATAAGGATTTTGCCTAAAATATGGGAATTTTTTAGATTGACAATTTAAAAGAAAATAATTAAATTCTTGGATGAAAATAAAATAAAATAATTTGAAACATGCTCATTTTCAAATAAGAAATACTTTTTGTGTTGATGCGAGGCTCTTTGACGTCATATTTGTTTATTTTAGCGTGTCTAGGTTTTTTATTTCGGATCTAGTCTTTTTTCCTGACGTTTTTGCTAGGTTTTTCCCAACATTGTCACTGACAGTAGACTGCAGACAGTTTACAGTCAGATTGTGTAAATGTATTACTATTAAATCATATAATTAATTAGTCTGAGCCCGAATCATCATAAAATGTTTGTTACATATAAAGGACCAAATCATTAATAATATGTAAACATATAACAATCTATGTAACCATGTATGATTGATTCATTATTAATAAATTTCAAAACATTCATTTTTAAAAATATATTTTTATCAATCACAGACAAATTTAAATTACTACAGTATCCAAATAACTTTTCTAAACTTCATGATGTTAAATTTAAAAGTATAATCTATATTTTGGCTTTGTAGCCAAGTTGTTAAAAAAACGTATTGATTAAATAAAAATTGAAAGTACCCTATTAAAAATTGCCTTAAAAATGCAAAAAAATTTATTATTTTTTAATTTGGAAGTCAAAAGTCATTAAAATGAATGCGAAAGCATTTAATTGAAGTTGCCACTTTTCAGATTTTTCCCAAAATTTTTAATGCATGTGGGAATTTTTAGCCCAATTTGGGAAATTTTTTTACTCCTGGCTGGGAAAATCTGGCACTTAAGACTTCGCAAGTCTGGAATCGCAATCAGTTTAATAGATACTGTTTATAAATTTATTTAACTTATTATATTTTCAAGGGTTCGTGCAAACATTTGTACACTTTTATTATAAAATATAAAAAGTTTGGGGGCCCCAAATCGTCGGGGGCCCGTGGCTTTAGCCCGCTCAGCCCCCCCCCCCCTTAATCCGCCATAGCTCCAGTTAGTTTCCAATTGTATTAATTCATCTAAGTCTTTTTTTTTTAAATTTTGCTTTCTTGTTCTTAATTGTTATACAATCATCAGCAATTAACCAACTTTTGTTCCTGTTGAGATATTGTTGGGTAAGTCATTTATATAAATTAAAAATAGTAAGGGACCTAGGACAGTTCCTTGTGGAACTCCTGAGTTAACCTTTAATGGTCCAGATTTAGATCCATTAATTATTACAGTTTGCTCCCTACCCAATAGGAAGTCTTGGATCCAGTGAGGCTAAGAGACCTAATCACAGTTTTATAGCGGAGCTCACAAATCGAGGCCCGGTTATCGAAAGGAGCAGTTAACAAAGCTACATGTACTCAAATACATTGTTTTAGTTGCAAAAATGCTTAGGGATAGAGTTTTACCTTATATTTTAATGAGAAAATTTTCTCATCATATTTATTTTCGATTATTGATAGAAATAACAATATATAATAAGCTGATCTCTCTTTACCACCAAGCAATCGATAACTTTATTACTATGCCATTTCGTGTGGAGCTGCTAGAGTAGAGCTTGAGCTATTAAAAGAGAATCGTATGATTGGAGCCAGAGTTAGGAGACGAGCTGAAATTAAGACGGAGCTAGAAGAGCCGAGTACAATTTAAAACTCGCCTTGAAAGTTTTAAAACGTTTCGAGTTATTGAATTTGAATTCCTCTGGTGAAACCAGAGAAGTAATTAAAAGTCTTATATTAATCAAAATATTGATTAACTCTTCAGCTAACCTACTTTTTAAAGAACAAACGTTTATCTAAAGTTAGGATTTATTAAATTGTTGAAAGAAAATAAATTACTAATTTTAAAATCATTGTACTGTGAGCATACTAAATGGAATATTTAGTGTCATTAAAACTCAGTACGTGTTCGATATATTTTATCAGTGTCTGTATAAGTCTGCATTTTAAAAAATATATATTTAATGATAACAGTCAAAACAATAATTTTAGGATTTTGTACGATAGCAAAAATGTGTAGCAACGAAACAAGCCAATATTATGTTTATTTAATTGGAAAGTCTAACATATGATTTGGACAACAAAATCATTGACCATTTGAGAACAAATACGTTTTATTATTCTGGTTATTTTCTTACTCATTTGTAAAACTGCTAGACGAAAACATATTTATATATATATAATATATATATAGAGAGAGAGTCAACTAAAATCAACCATTTCACTCTGTCAAATGTTCCTACAATTAACCATTTAATTTTGTCAAATGTTGCTTAAAATTTTTAACAACCAACACCGACAGGTGCATCCTAACATTTTAACACGTGCCTCCATCATGGCTTCCATTTTTTTTTTTTTTAAATAATCCTTTTTCCTAAAAGCTTAAGGAAGGTCAATAAATAGATTTCAGCTCAAGTTTGGCTGACCTAAACTAAGACGCTAACTAAATTAACGGAAATCCTTGCCCTGACTTAACAGTGCAAATGTTAGAAGGCTTTTTGCTGGCTAATTTAAGAAATGCTGAGTAGTGTTATATTAAACAAAGAATTTGAATGCAGGGAATCTCAATATTAAAAATGTCTTTAATATTAGTATATTCTAGAAATTGCTTAAGATTCCATTCGAATAGTGCTATTTTGTCTAGTGATCTTATGTTTTTGAGGATAGTTGTTTAAGTTTTTTTAGGCAAGATTGGAGAAGTTCATCTGAAATTATTTATTTGTAAGCTTTAATTACACGGTAATTTCAGACTAACTGTTATGAAATTTGTAGACGCTTTGGTGGCTACAACGTTTGGTGGCACCCTTAGTTGGTGGCACTCTCCATTCGTGACACCCTCACTTGGTGGCACTCTCCATTCGTGACACCCTCACTTGGTGGCACTCTCCATTCGTGACACCCTCACTTGGTGGCACTCCCCATTCGTGACACACTCACTTGGTGGCACTCTCCATTCGTGACACCCTCCATTGGTGGCACCCTCCTTTGGTGGCACCCCCATTTGGAGGCAACCCCCACTTGATCAAACCCTCTTTTGATGGCATACAGTTCTGCAGTCCCTTGTCCTATGGGCTCCGGTTATTTGTTGGTTGGTTTGCGTATCTGTTTCTGTATTTATTTGTTATGACTGCATTCATGTTTGAAAAGATTAGTGTTGTTTTCGTCGACGAAAACTAAAACTAAAACCTTCGTCAACGAAAATGTTGACTTTTTCGTCAACGAGAACTAAAACTAAAACTAAAATTAACAGCAAGACTAAAACTAGACGAAAACTAAATCTGGTAGACTGAATAAAAACTGAAACTAAAACTTCCCAACGAAATAAAAACTAAAATCCCCATTTAACATTCTTTTCCGGTACTGCGGTCTGCGGGCGAACCATGTATTTTACGAAATTATTATGAATTATAACCTAAGACATATCTAAATTATTTCTTTGATGGTCGCGCATGCGCATCAACTGGGCGATAATCAGTGCTGCAGCGCTAGGTTTTTCAACCTAGATCTAGGGTGTGTTTTTTTATACCGTCTAAGTTTCTAGTTGTTGTTTTTTTTTATAATTGTTTTTTAAAAATAGTAAATTTCATTAAATATGCGATGTGCCGAACATACAGGTTTACTCAAAGGCGATAAAGTTGTTATGTCATCAGTAATTCCATAACTTATGGACATAGAATATCATCTTCATGAGGCACAGTCCGATTAAGCTCTGGACGCATCACTAAAAGAGCTAGCAGTCTCCTTTTTGGATGGCTTGAGGCGACGATTTGAGTTTGCGTTGGTACCAGCGTCTGATATTTTTGAATCTATACCTTCTGCAGCTTGGCTGCTTGATCCTACAACTGTGTCAGCACTGTTCGTTTCAGGAAAAGACCATCTTCTAAATGCAGCAAAACAGTTTGTGAAGCGAGAAGAAACTGCTTCAGCAGCAGCAGCAGCCAAAGTAAGTGTGCACAGCTTGGTCAAGTGATTTCAGCTGCTGGTCAGCCTATTCCTAACCGAAATATCACTGCAACTGCGTTAGTTCAACAGCCCTGACTACATCTGGACCTCCTCTCAAGAGCTTCAAATCCCTGACGCAACACATTGCGAACACCACACCCATCACTAATATTATATCTGCAGTTCGTGGGCCTGAAGTCAACTGGCTGATTATTTGTTGCACTATCAAGAAGCTGCCACAGCAGTCAGTGAGGATGGCAATGGTTTAAGCTATTGGCAATCACAGAACGTTCAAAAAACGTTTCCGTTGCTTGCACCATTGGCTTTAGATTAGGGGTGTTATCGATTAAAATTAAATTTAATCATTAACTTTTGAAAATTTACCGATTAATTGATCGATAATTTTCTGAAAGCTAAAAATAAATATGTATGACGTCATTATACTGAAAATTTCAAGTTAAGTAATAAAAACAGGCAGTTGAATTTTTTAAAATTGAGTTATTTTTAAAACATAGTTAGTAAGTTAAATAACGCATTAAAGTTTAGGCACTAAGAATACTAAGATGAAAATTTAAAATTAATTATCAAACTATAAAAGTAATACAGCTGTATAGAAATAGTTTTATGATTAACAAAAACATAAAAAATCATCTTTTTATCCCAAGGGGTTCAAAAGTTATTATTTTTTTCCGCAGACCTCATAATCCCTTTTCCATTATGTTGTTTTCCTTCACGTTTTGTGCCCTCTTAAAATGCATTTTTAAAAATGCCCTTAACTTAAGTATTTAATGTAATTAAATTAAAAAATATAATATTGTTAGCAGATATATATTTAAGTACAAGGAGTTCAAAAAAATGTCAATGAATTTAAATTTTGTTATCGTTAATTAATTAAAAACAATGTTTCTTTTTATATCATTGTCCTTATAAAACATGTTATTTTAAAGTTTACACTTTTAGAGTCTATTTTTTAAATGGAGTAGTTTGTACGTAAAAAAAAACAAACTATTATTAATTATTGATTAATAAATCGAAAATGTTTTTTTTTTTTAAACTTTTACAATGTAATCACTATATTATCGATTAAAATAATTTTAATCGATAACCTTTTTACCGATTAATCGAGAAATTAATCAGTAATTTCCGCAGCCCTACTTTAGATATATTGAATGCACCAGCTTTGGAGGCTTACGTGGAGAGAATTGTTTCTCTTTGTGGTGATTTGACAACTGGGAAAATAAACAGGACTAATCAGAGTCTTGAAAAACGGGTCTTTCTCAAGCTGAAAAGTTATTTGTTTTGACGTTTAGTCTTCACTCTTCAAGTGAACTGTTGTTACTTAGTTTAGTTAGTTCAGAGTTCTAGGTCTTAGAATGAAAAT
>MUZC01000169.1:30920-43370 GCA_002072015.1 Radix auricularia | reverse complement strand
TTTGTTTTTTTTTTTTTTTTTTTTTTTTTTTTTTTGTTTTTTTTTCACTGCAAGCCTGCTTGTCTACAACATAGTCAAAAATTGAGTCATGGCATTGGCACATAACATAATGTGATAGTGTGACTTATAATGTGACAATGGAGTGAATGGACTCAGTCTAAGTACACTGAGCTGTCATCTCTGTGACTACTATTATTATGCTTCAATCTGTTTCAACAATTGGTCATGAACAATGATGTTATTAGTTATAGGGGTTTACAAGACTAAAACTAAAAGTAAAACTAAAATGAATAAGACGAAAACTAAAACTCTGGTGTTTTAGTTTTAGTCGACGAAAACTAAAACGAAAACTAAAATTGGGCCTAAAACTAAAACTAGACTAAAACTAAAATTATTACAGAAAAAACGAAATAAAAACTGAAACTAGAATAGGACCTGGGACTAAAACAACAATTAAAAGATAGATGTAGATAAGTTTTAACATAAAACGTTTTGAGAAAACCTGAAGAATGACGCGACCAAACATCAATAATCCATGGGCGTCATTGTAATTCTTTTCGGGGACGTCCATCTGGTGGAAACAAAGGGGGCCGTCCATAAAGTGCGCCACGCTCAAGAAGAGGGGAGGGGTGTAGTAAAGTCAGGCCATGTTTGACGTCACAGTGTTTTATATTAAATTTAAATTATTTTGTTTTTAAAAAATTATTTATTTTCGAAAGTATAACGTACTTTGGGGGAAGGTATAGGGGAGTTATAAATTGTCAAAGATAACGTGACGTAGCCTACTTTTTGGATGACCCCTATGGGCTTTATAATGTTTTTAGCAGTTCAGTTAAATTGCTGACTTGTTGATCTTTTTTTCATGACATTGTTTTCTTAATTGATTTTTAATCGAGACTGTGCATAGTTTGGTTAATGTAAAAAATAAACAAAAAACATTACTAAGATTACATTAAAAAATTATTTCATAAAATTTAAAACAAAGGAATGTTAAAAGGCTAACAGAGAACATATGTGGCTTTTTATAAATAAAACAATTCAATTACCATAAAATATATTTTAAATTCAAGTCAACACTTGCACACGACTAGACCAAACTCTCTGAAGGAAAGTCTCATTAGTATGTAATTGACTGCTGACACAATGAGGTTGAAGCATTGATCAAACAAGTTGTTTCACTGGTCAATAACTAATTACTGAACCAATCTGGGTTCTTGTTTTGAAGCAGCAAGGGAAAATATTTTCAACAGGTTCTTAAGTCCGAATTCAAATATTCCTATGGTGACGATAAGACGGCACATTAGAACCGGTTTGAGTCAAATAAAATTGACATCTTTAGTCAAAGAATGAATAACTTATACGCACTCCACTCTTTCCATGGGGAGCTACTCTTCTAGTAGATTACCTAAATCTCTATTTAACAAAGTTTCTTCTGTTGCTATGTTTTATTGTTGTATGCATAATAATATGTTGTTGTTGTTGTTGTTTTTATGTGGTTATTGTTGTTAGCTTATCTATATTTTATTTGTAGCCATGTTTGTTGTTTGTTATATAACACGTATAGAATTTTTAGAGAACCCATTTCCTCGGTAATTTTTAAGATCAGTCTTCATCAACAAATAAAGAGTAACACTGGATACGATTCTTAAAAAATAATTAATTGAAGGGGTTTGAAGCTGAAAGCCATCCGTTACTTATAAACTATGATAATTTGAAAGTTTAATGTGAAGACATCATGCAGGCCACCACTTTGAGAAGCACTGATCTATGGGAATAGTATTAATTGTTGCAAATGGGGAATTATTATGATATTTTCAGTCCTGTCTTGGTAACTATTGCGGTGGCTGGCCCTTGGTCTGACACTGGTCCAAGGACCACCACTTTGAGAAGCACTGCTCTATGGGAATAGTATTAATTGTTGCAAATGGGGAATTATTATGATATTTTCAGTCCTGTCTTGGTAACTATTGTGGTGGCTGGCCCTTGGTCTGACACTGGTCCAAGGACCACCACTTTGAGAAGCACTGCTCTATGGGAATAGTATTAATTGTTGCAAATGGGGGATTATTATGATATTTTCTGTCATGTCTTGGTAACTATTGCGGTGGCTGACAATTGGTCTGACACTGGTCCACGGACCCACATTTTGAGTTGCACTGGTGTAGGTAACATCCCCCTATTGTTGTTATGTAATGGAAACCACCTTATTGATGTTCTGTAGAGAGGACATCACCCTATTGTTGTTGTAGTTATGTAATGGACACCAAGTTATTGATGTTCTTCTTGTGGAGGGGACATCACCCTATTGTTGTTATGTAATGGACACCACCTTATTGATGTTCTGTAGAGGGGACATCACCCTATTGTTTAATATAATATATATTAATAGATAGATAGACAACACTTTTGTTTGCTAAAATTGTGCGGGGATATCACATTATCACTGTAGTAGTCTCATGGAAGGGGGGGGGGGGAGAAGGGGGGAAAACTTATTCATTAATGTTTTTCGATAACTGTATTTAGGTGTCAGGTATGTAGAACAATGGGGAGGATGAAATGGATTGGGGGGGTGCAGGTTCATTGTTTGAAATAAAATTGTCAATCCAACCCCGTCAACGTAAAGCTAATTACTAAATATCGGGATCAAGAGTTAATTGTTTTAGAAACACTGTGTAAGACACAAATGTTTATTTTAGGGGGGAGGGAGGTAGGGATGGGGTGGGTGACGAGGTCCCAGTGAGTATATAAGGTCAGTTGGCGCTCATCTATCCACGTCCTCGCCCAAGTAGCGGTAAGTTGATGGTCATCGCTTCACAAACTTATATCTCAAACACTGTCGGTGACACGTTCGATTTTTTACTGACATGTGTGCGGTAATCATTCTAACGTAGATTTGTAAACTGTTAGTTTTATATTGTAGCAATGTAGATTTGTAAACTGTTAGTTTTATATTGTAGCAATGTAGATTTGTAAACTGTTAGTTTTATATTGTAGAATGTAGATTTGTAAACTGTTAGTTTCAAATTGTAGCAATGTAGACTTTTAAACTGTTTCTTTATATTTTAGCAATGTAGATTGGTAAACTGTTGTTTTTTTTATATTGTAACAATGTAGATTTGTAAACTGTAAGTTTTATATTGTGCCGTACAAGCTGACGTACACGAGTTTTACGTGGCTTAGCATCGTATACGAAAAATTTCTAGTTAGTTCCAAATTGTGTCCGTAAACCAAATGACAAGTTAAGATATGAAATGTTGTTTTTTTTGTTGTTTCAAATTGTATATTTATAACAACTCATTATATTGAGGAATTGGCGTTAAAATTAACCCTGTACATGAAGCCACGTAAGAGTAATCTAATTTTAAAAGTTATTCGCATATGCAAAAAATGTGTGGTCATCAACTATTGATATAAGTTATTACACATGGCTCATTTCTGTTCCAAGAGGTGTTCCAATATGAAGGATGTATTGAAACTGCTCAGATAAACTTAAACCTTTTCAAATTTCTCGCGTTAAAATCAAATTTTGAAAGAGTTTGCTAGTTAAGTCCCCCCCCCCCCACAACCCAAACAAAATAATTCATTTGTAGTATACTCACCACACTAAAAATAGGGGGGCGTCGTTCAACAAAAACAAATGCACTTTTTTAGATTACATAATGAACAGCAATTTATTTTCAAAGAAGCCCCATCCCCTCCAATTGAAATTAATTAATACTAATGATAAAACTATTAAATGCCCAGCTTTAAAAAAAATCTAAATTAAATATGAATAGATCTATGTTTTAAAAGCATTTTTATTATGAGAGACTGCACATGCGACTAAAGACTTTGGTTAAAGACTAACGTTAAATATTAGGATACTGCATTAAACAATTTTAATACTTTTCCCACAGGTTAATATCAAAGTTTGACAACTCGCCATGAAGTACATTCTGCTCCTGTTAACTCTGGCCGCGGCCAAGGCTGAGGTCAGTCTGATATTTATCAAATTACATTCATTTAGTTTCTGGTAATGGCTTCTTTTGTTGTAACTACCACCTCTATCTAACTCAATATTTTTTCTTGTTATTTATTTTTTAAAAATTAATTGAGCTGAATGATTATTTTATCAACAAATACTGCAACCCAGTGAGTTTTATACGTGGCGTATCATCATCATTTGTCCTTTGGGTTCCTTGTGGAACATAGGACCTCTGTCAAAGCTCGCCACTGTGCACGGTCCCTTGTCAGTCGCTTCAATTCTTCCCAGCTCTTTTCAGTTCTTCCAGCCTCATCTAACATGCTCCGTGTCCATGTACGCTTGGGTCTTCCTTGCTGGCGTTAGCCCTGGGGGTTCCAATCTAAGGCCTGCCTCAGCCTGCTGTTATCTTTCCGAAAGGTGTGTCTAATCCATCTCCACTTTCTTTCAATGATTTGTTGTTCTACTGTCCTTTGTCCACACCTCTTCCACAGTTTGGAGTTTTCGACCTTGTCGAACCATTTTACTTTCAGAATACGTGACGTATGAACTGCAATAAACATTTATAATTACTCTTTATTACTTTATTGTGTCGGGCAAGTGACTGTTATTTAATATCTTTAAAAATTGATGAAAGAAAAAAAATATTTCGCGAAATATGACAGACAAGTTAAAAACTTTGAACGAAATATTTTTAATTAATATTAACAGAACATTATAAAGAGATTTGATGTCTAAAAAGATAATATTGGATGAGAGGATTAACTTAGATAAGAACATGTTGATCTAAAGAGGGGTGGTAAAAACAAAGTTATTGCGTGTGATGCGAGCAGTTTGCCTATTTGCTAAACACGCTATAGCTTAAGGCTCCCACCATCTTGGGGGGGGGGGCACCCCGGAATTTCTTTTTCATATTTGGCACTGACTTAAAATAGATGGACTTCAAAAGACCCACATATCTCAATTAGCTTCATCAAGTCTATATCCCTGGGTTATAGGGGAGAGGTGGGTGGAAATTATCATAACGGAAAATCTGTTGAGGTTTTAACTGGCAGATTTTTGTAATTATCGTTAGAAAATTTTTCAACAACGTTCATAAGATCTATATTTTCTCTCTAGCGATAGGCCAACTGTTAGACATGTCCACCGCATTTCTCTTCATAAATCCGACCAAATGCGGCTGGCCGATAGAGCAATAAAATATGTATGTATATGTAATGGTTCCTTCAAATCTGGAATCCTGCCATTTTTAAAAGTCCGGCTCCGGTTCTGGCTCCGGCCGATTTTCAATTCATAAATTCAGCCTAATTCGGGTTGGGCCGGATTTAAAAAATTTGATATTAGTATACATGATTACCATTACCTGGATATTGGTATAAAATAATAGTAAATGCCTGCCATTGCAAAGATATTACTATACATGCGTATTTGCGTATCATTACATAAATACAGTATTAGTTTAGTATAAATGACTTTAACGTTGTGTTCATTTGATGCTTAAAAAATAAAAGATAGAATTAAAGAAAGTCAGAATTAATTCCAAATATCATAAAAAAATGATAACGGTTCTTCCATATCGGACAAATATATATACACGCATGAGCATTGGCAAAATAGGTGAATTTCCAGAAAATGGTCACCTAGATTATTTCTGAGCACCACAGAGTCGAGCCAAGATTTTAGGATGTTGCTTGAAAAAATTGTGCTCGTTAATAATAGTGGAAAATCAAAGTATGATCTGTGCCGTCTTAACGCATTGACCCGTTGTGCATTTTTGCCCGGGGGTGGGGCACGAGCATAGAAGCCTATGGGAATATGTTTATATTATGTATTTTTTTATTTTTTTATACCTGCGTGGTGGGCGCACTCTTTCTTTTCCCAGGGTCCCAACACTATTTTCTTTGCCCAGGGGCCCAAATCACTATTTCTTTGCCCAGGGGTCCAACACTATTTCTTTACCCAGGGGCCCAACACTATTTCTTTGCCCGGGGGCCCAAAATTGTGTAAAGGCGGCTCTGAGGGGGGTACGATTTTTCTTTTGTGTTTAGAAACTGACCACGATTAGTTGCTTACAAATTACAACCTCTTTTAAATTTTAGCTCGACAAAAGATTTCTTTTCCTGGACTCGGCAGTGACTTTGGAACAGAACCGTATCGATGGAATAGGGAGTGAGCGCATCCCTGACCTTTTGCAAAACATGGGGCTGGACAGTCTTGTCTCCCTTGTCAATAAAGCTGGCTTAACGGAAACTCTCTCCGGACCAGGTTAGTAGTCAGACAAAGCTAATACGTTGGGAGGAGCGGTGGGGGGCATTGCAACTCTCTCTGGACCAGGTAAGTTGTCAGACAACAGCTCTTGTGCGCCGTAACCTGGCATTGCTAATAGCTTAGTGCCACTGTGTGGCCAGGTGAAGATTCCTAAATGGCTCACAAGAAAGAAACATTTAGTAAGCTGCACGGCAATGAAATAGCAGCCTCGCTGGCAAAAGCTGGAGCAGCCCAACCCCAACCAGATACCCCAGTCACATATCTTGGGGCAAAGACGTGGCTAATGGACCACTTCAGGGAAAAGTGGTGCCAGGAGTGGGAAGATGGAGCGACAGCCAGAGGGGTATTCGCTAGCATGCCCAGGCCGAGCAGATCAGACCAGTGGTGGGGTCTAAAACGAAGGGAACAAAGTTTGGTGACCCAAATGCGCACCGAGCATTGCCCAACCAAATCTTACTTCAACAGGCTAGATCACAACAGGGACCCCAACTGCCGTCATTGCAGCCAAGCCTCTGAGATGATCACACACTTGTTGACGTCATGTCCCGCACTCGACATAGCCGGGGAGGTAAGGGAGGCAAAGGAGTCTTACGTTCAGACAATGTCGTATGGCACTGCCCAAAAGATGGAGCAGATTGCCCAAGTATTAGCCAAGGCCTTAAGAGATTAGATCTCACGTCCAAAGAATATGTGTTTAGTTTAGTAAGCTGGGAGATGTCACATGATCTCTTATAGAGGAAAGTTAGCTGGTGAATTGTCGCTCTTTGACCTAACCACTGCTACATCCAAGATCCTACTCTTTGAGAAATGGACTTTATAGACTCAAACAGTATACACATTGGAGTATCTTGTTGTGCCAAGATTACCTTAACTTAAACCTTTACATTAATGGCATGATTACAGTCAGTTTCTTCAATGCTCTTTCTATTATTTTATTATTGGAGGTGAAATATGTTGCTTCAGTTAAAATGTTGATTTTTCGTTACACCTTTGATAATTGTCTCCTATTTTAAAAGAACTGGAAAAAGCATAATAATATCATATATTTGGAGATCAATTTGTTTTTTTTTTCGATTAGTCTGAATCAGAAATAAAAGAAAACCAATTCACACAAACGTTTTCTCCCAGGTCCGTTCACCGTGTTCGCCCCAACCAACGACGCCATCCGCGACATGCCACCATGGGCCAAGAAAGCCGTGTCCGACAACACCGTTCTGGCCGATATTCTCAAGTATCATGTTTTAGCTGGAAAGGTGACGTCAGATGCACTAGCTAACGAGCTTGTGGTCGACACTGTTCTTCCAGGAAAGAGGCTTCGCATCAATATCTACAAAAGGCCGGATAAGACAGTTGTAAGCATGCACTATACTTACCAGCACAATAACAATACTTATTCGAACTTGAACTAATGACTATACTTACTAGAACTAATATATCATACAGAATAGGACTGCATAAAGCTTTTTTATTATTTGTATTAGTTGATAATAAAGCTTTAATTTATTGTTTCCTTACACAAATAGTCTGTGTAATTTGTTTTTTTTACTAGAACTAAGTCTATGACTATAATCACTCGATCTAGAACTAAGACTATGACTATAATCACTCGAACTAGAACTAAGACTATGACTATAATCACTCGATCTAGAACTATGACTATACTTGCTAGAAATATGACTGTACTTACAACAACAATGTATGTAATAAAACACATTAAATTTACGCTGGGGGCACAGCTCATAATTTAAGCCATTAAAGCATTGCTTGCTTTCTGTAGTATAAAAAAATATTTTGTTTACTTTCATCCATCGGAAATCAACATTAGATCTAGGCTACCCATTGAAAGCAGTTTTAAAAAGAAAACTTGCTGTCTTGAGCTCTCCAGTTGAGATTGGCCTACTGTCTTGAGCTCTCCAGTTGAGATTGGTCTACTGTCTTGAGCTCTCCAGTTGAGTTTGACCAGCTGTCTTGCTGTCTTGAGCTCTCCAGTTGAGTTTGACCTACTGTCTGGCTGTCTTGAGCACTCAAGTTGAGATTGATTCATTGTCTTGAAATCTCCAGTTGAGATTGACCTACTGGGGTATTGCTGTCTTGAGATCTCCAGTTAAGATTGACCTACTGTCTTGCTGTCTTGAGCTTTTCAGTTGAGATTGACCTACTGTCTTGCTGTCTTGAGCTCTCCAGTTGAGTTTGACCCACTGTCTGGCTGTCTTGAGCACTCAAGTTGAGATTGATTCATTGTCTTTAAATCTCCAGTTGAGATTGACCTACTGGGGTATTGCTGTCTTGAGATCTCCAGTTAAGATTGACCTACTGTCTTGCTGTCTTGAGCTCTCCAGTTGAGACTGACTTACTGTCTTGCAATCTTGAGCTCTCTAGTTGAGATTGACTTACTGTCTTGCTATGTTGAGCTATCCATTTTTGATTGAGCTACTGTTTTTCAATCTTGAGATCTCCAGTTGAGATGGACCTACTGTCTTGCTGCCTTGAGCTCTCCAGTTGAGATGGACCTACTGTCTTGCTGTCTTGAGCTCTTCAGTTCAGATTGACCTACTGTCTTGCAGTCTTGAGCTCTCCAGATGAGATTGACTTACTGTCTTGCAAACATGAGCTCTCCAGTTGAGATTGACCTACTGTCTTGCAATCTCCAGTTCAGATCGAGCTACTGTTTTGCTATCTTGAGATGTCGTTTCAAAATGACCTTACGTCTTATTTTTAAAACGTAGGCTACTGCTCAGTGTGCCCCAATCGACCTTGACAAAGTTAATGAGCCTGCAACCAATGGGGTCATTCACGTCATCAATGGGGTCATGATCCCACCTGCTGGAAACCTAGTCCAGGTTCTCCTAGAATGCTCTCCCTTCAAAACTCTGGTGGAAGCTGTTAAGGCAGCTGGCCTAGTTAATGCTCTAAGTGGTAAGTTATTTGAAAAACAATATCTATACTGTTAGTTATAGCTCTCAATAGAAATGCACATGAATATACATGTATTAAAACTAACTATAAAGTGTATATGAAAAATCGAACCAGATATATATAGAATCTATATACCATCTATTAATTTTTATCCTCTGTCTAAGTATAATGTGTTTATGTTGACTTTACTTAATGTACAGGTGATGGACCTTTCACACTTTTTGCACCGACTGACAAAGCCTTTGCTCAGTTGCTACCCCAACAACGTGACTACCTGTTCAAGAATGTTACTGCATTAACAAGTAGGAGTTTTAATATTTTTGCTCCATTACTTCGAGCATAAATAGCGGATTAAAATTTTAAAATTTAATTCGTTATTGCCCATGATTTCAACGAAAGTAAAAGTTTCTTAAACTTAACGAGCAAAATACCCGTGCTATGCTACGGGGTAGGCACAATGAGAGTAACTTTATTTAGTTTTGGGTCCCAAATTCTCCTAAAAAAATAATATAAACGGATCTGGAAATTAGGGTATTGATAAATCAAACTCTTCTTAATAAAAACAAAGATAAATGTGTCGAGAAAAATAAACATATTATTAGTTTAAATATTACCCATCAATTTTGGTATTTCTGCTTTAATATAGCAACATCATTATCATTTGTGGCTAAACAGCCCTCGTAGGACCCTGGCTTGCTCAACCACATCCTTCCATTCAGATCGATTGATGGCTTTCTTTCACCATGCTCGAACCCCTTTAATAACGCATGGTATATTCTCTACCATAATAACAAATGTCGTTAACAGTTACAAAAAGATAACGGGCAAAGTTCACTTTCTTTTCACGTGAATCAAAACATGAAAACAATATCTTTCCACAGGATTTCTTTGGTTCTTAGAAATAGCTCGCTAAACACCCATTTCATTTATAGTCTAAGCATGAAATTAGTTCAAGACGAATAGGATATTTTTAGCCAGATAATTTTTGTGAATATTGTGGCTTGGTGAGAGTAGAAAATATGGTTTACTTGTTTTAAAGGCACATGTTCCTTTAACGTGAATAAAAACATAAGATCAATGCTGCTTTTTTAAGAAAATGGTGAGAAATTGATCTTCTAATAAATTTTATGTCAATTATTATATATTCCCGCACATTTTTTCTAATCGTAACAATTCACTTAATTTCAATCTTTTTTCCCGTTGTAAACTATTCATCTAATAAACTCAAAACAGCTTGGCACAAAATGAATTGTTGTCAGTGTGTTTTTCGCCATAACACGCACTTCCTTATGCTAGATCCTATGTATAAGTCGTAATACCCGTGATATTTCTTTACACTTGATATATTTACACCTTAAAGAACAGTTTTTACCCGAAGCATATGTCATGCAACCGCATTGTTCGAGAAATGTACCCAATTTTTTAAATGGATTTTTCATCATTCGTTAGGCCTTAGAGTAAAATACATGTGTTAAGATTACTTTTTTCATTTGAAAAGCTCTTCAAAACATTATTTATATTTCTATGCTAAGCATGCCCTTAGTCAAATGAATAGGATTTTTTTTTTGAGCCCGATACTCTACTTTAGTTATGTAAATAGTATTTTCTATTTGGTGGTTGAACACTTCGACCCCGGACGATTCGACCCCAGCCGGTTCAACCCTGGCAGTTTGACCACAGGACATTTTGTCCCCGGTCGTTTCGACTCCGGTCGGTTCAACCACGGAAGGTTCAACCCCGGGGTGATACGATCCCGGACAATTTCGCCAAGGGACGTTTCGACCCCGAACGTTTCAACCCCTTTCTATCTACACCGTAGAAAATTATTATTATTTTTGTTTGTATATATAATTTTAAAAATACCTGTTGTCATGTTACAGGCGCAACATTAGCAGACATAGAAATAACCAAATCACACACACATACGCACATAGCCCCTCCCCCCCAACACACACACAAACTGTCACCAATAGAAAACTCTACAGTTTTAACCATAACACGTATCATAATATTGCATTAATCTAGCAATAAGTCTTTTTTATGTAACCTTTTCATTCATCTACCAATTAATCCACAACATCCATTCCATTACAGATTATGCATGACCTTTATTTAGGACAAATTAGATATATTTTTATTCAGCTGTTTAATACTTATGTGATTGGGATGCGTAGGGTTGGTGAGATTTTTTAATATTGTCTATTTGTTTAAAAAAAACACGTTGAAT
This sequence comes from Radix auricularia, assembly GCA_002072015.1. NCBI lineage: Eukaryota > Metazoa > Mollusca > Gastropoda > Lymnaeidae > Radix > Radix auricularia. The sequence goes on along the minus strand of MUZC01000169.1, from coordinate 31,998 downwards.
CGCAAGGTTTGGGTTTAAAATTTTACACTGCTGGTTTTCTTAATCTTTGCAAAAAGTACATTATCAGTGGCTAAGAAATAGTGCCACTCAGGGCTCGGAAATATTATAAACTCAAGACCCAAGAAATGAAAATATACCCTTCAAATAGCTCACAAAGTTGCCCCTCTTTATAAAAATTACAATTCTGCTATTTAACTTACAACAGTGTAAAGATCTAAATGCTTATACACGTACCATTTTTTAAATTTAAAATCCCTGAGCGTTTACTTTCAATACGAATTTCCTTAATGACAGTTTATAATGATATCGATCCAAAACACTCACTTGTATAAGTAAGCACCTAAGAGAAATACCTCTTCCTCCTAACAAATATTTGCAATTGATTTTTATGATAAATAACTCGTTGAATGCTTCAAAAGCGGTTCCGTGTTAATTTTTCTTTAAGAAATTTTTATTCTCTGTAATTTTGACTTGTTATAAGCCAATATAAAATTTGCCTCCATCCAATTATATACATAGATGTATAAAAGCTTATATTAAAATGTTAAATTGATATATTACGTCTACAATTAAATAATTTCTTCACATTTATTTATGTTGCTTTTTTACAGTGACTAAGGGAAATTAGTTCGACCCATCTTTGTGTGATTTTATTATTGTAAAATACAATTAAAATGTTTATAAAGGTTCTATTTCCTTTACAAATAAATATGCACCAATCTTACCACATTTCTTTAATTGATTAACGTAGCTAATGTATTGAGTATACCGTATTGTCAACTATGTAGTTAATATGCTATGAATGTTTCTTTTTATTTATATATGTATTGTTGTTTCCATGTAAAGCGCTGTGAGCCTGGCTCCTTGCTGGGATACAGCGCTATATAAATTATCATTTTATTATTTATTATTTATTATTACCAATTACATATTATGGCTATAAATAATGCAATTTCAAAAGCGACTATAAGTTCTTTTCACAGTTTATTTTCCATTGTGGCAATTCATGCGAGTAATCATCCAACTAATTCGCAAGGGCTCATTTCTTCTAAAATCAAACATAAAGCAAAAACCATCT
>MUZC01000169.1:3218-18105 GCA_002072015.1 Radix auricularia | reverse complement strand
TAGTCCATCTCTACTCCTAGGCACATACTGCAGTAGTCCATCTCTACTCCTAGGCACATACTGCAGTAGTCCATCTCTACTCCTAGGCACATACTGCAGTAGTCCAAGTGTACTCCTAGGCACATACTGCAATAGTCCATCTCTACTCCTAGGCACATACTGCAGCAGTGAAGTATGGAAATGAGATTTTACAGAAAGAAGACACCATGAGACGTTTAAATCATTATAAATAGAGCATTATTTTGTTTCAAACGTTTGAAAGTAAACGTTTATATTTTAATGAAGTGACCACGTCTATTGACAAGATACGAGATAACATAATTATTACAACTTAAACATAAGAATATATTTTACTGAATAACCATCGTCTTAATTGAATAGTGTTTTCACTTCATGAACTTAGTTCTGTAATAATGAAATTGTTAATTAGCAAAAAATATAATGATTAATTAGAAAGTGTTTTACGCTTAATCATGAACTTATCATGAAATTATCATGAAAGTAGATTTATAGAAGCATTTAATATTAAAAAAGTATCCATGCGTTCATCACTTGACCTTTTATTGTCTTTGCGTCACCATTTGGTGTCACGAAATTAATTTTACTCACTCATGATTGTATAACACCATAGTTTAGTGTTACGTATTTCTTTTTTGTATTCATCTTCGTTTTGATAAATTGACATCAAAGTTTATTGTTCTATGCTAATATTTTTGATCAACTCACAAGGTGCTACATAGCTTCGTCACAAAATGATATTCTTGATTCATTCGTGTTACTCTGTTCTGTTTTCCATTGCAGTAACACTATTCTTTATAGGATTCTTAAAATGTATGTTTTAATATCTCCTGGTTCTGATCGTCTGTTTGGCTGACTTGGGTTTGTCTCCTGCCCGCTTATTTCACTCAGGTTTAAATTTCTCTTTCCTCGCTCTTCTCAAACGTTGTTATCACTCGACCCGTTTTATTACACCCGAAACACCCCGCCATCTTTCCTCAGTTCTAAATGTCTTAACTACTCTTAACCCCACCCATCTTTGGTACGTAACAACAACTTCTCCCCCAGAGACCTTGTCCGTGCCGCAGTAACCCCCACTCCCATCCCCCCTCGATGTAAGGCTGACGTTGAGCAGCAAGGCTATAACTAATCCCTTCATTTATTATTCAGCCATTGAAGTAAATCCATTGAAGAGCGAGCGGCTTTTGTACACAAACTTCAGACTCACAAATTAAGCAAATTAGGTTGACGGTATACTTCAGCAACAATGGATATAAAAATCTTGAATTATGAAGTAAATGAAGCATGTGCATTCGGAGGATAATTTATTTCTCTGATGTGGTGGCATGGCGCCCGGTTGTTCAGTTACATAATTACGTCCATCACTAAGTCTCGTGGAGAAACCCGGATGGCATTTAACAACCCCTCCGTCACAACTCGTGTAGGTACTCATCAGCCCTCGCTCCAGCCTCCTCCAGAACATAAACAGAAATTAATCTCGGGTTTACTTGACCTCAATGACCCCGAATGACCGATGGACTGGGAGCTACTTTTAGTCTGCGGAACATTTCCAATTTTTGATGTGTTGTGACATATTGTGTGCGTGCGTGTGTATGTGAATGTGTGTGTGTGTGTGATGTGATTGGCTGGGGGTGTTAATGAGGAAAGCGTGTGTGTGGTGTGTGTCTGCCATTTGTTTCTGAGGTAGCCCTTAACGTATGTGTGGGTGCTTGAGGTATGTGTGTGTGTGCTTGTAAAGGTTTTGTGCGGGTGTGTGTGTATGCGTGTGTGAGTGTGTAATATTAGAAAGTCCGCCTGCCAAATAATGACAGGCTGGACCAGCCATTGAGTGGATGGCGACACGATCAAACAAAGACAGAATTGTTTTTGTCTTTATTGTAGACAACTTGCTATTCTCAGTTGACAAATAGTAAGAGACGACACCCACCCTATCTATTCTATATGATAAAAGGCAATTTTCTGTCCGGTCATCGATAGCGATTCGTCCCTCAAACTCCTAAAGACTCCCACAGCCAATCAGAAAAATAAAATCTCATTTACATATTGAACACGTTTACGATGACGTTCAAAGCGAATTATTGTGTACGTTCAAAGCGAATTATTTTGTGTGCAGTTTTTTTTCCAACACTTTATTTTGAGCGGTATGCGTTGGGATTTAAAGTCATAAACTTAGTTTTTACGGGTTATTCATTATAACTATATGAATAGTATTTATTAGGGGGGGTTAACGATTAATTTAAATTTAATCGTTAACTTTTTATTTTTTTTTAATTTGGGATTAATTAATCGTTAATTTATATTAAAGCTAAAAATTAAAATTCATGATGTCGTAAGTAACACTTATTGAACGTTCTTGTTGAAAATCTAAATAAAACTGGAAAGTCTCCTTTATATATCATCTTTTAACCAACTACGCAAAAAGACAAGTGTGTTGACATTATTTGGTTCAAGTGATGAGCGGGTCTAATTGACGATATAACCAGCCGAGCTGAACAACCAGTCACACGGCACAGAGGTAAATGGTATGCACAAAACGGACTTGGAAAGATATGAGATTATCAGATATCGGTGTTCATTAAGTTTCCACCATTGTAGAGGGTTAATGGATTCAGGAACTTTCATCTCCATTTTATAACTCAGTAATTCATCTGAAGAGCTGTCGTAGTTTTCTGTCTCTGAGTCAGACTCCATTACTGCCATTACTTTTATACGCTTTTCATTTAGTTTGATAAGCAGACGAAGTGTTAGAACCATGGTAGGCAAACTTTATAAACATTTTGAACATTTCGGTCAGTCAATAGTTTAAAACCAAAATGTTCGTGTAATCGTCAAAAAAATGTATACTTATTCATCGACAGCTATCATTTATAATTATTTTTGTAAAAACTTTTTCACTTCAAATAATTTGTAAGTGATGCGTCTATTAATCGTTAACAAATAATTTAATCGGTAAAAATTTTAACACTTAATCAAGAAATTAATAATTAATTTCCGCAGCCCTAGTATTTATATATATATATATATATTTGACATGATGCACAATTATGGCCGGTCGAGACTACTGTTGGAGGGGAGGTACAACAGGCCACCGAAACGACGGCGGAACGTCCTTGGACGGGCTCTGTTGCTCGCAAATTTATATAACATGATCAAGTATATCAATGGGGGGGGGGAGAGAGTAATATGAGAGTAAAAGTGACAGAGAGATGGGGACATTGATGTCTTTGGTAATGTAAAAAATATTAAACTTGATGATGAGATGATATGACACTTAATTCAATGAACTGAATACACGATTCATAGCGATTGAAATACTTCAATGGTTGCAAGGTCTTCAAATGAATTTTGAATCTTAGCGTATGATTTCATTTGGGTGAATGAATGAATGACTTTAAGCGAATGAACAACTTTCTGTGAATAAATTCATTTTAATGAATGAAAATCGTCAAATTAATGACTTTGAGAGAAAACATGAGTCAATAAAATAATTGAGTTGAATAAATTACTTTTTGAGTGAATAATACTTCCGGTGAATGAATGGCCTTGAGTGAATTAATTATTATTAGCTAAGAAAAACTTAGTATGAATGAATTATGTTGAATGATGATCTACATGACATTAAAAGTGTGGGAGAAAACATTTCGTAATTATCCTGAAAATCTCTGGTCCTCAATATCCGGGCCACTCACCGGTACCGGTCTTTGGATCAAATGGTACCGGTATTGTTCAAGTGGTAGTGGTCTGTTGATCAAATGATACCGGTCTGTGGATCAAATGGTACCGGTCTTTGGATCAAATGGTACCGGTCTGTGGATCAAATGGTACCGGTCTGTGGATCAAATGGTACAGGTCTGTGGATCAAATGGTACCGGTCGCGGATCAAATGGTACCGGTCTGTGGATCAAATGGTACCGGTCTGTGGATCAAATGGTACTGGTTGGTGGATCAAATGGTACCGGTCTGTGGATCAAATGGTACCGGTCTGTGGATCAAATGGTACCGGTCTGTGGATCAAATGGTATCAGTCCGCCCAAAATAACATTAATTTATTTTTATTTTATTTATTAGTGTCTATTTCTCTCGAAATTTCTGAAAGCCACCACATCAGTGAAGGAGAACTCCATGAAAGTATCATATTTGGTGGCTAATCACATTGCTAAAGATAACAAGCCATTCATCATCTTTGAATAATTAATCGTGCCCTCTACTAAAGATATTTGCCGCGAACCTCTAGGGCTTCTCAAAGTGATGGTCGCGGACCGGTGTCGGTCCGTAGGCCATCAGCCGCGGGTCCGCAGAAGTATTCAAGAAAGGGCAGAAAAATTTAACGATAGTCTTCCACTAGCAACAATTAATACTAACCGAAAAGAATGTGTAAACTTTTGGCAATATGCACATGAGAGGAAACAAACAAAATTAAATCAATTACATTTCATGACCGTAGAAGTACAGGGAAAATAAAGCACAGGTTTTCTGGAAAAATGGAAAAATACCTGCCGGTCCGCCATAATAAAAAATTTGAGAAGCACTGATCTAGGGGAGAATACTGTAGCAGTTAAAAAGATAGCACATGTCTACTTGTCAAATAGCACTAGGCTCATTGAATACATACCAGAAGACATAAAGACACGATTCTATATCTACCCCTAACAAGGATGTACTATTTTTTATGAGCGATATACTTAGGAGGAGGATGAACGTGCTTGACGATTTGTTACGCTTTCTATCTTTACTAACAAACACATCAGATTGAGAAAGTGACACTTAATATTGCTATTTCCGAATTCCTATAATTGTGAAGCAAGGTTTTCTAAAGTGACAACAGCAAAAAAAAAAAATTAAAAAAAAATAAAGAAAGAAATATATATATATATATAATTTAAAATAAAAAAATGGGACCAGAGGGGGTAAGGGGTGAGGAACGCACCGGGTAAAACCATCACAGGGGATGACACCAAAGTGTACACTTTTGTATGTTTCTCTATTTGGTATTGGCAGACTCAGGGGAGGTCTATGGGGTGGGTCGTGAGGGGATGACACCAAAGTGGACACTTTTGTATGTTTCTCTATTTGGTATTGGCAGACTCAGGGGAGGTCTATGGGGTGGGTCCTGAGGGGATGACACCAAAGTGGACACTTTTGTATGTTTCTCTATTTGGTATTGGCAGACTCAGGGGAGGTCTATGGGGTGGGTCGTGAGGGGATGACACCAAAGTGTACACTTTTGTATGTTTCTCTATTTGGTATTGGCAGACTCAGGGGAGGTCTATGGGGTGGGTCGTGAGGGGATGACACCATAAGCAAACACACTGGATGACACCTACCCCAGTGAGGCCTCTAAACTCCACATGAACAGCACGTTTCTGCTTTCATTTATCTTATAACTCCCAGATACTGAGATAGGAAAGTATAGTTTCAAAGCAGCAAGCTCTAGGTACTCATTGATTTTGCGATGTAGTTAATTAACATCTTAATCAGTTTATATTCCTTTTGTGGTGTAGATGTATTTTATTTTGAGGACATGTTTTTAAATACAATTAAATTAATAATTAAAAAATAAACGATCTAAAATATTCGACCTGCGGTGTAGCATACTTGATGTAGTCACGTGATACACACCTGCTCATAGACCGTGCAAATAAAGAGGGAAAAAGACGGGCACAAACTTCCCGCAGTGCGCATTATGGTAGTTGTTTTGAAGCATTGCTTTCTTTCATTCTTTATAGTGCGTATCAGTACGGTGCGCATTTATCTATTTATAGATGGTCGACCACCTACTCCATTGCCCAGTCAGCGAGCCACGTAATAATTGTCAAACGTTGACCGGTACAAAGTTTGGTGACCACTGCTCTCTGAGACATGAGATAGGCTCAGTGAGGGCTGGTCATGGCTCCCAGGTGTGTATCACGTGACTACATCAAGTTCAGACAAATGATCAGTCCGACTTTCAGGAACTTTGAGAGACAGACAAAAGACGTTGATAAAATAGTGTCTACGTTAAAAAGCGAGTCTATATTGGAACATCTACTAGTTTAATAGATTTGAAATTATTTCAAAGTGAAAAGCATGCGTGAATATTTACTATTGTAGTGGATTTGTGAATATCTACTAGTTGTGTGGTACCTGATATACCATTGTTTATTGACTACCTGATGTTAGTTTACTTATTGACTACCTGGTGTTAGTTGACTTATTGACTACCTGATGTTAGTTTACTTATTGACTACCTGGTGTTAGTTTACTTATTGACTACCTGATGTTAATTTACTTATTGACTACCTGATGTTAGTTTACTTTTTGACTACCTGATGTTAGTTTACTTATGGACTACGTGATGCTAGTTTACTTATTGACTACCTGATGTTAATTTACTTATTGACTACCTGATGTTAGTTGACTTTTTGACTACCTGATGTTAGTTTACTTATGGACTACGTGATGTTAGTTTACTTATTGACTTGACTACCTGATGTTAGTTTACTTATGGACTACGTGATGTTTGTTTACTTATTGACTACCTGATGTTTGTTTACTTATTGACTACCTGATGTTAATTTACTTATTGACTACCTGATGTTTGTTTACTTATTGACTACCTGATGTTTGTTTACTTATTGACTACCTGGTGTTAATTTACTTATTGACTACCTGATGTTACTTTACTTATGACTACCTGATGTTAATTTACTTATTGACTACCTGATGTTTGTTTACTTATTGACTACCTGATGTTTGTTTACTTATTGACTACCTTGATGTTTGTTTACTTATTGACTACCTGATGTTTGTTTACTTATTGACTACCTGATGTTAATTTACTTATTGACTATACCTGATGCTAATTTACTTATTGACTATACCTGATGTTAATTTACTTATTGACTATACCTGATGTTAATTTGCTTATTGACTACCTAAAGTTTTTTACTAAAAATCCTTTATATTCGAGACATAACTATAAGAATGTTCTTTTTAATACGCAGGGCAAAACAATCCGAAAATACAAAATTCAGGGTATGTCTCATAAAACGTGTTTAATATAATGCGCACCGATCGTGAATATATTTTTAAAAGGTATTGTCAACATAAGGCGCAACTTACTGCGCTACAGGAAAGGTTGGTTAACATTATACGCACCTCAACACTCTATCTCAAAAATTAACATGATACATAGAGATAAATAAAATTAAATTAAAATTCAATAATTTTATTACAGAAAATTCTATCGATCTGAAATTTAGATACATCATTTTTATCATCAGCACGAGTCTGCCTGTAACATTTCAGCTCGCTAGCTTACGAGGAAGTGGGTTAAAAATCGATCTAAAGTTTTTTTTTGCACGCAAGGGCTCAGACTCAGATACCACAAGTTAATATAAAGGATTTATAAATACTTTGCATTTCACTAAATAGAATATCCTCTGAGAATGGAAGCGAAAAATTTATTTATGAAAATTCTTGCAACTTCTCGCGTGTAAAAATTGGTATGTCAGTTAACTGTATTAATTATATTTTGCGTGTATATATAGATTTATATGAACACACATTAAAAAAAAACAACAACTAGTAATAAAAAATGATATGAGTTTTAAGCGCAATTTCCAACAAATTGTTCAAGTGAAATCATTCTAGAGAACATAACAGTTATTTAAAATCAATAATTTTGAAAGTAAACAAAACATTTGCTTTCTGCATATTGCTGCAAAATTTACGTGAGTCGAACGCAAAGAGATTTTTAAAAACTTCCTTCTCCAGCATTGTTCTAAATATTTTTAGCTATTGTTTGGCGTTTGTTTCAACCCCATATATATGATATTGTTGGCGAGAAATTGACAAAATACTGATATTGTTTTCATTTTTTATATTCCAGGAAATCAGTAAACCTTTCCGCGCATTTTTAGGCCCGTGCACATCATTGGGACCTCCTTAATATATTTGCAAAAGACCCAAACCCTCTATCTAATTATGGTTCAGGAGTAGTTGCTTGTGCAAGCTTGAATAGACAGGACGGACTTTTCAAATATATAAAAGCAATTTGTCACATGGGGATATTGCGTTAAGTTAAAAAACAAAAGAAAGCATAATGACGTCACGTTGTGAAATATATATATATATATATATATATATATANTAAAGAGAAGAATCGCGATGTGTTATGCTCGACACCAAAATTCATTATTTATTTTACTTATATTTTAATTAATAATTTTTAATAATTCATTATTTATATTATAAATTTTCCTCGGCAGTTGCCCCGCATATCGAGCATACACGGACGAGTGTGTACATTTAATTATTTTATTGATTCCTTAAGTTGTTTGTTCTCCTTGTTAATAAAGTGCAATTTTTCCCCGTTTTATTTGCATCCAAGATTTCGATTTGTTTGATGCGCATCAAAATGTGCAAATTTTTAAACCGTCGAAGATGTAGAATTTGATGTGCACATAGCTTCAGAATAATTACAGGCGGCTGAACGAGTGATTGGCAGTGCGAGCATTCTTCCAATTGTGTTTTTACAACGCCCAAACGCACAGAAAAACTACTTCCTCCTACACCCCCGTTGATTGGAGAACTGGATATAAAAATGATTGGTTCATTCTGATTGGCTGTTAAAAATCATTGGAGTCATTAATGGACAGAGCCATTGCGTCAAGGGCACAATGACTCATTGCGTCATAAACTAGCCATTCTGATTTATGGCGTCCTTAAATATGTTGATGGTTTATACCTTTGTTTTGAGGGGGTCAAATTCACGGGCACATAACTCGATCTAAACGTGGACGTCACACACAGCCACAAAACGACTCGGGCATAAGTGCAGCCTTTCCCAGAATTCCAATTGACCTTAATGTCAAGGAAAAGTGCACATTTTATTCAGCAACGGGCGCACGGCCATTAATTACAGGGGAGACAATTTGGTACGGTTAACTTAAATCGGTCTCTGTCTTAGTATGTAGCATACTTTTATACCCCAGCAATGACTGTGTATTCTATTTCCACTACTGGTGTTACTAATGTTATTTTTAAAACTTTAAAATTACATTATTAATATAGCTGTTCTGTTTGGCATTTTGAATGTATAGTATTGTGTCTATTACATTATGTCCTTTTAAACATCACTAATATATTTGTTACAATAAGATTATCTCTTATGCAATGTACAGCTGCTACTTTCAGCCTGTTAAATTACTTAACCCAATAATTTCATGTCTCCACCATCAGTCATTGTTTGAGGTAAACTAAATTCAAAGAAACTCGTGTGTTAAGTTCAAAATGCTCTTGTATTTTCTATTCCTGTTAATGTTTTTACCAACGTTTGACTCGCTGCTATATGCTTTGTTGTATAACAGGAAAGATTTTTGGTTATAATTGTATAATTCCGTCACTGATACTTTTGGCCATTTAAGTCATGTTATGGCTGCTTTTACACAAGTAAAATACTATTCTGGTTTACGAATTTTTAAAACTTTTATTCATGTCATCACTAGCCCACCATTATTTCATTACACTGCAATACAGGACTTTAGCACCAATTCATCTACTAGTGGTAAAGAGCATCAATATCACTTGATCTCTTCATGATACACTATTTATCTAACTGTGATACAAGAGTATAACATTATTTACCTCACCGTGATACAAGAGTATATCACTATTTATCTAACTGTGATACAAGAGTATATCACTATTTATCTAACTGTGATACAAGAGTATAACATTATTTACTTCACCGTGATCCAAGAATATATCACTATTTATCTCAATGTGATACAAGAGAATATCACTATTTAACTCACCGATGTACACAAATATATCACTATTTACATCACCGTGATACAAGAGTATATCCCTATTTATTTCACTGTGATACTTGAATATATCACTATTTTATCTCACTGTGATACAAGAGTATATCACTATTTATCTAACTGTGATACAAGAGTATATCACTATTTATCTCACTGTCATACAAGAGTATATCACTATTTATCTCACTGTCATACAAGAGTATGCACTATTTTAGATCACTGTGATAAAAGCATATATCACTATTTATCTCACTGTGATACAAGAGTATGCACTATTTTAGCTCACTGTGATACAAGCATATATCCCCATTTCGTTTAGGCATAATGCATATTGATACCAATTCTTTATAAAAAATGTATGACCTCTATATTCTAAAATCTCATCAAATACTGGATGGATTCAATTATACTAAAAATATTTAAGATGACATAAAAATATCCATATCCGCTTGTAGGAACAATATTTTTTTAATCAACCAATTTAATTTAAAATAGTAGATTAAAAAACCCATCTTTTTTTCAACTACAAGCACTTTGAGGGGAAGAAAAATTAAAGATTCTTATGATCGCAAGTCCAATAAAATTAGTCTGATGTGAAAAAGTCTCGGAATCAATTTCAGTTTTGAAGATCCGCACATTCCTGACTTAATTACAGACCCTTTATTTCCATTTGAAAATAAGATTAATAACTCACCTCAATGCCTGACACCTCAATTCATTAAATCTCAGAAATTTTAAAACGCAAAAAGTTTCCAATGTTCGAAAAACAGAAAGCAGACAAAACTTTGGACATCAATGCTAATGGCTCCCTAAATAATTCCTTGGCGGTAGGAAAAAAAAGAAGTCCTCCAGAAGTCGAGCGAGCGATCAGTCAACTAGTTCACCGTTATCTATAGGACGAGCCAGCGACGAACATGTTTCCAACTATTAACTGGCGCGCGTGCAGTGAGCACGAGATGGCGCGGCGTTCACCAGACACACATGCGCTGGTCCGGGATGAGGACTCCCTCGTGTCACACGACGATGGATACCGGGGATCATACCTGTGATCCACGGTACTTGGTGTGAGAATGGGGCGGGGTGGGGACAGGGGGGTATCATACCTGTGATCCACGGTACTTGGTGTGAGAATGGGGCGGGGTGGGGACGGGCGCTACAGTACACTAAACCCCGAACAAACTTGGATATCGATTTTAAAATTAATTTCAAAATTTAATTTCAAGATTCCAGGGGTTCTACATTCAACATTATTGACGGCCTCTCGATTACAAGAAAAATTCATTGTTCGGGTTCTAATGAGCACGATAAAGCTAATGGTTAAAAATGAATCCAACAAAAAAGAGTAAATCAAAGGCATTTAAAAAATACAAACTTAAAGTGTTTTTATATGAACAAGCAGTGCTTTTTTTCTAGCAAAAAATGTTTGAGAACTCATTTCACATCTGTTTTTTAACTTATGGCAAACGCTGTTATTCTTATTCTACTAATAGTAATTAATATGATATCTATGGTCCATAGATATCATATTAGTAGAATAACAGCGTTTGCCACTTGGTTTGTTTATTTGTAAACTGTAATTTACGTCGTTCCCGTGAGTCCCCACTGTAAAAAGGACTGACAGTAAGTAAAATGCCGACTATTTATATAAATATACACGAATCTGACCAAAAAAGGTATGGGAACTCAGTTTCCATGAGTTCCCACTGAAAAAAAGCACTATGAACAAGTATTGGTAAGAAGGCGATGAAAAGATCCTTTCAGCATGTAGATTTAAGAAGTAAAGGAATGAAGTCGACCTTATGATATTTTCCGTGTGATTTGCTTGTCTATCATTTTGGTCATTGTTGAAGGGACCACGTAAGACCAGTCATGTTGACAACTCTTACTGTGTCGTTCCCTTCGAATAGCATTGGTTGTTTCGACCCATTTTTCCAGTTTACAGTGTATAGTTAAGGTAATCATGATTATATGGAGCACGTGGCAAATTTATTCGTAGATTATTTTGGCTACCCTGAATAATTTAATTAATCTTTGTTAGGCAATTCTGAATATTTTATGTTATTTCGAATCGTTGAGTTATGCTGATAGGACGTTGAAGTAATCCTAGTTAGTCTGACAAGCAATTATGAATATTTAAAAGTGAATGTGGGTAATTGAAAGACTCCTTGATATTTATATAGATCGCTAGCTGACGTAATGCACACATTATTTAATAAAGGAGCCTGACATACTTGAGACTAAGTGTGGCCGTGTTAGGGAGAATTGGTTAATTAATAAAATGAAGTCCTTGCACCATAATTCTTGGGTAAGACATGCTGAAATCTTTTCCGCCCTATTGCCGCGGCACAAGAACAGGTAGAGCTGTCGGTACACGTTATGGGGGCCAAACTTTGTGGAGGGAGAATTGGCAGCTGTTTAGACGTTGCTCGCCCATCCTGATAGATCGCATTCAAAACGAGGCGTGTTAGTCATCTCTCTACCTAAACTGTTTGTTGTTTTAAGTGAAGAATTTATTTAAGTTTAAGTTTGATTTATGGGACGACGGTTGAAGAAGTTAACTGAACTTAGTTAAAGAAGAAGTCGAGAAATTTTGTTTCTCAGGGTCAGATTTGGCGACGGTAGCGAGAAAACGATCGAGAATAATTGAAATAATATCAGTTAACAAGTGTAAGGCTGCACGAGAAAATATATCTTTATTTAATGGTTTCTAAACTTAAAGGCGCGCATTTCTAATCTACTATAGTTACTTGAAAAACATCAATTTAGTTACGCAATCTCTAAGAATTTCACTTAGCTCTACAATCAAATTTTTCACGTCCCTAAGCGATATTGTTTTTCAATATCATGTATCAATATTTAAAGTACAGTGACATAAAATAAAATATTTCGCACAAAGTGCGAGTTATAAAAGGCATCAGGAAATTTTTGAGTTATTTTTAATTGTCATAAAGGCATTAGTTTATCATTATATGTATGTATGTAGTTATGTATATATGTATGTAGTTATGTATGTATGTATGTATGTATGTATGTATGTATGTATGTATGTATGTATGTATGTATGTATGTATGTATGTATGTACGTATGTATGTATGTACGTATGTATGTATGTACGTATGTATGTACGTACGTATGTATGTACGTACGTACGTATGTACGTACGTACGTACGTACGTACGTACGTACGTATGTACGTATGTACGTATGTACGTATGTACGTATGTACGTATGTACGTATGTATGTATGATGTATGTGTATGCTTGTATGCATATTGAAATGCTGTACAGTTCATGACAAAACTGACTACAGTTATTTCTATTCACAGTTGTTCTAAGTCTCGTTCAGTTTAAGACAAAGAAATGCACGCATCGGAAGAGAACAAAAAAAAGTTTTTATATATATTACAAAAGTGGGAAGAACAACTTGAGGTAATCGTTTGACTTTTCTATTTTCTTTATAACAAGAGTCATCTCCCGCTTTCTTCCCATCTCATAGTTCATCACCAGGCAATGTCAGTAGTGATCTCAGCGAAAACATTTGTAGCAATCACTTTCACGTCCTTAAAATTAACGTGTTTACATGGCAGCTCACTAACGTAAACACAATTTTACAAATGTGACAAGAGTTACATTTCCCCAAATTACTTCCCTTGGCCGAATTCTAACGTGACCTCGTCACGGGAACAACAAAAATAAAGGCGGTAGCTTCGCTCCTACGCGCAAACTGTCAAACTGTCTGTCTTGAGAAATTCTGTCTCTGCTCCTGTAATCTTTAGATCGGGGGATAGACTCACAGACGAACACGTGAATAGAGATAACTCTAAATTCCCAACGCCTTTTTTTTGCATACACACCGCGTGACGTACTGAGACACAGCTATAGTGACTGACACACTTCGAGACGTACTGAGACACAGCTATAGTGAGTGACACACTTCGAGGCGTACTGAGACACAGCTATAGTGACTGACACACTGCCAGTCATATTGAGACACAGCTAGTGACTGACACACTGTGAGACGTACTGAGACACAGCTAAAGTGACTGACACAATGCGAGACGTACTGAGACACAGCTAAAGTGACTGACACACTGTGAGACGTACTGAGACACATCTATAGTGAGTGACACACTTCGAGGCGTACTGAGACACAGCTATAGTGACTGACACACTGCCAGTCATATTGAGACACAGCTAGTGACTGACACACTGTGAGACGTACTGAGACACAGCTAAAGTGACTGACACAATGCGAGACGTACTGAGACACAGCTAAAGTGAATGACACACTGCAAGACGTACTGAGACAGACACAACTATAGTGACTGACACACCGCGAGACGTACTGAGACAGACACAACTATAGTGAATGACACACTGCGAGACGTACTGAGACAGACACAGCTATAGTGACTGACACACCGCGAGACGTACTGAGACAGACACAACTATAGTGACTGACACACTGTGAGACGTACTGAGACAGACACAGCTATAGTGACTGAAACACTGTGAGACGTACTGAGACACAGCTTTAGTGACTGACACACCGCAATACGCAGTCAGACAAAGCTATAGTGACTGACACACTGTGAGACGTATTAGACACATCAATACACAGACACATAGCGAGACGTTGCTGCTGTGAGACACAATATAACGCAGGGACGGTGTAAGATGACGACTTATTGTAAGTAAAGAAGGCAAGAACAACACTATCCACTAAGTTCGTTGTTATAATCTCTTTATGGTTTCTTTATACTCAAACGCTGATTTACGACAACGAATACCGATACCGTGTCAGACTCATTTGTTACTTAATCTATAAAGACAGATCAAGACTAAATTAGACCTAGATACACGCAGACCCAGACAATGATAGACCTAGACAATGATAGACTTACACTATGATAGACCCAGACAAATATAGACCTAGACAATGATAGACCCAGACAATGATAGACTCATACAACGATAGACCCAGACAACGGGAGACCCAGACAATGTGAGACCAAGACAATGTGAGACCAAGACAATGTGAGAGCCAGACAATGTGAGA
>MUZC01000168.1:348561-386485 GCA_002072015.1 Radix auricularia | reverse complement strand
GGGGGGGAATGGGTGTCCGGTCATGTGTGACGTCACGGTGTTTTATTTTAAATTTTAATTATTTTGTTAATAAAAAAAATATATTTTTGTTCGAAAATGTGACGTTCTTTAGAGTGTCCGATATTTTTGACCGTTTTTGACAGGTGTGTGTGTGTGGGGGGGGGGGGGTAAAAATGGTCCAAAATAGCGTGACGTACTTTATGGACGGCCCCAAATGAACAGTATTAAAATCCATAATTTATTTAAGGATATAAAGTTGACTGAAGATTAAAATGCGGGAAAAAAGTTAATTTAAAAAATGTAAACAATTTGTCTGGGGCTGTTATGTCGGGGACGTTTTGTCCGGGGCCGTTTTGACGGGTCAGCATATTATGGATTAAAATCTGAATTATTATCCCTAACCGCTTAGTTGGCTTAAGAGAGATAATTGAAATAAAGTACATTTACAAATATTTTGCCTATAGTTATTCTTCCTGATACTTTTTTTTTTTAGGAGGGGGGTGGGATTTAGCTAAAATTAGAACTGGACAGGTAACTGCGCACACGTCGGCGTCTTTCTCCTGCGATTTTTTTAAATTGAAATGGGGGTAGGGGGGGGGAGTTATATAAATGATATTCCACTTGACCATTTTTCACATCGTCGATTTATATCTAGTTTTAAGTTTCCAATATATTTCGTTTTAGTTTTAGACTTTTAGACTGCACTTGGCCCAATTGCCAATTGGCGAAGCCGAAGAGTCCCTTTTTGTGATTTTGTATATTAAAAGTATATTAATAATTACCTTAGCCTGAACTTAACTCTAAATTCTAAAACTGAAATAAAAAATAATAAAAATTTAGAACAGTTAAATAGCCAGAACATAAACAAATTCATTAAAAAAAAAATACACAACCTCTAATTATTACTGGTCTTTTGGTATATTTCTTTCCTCTTTCTTTTGTCAATTGGAGTAGAAACTTTTTAACTCTCGACTCCCGGAAGTAAATAGGGTCACGCCCAGTATCATAGCAGTCACAAAGTCGCATCAGTTTTGTTAAAAAAAATGGTGAGTTGAACGGGGCTTCTGTAACTAAAACGTTTTTTTTTTAAAAAAACAAAAAAACACCAGGGACTCAATAGGTGATTATGGATTGAGGCTAAATCCAACTTGCGTTCCCAAAATGCTTATATAGCAATTAACTCTGTGTTCTCTTCCTAGCCTTTACTTTGTAAACTTTGTTATTTATTTAGAGTTTAGTTTTAGTTTAGATTTCGAAGTGTCTGCTGCTACGACAAATTAACGGCAACGGCAGACAACTCAACGAGACTTGGCTAGTACTACGACATGTCATAACACTAGCAACATCCTTGGGAGTTGTCTGCTGTTACGACTGGTCGTAAATATATACTGTACTGGGTAAAAAATGATAGTGCCGACCGCACCGCCTTTATCGGCAGCCATCTTGTTGCTAAGGCATGTGACCGCCGTGACCTTTGGAAAAGTAGTGCGAGCCCCGTGAAATCAGAGGGGTAGGGGAATCAGGGATTCTAAAATTGCGCAGTATTTTTAGCAACCGGCAAATTTAAAAAAAATAAATTCACGGGGCTCGCATTACTTTTCCGGCGGTGCCGTGCCATAGCAACAAGATGGCCGAAGGATTGGGGGGACATTCTAATATTTTAAGGAGTATTTTTTAGCGTTTTACATAAAAGCAAAATAATGGGTACTCACCGATCAGGCATCGGAATCACAACACACTTTTTAAATCCTTTTAGAAATTCACGCATTAGATCACTGCTGCCACTATTAAAATTGTATAGCTATACCTAACCCAAACCCTAAAATTAAAATCTTCAATTTTCTGAAATTGATAACTAAACCTAACCTAAGAACTGTCTTGGACCGTCGAGATGAGGTTCTGAATGATTGCTGGGACCGTCGAGATGAGGTTCTGAATGATTGCTGGGACCGTCGAGATGAGGTTCTGAATGATGGCTGGGACCTCAATATTCCGAAAATTCTAACAAAAAATGGCTAAAAAATGGCTACTTACTAACAAGGTGGACAAAAAGCGCGCCAGTTAAATAGCAGCACTCCTTTCTTTCTAAATGAGCACAAAAAATAGTTCTTAGATTATACTCATTTATACGCTGCGCGCAAGAATACAAATGCATTTATGAAAATAGACATATTATTTATATTTTACCGCAAGGGGAGGTAATAAATAAGTAAGAAAACAACAAAATTCAAGGGAAGCAACTCTTGTGCATAGCAACCGGAAGAGACCCGGAAGAAACGCGACGCTGCGGTCGGAACCTTTCGTTTTAGCCCTGTACTGTACATATTTTAATTATGACAATATTAATACTTTGTTGGTCAACATGTACTTTTTCGACCGGGCTGAAGCGAAGTATGTCGACCATGACGTTACGATGCTACCGGTTGCTGGAAAAGAAAGTTCTATAAATTCTAAAAGGATCATTAATAAATGGAAGGTTTTAATTTTAGGGTTTGGGTTAGGTATAGCCTATAGCTTTAGAATTTTCGGAAAATTAAAGGTTTTAGGGTTTGGGTTAGTATAGAATTTTAATTTAAAAGCTTTTTAAAGGACGTGCTATAACATCAAAGAAGGCCGCCATGACCGTGACGTCACGGTCGACATACTTCGCTTTTACCCGTTGACCGTGACGTCATTATCAGCGTCCATCTTGTTGCTATGGCATGTGACTTTTAAAAAAGGCATAGTAATTAATAGTATGATATAGTTCTGTATTTTTATATTTTTAGAATATATGAGGGGAGGGAGGGCCTTCCCCTCATCCCTTCCCCTGTTATTTTTCATTAATTTTAATTAAATTTTTTAATTCACTAGTTTCCCCCGTAAGGGCAGGTAATAAATAAATAAGAAAACAAACATGATTCAAGTAAGGAATTTTATTATTCCACACGAAATGAATTGTTTTAGATTCCTGCGTTTCTTTGCTATCTAGAGTCTAGAGCATTTGCATTTACAGTATACTAAATTTTATACTTGGCATCGGCATCACTTACACAAGTATAGCAAAATCGGTATATAATCATTAGACCAGTATTAAATCTATGTAAATAATCTATTTAAATAAATTTAGATTTTAGAATTAATGCACACATAAATAAGGCCAGATCTATTAATAATTAATTTCATATTGTATGTGTATTAAATATAAAGAAGAGTTTGTTAAGATATTATAGTAGCGACTAAGACTAGTCGTAGCAGAAGTTGCATAAGTTGTAACGCTATCAAAATCTGGTAGAAACGTCTGCTGCTACAACATGTCGTAATACTAGCAACATCCCGTCGAATCGTCTGCTGCTATGACAGTCGTGTCGTAATGCTAGCAACATCCTGTCGAATCGTCTGCTGTTACGACATGTCATAATGCTAGCAATATCCTTTAGATTCAGCTGTTCTGTGACTTAAAAAAAAGTGTATACAATTATTAAGCAAGCTTCTAAACAGTGTTTCTGTGAGAGTGATAGTACTAGTACTAAGATTGGTCTAACTAAACAAATAAAGAATTTGTTTTCGAAAGAGTACCAGTATTCGGAAAAGCACTCGTTTATTTGGCTATCCCCCTGTGGTGAAACATTTTCAATCTGTGGCAGATTCAATTATCTATTGAAAGGGGTTGGTTTAATCATAATAATAAAAGTAGTTACCCGCAAAAATTAAAACTGCTGATAACTTAGTAAAGTAAAAGTAGTGAATTTGTTAACAATTACTTAGTTGAAGGAATCGAAAATTCAGTTTCAACTATGAGAAGGAGCGTTTTATTTACCGCCCTTTTTATTAATATTGGAAGATAAAAATATCTTTCCAATACCTATTTTTTTAATGCTAGAATCAAAGAAATGTTTCCAGAAAAATTTCTTATAATGAAACAAGGGAAAACATTAATTCTGATACTCTTTCTAACTAAAAATTTTAATGTTTAAGAAAAATCAATTGCAAAGCTAGATTCTATTGTTTAAAGAACTGTTTGACATGGCTAAAAAAGCGGATAGGGAAATGCTGAAGAACTGAACTCTAAGCAGCCTATGTTCATATGTGAAAAACATGAATATTCTGTTGTATAGATATCTGCATATAATGTAAACATTTCCTGTAATATCTCTCTCATTTTCTGTGTTGTTCTGCAGACTTTTAAAATTAAAAGATAATGGAACTTTATTACTTTATATTTATTTAGAATGTAGTTCTTAAACCAGTGCCACGCCCCCAGGATACCGCGCTGTCACCTATACAGATTTCTTTTCTTGGCAGGTTGTCAGGTCTGCATTTCCACTTTCAATGATCTTTCTCTTACCCAGGCACATCACAAAGACCAAGTAACAGAAGCCTTTGAGCTCTTTGACAGCGACGGGGACGGTAATCTTCTGGTCAGTGAAGCGGCCTCTGCCATCAGAGCTCTGGGTCATATCCTCACAGATGCTGACATCAAAAGTTTGCTGTTGAAGGTCGGTGTTGATCCAGGTATGCTTCTTTGAAAAAAACCTATTTGCAAACTTTTGGGATGTTTATGTGAACAAAACTTCCCATGTGATAATGTTAAATAAATATAGTAAAATAAATGTACCCTTTTTATGCTGCTGATAATTACTCATCTTTTTTTAATTAGCAAGTTGAACTTACATTAGGTGCTTCTTTACTCTCTGAATATTGGGGTTGATGATCACATTAAATTCACAAGCATACACAATAATACACATGTCTTATAGCATATAGAAATAAATTTGAAAAATACAAGTGTGTTGGACTCTCATAAATTTAAAAAAAAAAAATGGATTTAAAATATCAGAGATTCATAGCAATCATGCAGCTGTTTCAAATTGTTTATAACCAAATGTTTGTAGTAAAATTATAAAATATTTTTGTTAAATTAAATAAATAAAAATTTGTTTAAAAAAATAATTTCAATGTTAACTACAAAATAAGTTGGAAACTTTTATCCCATAAATTCTTAATATTCCATCCTTTTTCAAATTAACTTAAACTCATTGAAACAGCTAATTTATTTCTTAATACATCAAAGGGCTTTTTGGATATTGTTGATTTATGTTTATAAACAACACAAGGTAAAAGATGTTGAAAAAAATCAATGATCCTCGGAACTTTATTTTAATATAAAATATTCAGGTCGTGGAGGTCGCATTGATCTCAACAAGTTTAGAAGTATGCATGGCTCACTGCCGCCCCAGAACTACGCCCGGCAGCTGGAGGAGGCCTTCAAAACGGTGGATAAAGATGGCAGTGGCTATGTCATGGCGTCAGAGTTTAAACATTTGTTGACCAACATGGGGGACAGGCTGTCTGATGATGACTTCAACGTCCTGCTAGAGGAGCTTGACATTGACAGCAACGGGAGGATTCAGTTTAAAGGTAGGCAGGAGACCTGGACAGGTGATCAGTTTAAATGTAGACAGGAGACCTGGACAGGTGATCAGTTTAAATGTAGGCAGGTGACCTGGACAGGTGATCAGTTTAAAGGTGGACAGGTGATCAGTTTAAAGGTGGACAGGTGATACGTTTAAATGTAGGCAGGTGACCTGGACAGGTGATCAGTTTAAATGTAGGCAGGTGACCTGGACAGGTGATCAGTTTAAATGTAGGCAGGTTACCTGGACAGGTGATCAGTTTAAAGGTGGACAGGTGATGAGTTTAAATGTAGGCAGGTGACCTGGACAGGTGATCAGTTTAAAGGTGGACAGGTGATCAGTTTAAATGTATGCAGGAGACCTGGACAGGTGATCAGTTTAAAGGTGGACAGGTGATCAGTTTAAATGTAGGAAGGTGACCTGGACAGGTGATCAGTTTAAATGTGGACAGGTGATCAGTTTAAATATAGGCAGGTGACCTGGACAGGTGATCAGTTTAAATGTAGGCAGGAGACCTGGACAGGTGATCAGTTTAAATGTAGGCAGGTGACCTGGACAGGTGATCAGTTTAAATGTAGGCAGGTGACCTGGACAGGTGATCAGTTTAAATGTAGGCAGGTGACCTGGACAAGTGATCAGTTTAAATGTAGGCAGGTGATCAGTTTAAAAGTTTGCTAGGTGATCAGTGAAAGGAGGGCATGAAATCTAGTGAGGTAATGAGTTTAACTCAATAGCTCCTCAAGGGCTACTTCAGTATCTATTTCATGTTCCTGACAAAAGGGAAGCAACTTCATTAAGCTTTTGATTCCATTAGAAAAATGCTTTTCTTTCTAAAGATATATGTTTATCATAAAAATAAAATTATTATTGCATCAAGAAATGAATTAAGTTTAGTAATAATGTAACATGCACTCTGACAAAATATGACTATTAAAGACCGATATTGCAATTTTCCGCACCTTGGGTGAAAACATACTCGATAGAGGCGCATCAAACTAAATCACACATGGATCGAAAGTGATTTGGATGCTATTTTAACAATAGGGACACATTTAGTCCCATCAGGAGCTAATGAGTGAAAGGTGGGCGTGAATCTGGGAGAGGTAATCAATTTCAGGGTAAACAAAAAACTATGATCAGTCCTCTTTACTTCTGATAATCGGCACATTGCTGGCAAATTTTTTAAACTCTTAAAGCCCCAAAGCACTGTAATGCGCTCCTGACCGCTATTTCCAAAGTGCTGTAAACCTTCCCTTGATAGCACTCTCATTAGAAATGAGATCACAGAAAGTAAAAACTCTTCAATGCTTGAAAAATGATGTATTCGACTTCCGGCAATGGCGGTCGTTGCCCGCGCTAGTGTTATCACTCTATTCACAAAGTTATTTGGTAGTTTTTAGTTGTTTTTTTTAAAGATGCCATTTTCCTATACTTTATTACAAAAATAATAGTACTAAACTACAGGTAAATATAGTATTTAACTCAAAACAGTATTTTGGATGCGTAAAATAACCATTCTTAGCCTAAAAAATGAAGTTAGTATGACAATAAAAATAAACATCTCTGCAGTCAACTAATTTACATTAAAGACAATCATAAAAATGCTGTAATTTGGACTATGGGGGACTTAAATCTTCCAGATATAAATTGGAAAAAATATACAATTGATAGCCACCAAAATAATAAAGAAATTAATGAACATTTTTTAGACACAATAAACAACATAAACCTAGAACAGATAGTAAAAAAAGCAACTAGGAAAAACAAAATACTAGATTTATTCCTAACAAACAGACCAGGACTAGTAGTAGACTGCACAATAATTCCTGGGCTGTCTGACCATGATATTGTTAGGGTAACCAACACAATAAAAACTAAAATAAATAAGATGCCTAGAAGAACAATATATCTTTGGAATAAATGCAACTTAATAAAATTACACCAATCAGCTTCTAATTTCCAACAAAATTTCCTAAGTAAATTCAGCATAGTTAGCCCCGTAGAAGAAATATGGAAGGAAATAAAAACAAATCTAAAAACCATAATGGATCAGAATGTTCCAACAAAAATAACTTCAAATAGAATTAATAAATGCTGGTTCAATTTTAAATTAAAAAAGTATTGCAAACTAAAGGAGAATTTATTTAAGAAATTTAAGGCTACCAATTTAGAAAGGATACACAAAAAATACTTAAAAATTAAACACCTGACACAAAAACTTAGCCGTAACCTCCAAAATAATTATATAAACAATGTGATAACTAAAGATAACAATAAAAACTTATGGTCCTTTATCAAATCTAAAAAAATGGAGCCTTCAGGTATAGCCACACTAAAAGGCTCAAATAATAAAACCTATAATGATAATGAAAATAAAGCTAATATCCTTAACAAATATTTTGCATCATCATTTTCTGCCTCAGGCGACAAGGAAATTTCAATAAATTTAAATAAATTGGAAGAAATAGGTAACATAACTGTAGATGAGATAGGTATACATTCACTCCTAAAAAACTTAAAAATAAACAAAGCTACTGGCCCAGATGAATTACCTGCCAGGTTATTAAAAGAATTAAGCAATGAACTGTCCCCAATCCTTGTAGTTCTTTTTCAAGCCTCTCTAAACCAGGGTAAAGTGCCCCAGGATTGGAAATTAGCCNGACCCTGGTAATTACAGACCTGTATCACTTACTAGTATCACATGTAAATTACTGGAACACATAATATATAGCAGAATAGTTAACCACCTTGACAAATATAATGCCCTATGCCCACACCAACATGGCTTTAGAAAGAACAGATCATGTGAAACACAATTGATAGGCCTAATAGATGATCTATCAAAAGGCTTAGATAATAATGATCAAATAGATACAATATTACTAGACTTCTCAAAAGCATTCGACAAAGTTCACCACCTTAGTTTACTCAAAAAACTTAAATACTTTGGAATCTCAGGTCCCTTACATCACTGGATCCAAGATTTCCTATTGGGTAGGGAGCAAACTGTAATAATTAATGGTTCTAAATCTACACCAATAAAGGTTAACTCAGGAGTTCCACAAGGAACTGTCCTAGGTCCCTTACTATTTTTAATTTATATAAATGACTTACCCAACAATATCTCAACAGGAACTAAAGTTAGGTTATTTGCTGATGATTGTATAATCTATAGAACAATCAAGTCAGAACAAGATAGCAAAATTTTACAAAAAGACTTAGATGAATTAATAAAATGGGAAACTAACTGGAGTATGTCCTTCCACCCAGAAAAATGTCAACTGCTAAGAGTAACAAAGAAAAAGAAACAAATAAATTCAAAATATTTCATTCATGGAAAAGAACTAACCCAAACTAAAGATGCGAAATACTTAGGAGTCATAATAAATGAGAAACTATCTTGGAATCCCCATGTCAATGAAGTTATTAAAAAATCAAACAAAACCTTAGGCTTTATAAAAAGAAACTTTTACAAATGTAACAAAGATATAAAACTAAAATGCTACCTCACACTGGTGAGACCTATACTAGAATATGCATCTTCTGTATGGGACCCATCCACCAAAGAAAATATTGATAAGTTAGAACAAATCCAAAAAAGAGCTGCCAGATTCATTACTGGAGAATATTCAAAACTGACAAGAGTAACACCGTTAGTTAAATCATTAAACCTTGAAACACTAGAGGATAGAAGAACCAAGAGTAAATTAGTAATTATACATAAGGCAATTAATTCTAATTTAGAAATACAACACAAAGATAACCTAATACAACCCTCAAATAGGCATAAAGTTAAAAACACCTTCCTTATTCCATATGCAAGAACAAACACATACAAGTTTTCTTTCTTTCCGTCCGGTATTCGGGCGTGGAATGGGTTGCCTGAAGAAACCAGGAAAGCCTCCACTTTATCATCTTTTAAAACTCTAGTAAGAATACAGGACTAAACACAAACCATAGAAATACGTAGGACGCAATAATCTTCTGTACAGAAGGAGCGTCTGTAACATATAAGAAAAATGGATTTTACACAATTTTTTAAATTTCATAACCAGTTGATTACAATATGGGAAATCCTTACGGGAATGAGTCGAAAGTTTATTAAAAACCTTATGGGGCTTTAAAAGACTCAAGATGCTGCAAGCTCAGCCTATAAATAATATAAAAGCCCAGGTCACTCACTCACTGGATGTAGAACGCTGAGGAACGATGTACAACAGTCTACAGCAGTTAGTTGAAAAATCGTGTGGTGATTAGCGCTGTAAAAATATTTAAAATGACATCATTGTTTGGTGTGCATCGGTGCGCAAAATACAACCCCTATTATTAAATACTTTGCGTACATTTCAGAAAGTTTAATATTTCGTATTTATCAAAAAAGGACAAGTTAGTTGGGCTTTTGAAAAAGGTTGGCGCCGTAGGCGCCCCAAAAAAAGTGGGCGCCGCAGGCGCCAT
This sequence comes from Radix auricularia, assembly GCA_002072015.1. Lineage (NCBI taxonomy): Eukaryota > Metazoa > Mollusca > Gastropoda > Lymnaeidae > Radix > Radix auricularia. The sequence goes on along the minus strand of MUZC01000168.1, from coordinate 376,634 downwards.
GGCGCCCCGGCACAATCTAGTATTTAATAATATGCTATTTTCAATAGAAATACATTATAAGATCAGAAATTTCACTTAGCATTTCTGAGTCATATGATTTATGATACAATTTAACTTTTAAATCTGACAATTATTATTCCCCCACCCTCCAGAATTTGTTCGTCTCATGACTGCCAGATGATCTGCTTGGACATATATATGACCGTGCATTCCGTATCAGTGTGAAACGCTTATTGCTGGTGTGTGCCTTCCAGAAAGTTGGAGTCAAAGCGACGTTGGCAAAGAGCTCTTTTTTGTGTGTACATAATTCATTCATACATGATACATATGTGGATGGTATATTTTAAAAAATATAGAATTTGTTTTATTTGCTCTAATGATCTACTTTTTATGATTGAGTGTGAAATTGTATGCAGCCCATGAGAGCATTTTTGTCTTAGCTAACTGCATATTTTGGTATATTTAATATGAAAGCGAACACTAAATTGCAAACCAATTTTTATATTATTGTAATGTACCGAAAAAAGTTCATCAATGTTTTCTTACTATTGTTATTTTATGTAAACAAAAATTCCTTGGATTGTGATGCCCATTGTTTGTTGTATGCGTATGTTGTATGTGTTTATTTATTGTTTCAACGCTCCGACATATTGAAACATGGTTCATCATATCAGCAAACATATTTTTACTATTAACAAAGTGCATTTATACTTGCCAATAAGTATAGCTTAGTTATGCAACATCCAACATTTTTTGTACACAACATTTATTGGTTGTGGTTGTAAGAAAATAAAAATTATCTTTTTTTAAAAAAAAATGTGTTTAACTTGCTTTTATTTTGTGTGTTCATTTCTTATATTTGTTAACAAAAGGACAACTAAAATTTTCTTTTAAAAAAATTGATGCTTTTAAAAGGTTCAGCAAGAGTGGCCTATATCTTGTAAAATAAAATTTAACTCATAGCTACTCCACATACATTATTGAATAATATAAAAGCCGAGGTCACTCATTCTGTTTCATTCCGTAACACTAAGGAATATAGTACAACAGCCCATAGCAGTTAAAAAAATTATTTATCATTTTGGTTTTAAGATGAACAGAGCGTGTGGTGTTTCTTGCTGTAAAATATTATATGACGTCATTGTTTGAGCTTATATTTTAATTTCGGAAAGGGTAAGATGTGAAGAGAGCCTACTTAGCAATGATCGTTTCTTTACTCGAAATGTTGTTATACAACTTGTATATAGAAACATTAAATGAAAATTATATAATTATAATGAATTAAAATTTCATTCTTTTAATGGAACTCGTTCACATAACAATTTTTGCACATGCTGATTCCAACGCATGCAATAACATTCACATAAGTTACTTGGGCTTTTGAAAAAAGTAGGCGCCCAGATGCACCTAATACTAGTACTAGTTAAGTTATAAGTGCAGTTTTTTCCCATTGACAATTTCAAGGGGAAAATCAGAGGCACTCGTACAAGAATATGTCATTTTATAAATGGCATGCGGCATGAGTTTACCGTAGCCACCAAAGAGAGGAAATGTTAAAGTCGAATTCTACTGGAGTATATGAGTATATACGGTAAAATGTCTGGCACACCAACAAGTTAAACGTTAAGCCCATTGCTTCTCAATTATTTTCTGTCATGCCCCCAGGCCCAAGAAGTAGAAAACATTTTGACTGTAAATAATATCTGTCTATAAAATTGTTTTAAGTACACCTCTGCTGAGTTCAAGCGAGCCCCCCCCCCCCTTTAAGGAGCCTTGCGCCCCACTATTTGAGAACCACTGGGTTAAGCTGAATTAGTCTGACACTCAGTAGGCTTGTTGAAAAGATTATATGTAATTCTCATTTTTAGCTATTCTAAGCTAGAAATTTACAAATGGAAGCATTGACAAGATTACTTTAGTCTCAGTGTTGACAATGCTACACTTGATTGACTTTCAATGTTTCAATGGCAGTAGTGACAACATGATGTCTCAGTGTTAAGACTTGAACTATTCCCAAAAACCTAGCAATTAATAATTTTATTATTTACACACAATATTCGTCCCCAAGGATTACCATTGACGCAAAATCTGAACTACATGCAAACAAAACGAAGAGATTATGCATCCCGTTGGCTCTCCGAGTTGACACGCTTACGTCACTACGTGTAACAACCCACCTATTTTTAGTATCTGTGACGTCAACATTACATACCCGAGCTCTAAAAATAGAACATATCGGTGAGTTTGTTTTTCATTGTTCAAACAAAAAATTACAGTCCACTCGCCGAGGAATTGTTTTTGTAGAAAAAGGGAAGGTATCAAAGAGAAAGATAGCGACCCAGTCATGATAACAGCTTGAGTTCGACTGTTAACACTTGCTGGGTCCTGGCGAAGGTATTGGTGACAAAGACCCCTAGTCCGTCAGGGCAACGCACTGTGAAGGCGATGGCTGCTGGCAGGCGGGAATATCGATCCTACATCTGGCATCCCTTTCAATAGAACACAGTGCCAGGTTTGGGTGGATCGATACAAGGGTTTAGGAAATTAGAAAACGATACCGTGATGAAAGGTTCCGTATACGGACAGGTGGAAAGAGATAAAAATTAAATATGTAAATATAACCTCATGCTAAAAGGAGCGTGATTATTCCCATTTACAATTTTATTTTAAAAAGAAAAGAAACTAAGAATCAAGATCATCAATGTTCCCTCTAAGTGTCCAAAAAACAACTTGAGTGCAAAGTTGCACAGTATCAAATTTTCGGACATAATATTTTACATCCCACAAATATACGCATTGTCAAAATTTCCTGCACGGTAAGTCTAAAGTCCAAACTGCAATCCGGCGTCAGTCACATGTTCGTGCGGCTGTGCAACCGCGCAGCATTTTATGGAACACGGTAAGCAAACAGAAATATCTATCTGACCTGCTTGCCACAATGATCGTGATTGGTCCATCAAGACCGGAACTATACAGTACCTGATTACTTCCTGCTGTGGTCGGCCAATCTGATGTCTCTGCTTTGCCGCTTCTGGTGATGTCCAACTTAGAGCAGTGTTTCCCGATCTGGGGTTCGATGAGTCAGACCCAGGGGTTCTGCGGAGGTCAAGACACACACCCGACTCATAAGATCTGTGAAGATACGCCCCGCTTGAGAAGGGTTCTGTGAATGAGCATATGAAAGTGGTGGGGTTCAGTATCTTCAAGGTTGAAAACCACTGATTTAGAGGGACTCGAAATGATAGATAACTAGGTTTATGATTAAGGCAAGCAACAACAAAGCCATATTATAAGCGATAAGGTGCGCATATGTTTATTTGGAACCATGGGATGCATTCCAATTTATCTATAATTTCATGTTCAAATTAGAAATTTTGTGAAACACTGGGGACACCAAAATTTGTTGCACAGCTTAGGTCACTAACTGGCTGACTCGTTGAGCTGACGTTGACATGTTTCTATCCAGAGGCGTCACTACGATGGAAGTCAACCAAGTGTGGTATCTCATGGTGAATTCCACTCATGACTTACCTCATGGACCTAGTGCGAGTCAGTCAGTGATAAATAACGGGCACCTACATAATTTAACATTTTGGTGTCACCCCTTGTGATGGTGTCACCCAGTGTGGTCCGATCCCCCATAGTGACGTCTCTGTCCTATTTGTTATCAAAAGACGGCCATCCGTCCACAATTTTGAGATTACTGTCTTGATAAAATTTTATCCTTTTTCGTTTAAAAATTAATAAATAAATAAGAAAAGGATGGGCACATTTTTTTGTCATGTCTTGGTTCGTTTCGTAAGGGGATTCTTTATCACATTATTGAACCACTAAAACAAAGCTATGAGTGTTTTGTTTCATTATGATATGGGTGTTTTGTATTGAATGTATTTTTTCAATAGTTTAAAAAAATTTAGTTTTAATTTTTTTTTTTTATAAATGTGAAGTGCTTTGAGCCCATAGTATCCAGAACAAACAGACTCAACAACGCAACGAATGTGTTTGTAAAAATCATTATATTAATTAAAACCAAGAGCTTTGTTAGAATTCAGAGTATCGCCCACGTTTTGATCCCCTTGTAATCGATCCCGCGATGTACTCGTCCACACACCCACACAAGGTTCACAGCCTAGCAGCAGAAGTCTTAACGGGCCTGGCTGGAAGCGGGTGCCTTGCTTTCAGATCAATCGTTGGCTGAACTGGCCTGACGTCACGCGTATTGATTCTAGACTCACCATTTTTTAATGATTATCAGTGGTCGGTCTTTTCCTCTTCAACATCAGTCCTACTAGGTCCGCGCCTGCTAGTTCTTCAAGTGTCTGAGCAGGTTTCAAACTAATTAAAGGTGAGTTTTCTTTGACAATGTTTGAAAGTAAATTTATTGTTAGCATTTATAGGTATGTATAGTTTAATTGCGCCGTCTTAACAGCTGTAAATTATGGCCTTAAAAAATCCTTTTTACACGGTACATACAGATTGTACCCCATACGTGTCCCATGCCTTCCAGATGGACGGGTAAGATGGCTGCGTATATTTTAACAACGTTTTTCGGGTTTCGGGTACATAAATTCCACAATCACAATGTCTACCTCACTTAGAAACACCCATGTTTAAGCAATATTGACCCAGCTAGCATTGGGATACTAAAAAAAAAGAGCTGACAGATTAATTACTGGAGAATATTAAAAACTGACAAGAGTAGTTCAATCATTAAACCATGAAGCAAATATATCCCTGTGGCGCTACATGAAACAAAGAGGATATAAAAACAAAGAGCAAAGCAGTAATAATAAATAAGACAATTAATTCTAACTTGGAAATAAAACTCAAAGATAACTTAATACCACCCTCAAACAGACATAGGGATAAAAAAGCACACACTTTTTCTTATTTCGTATGCAAGATCAAACACATACAAGTTCTTGTTCTTCCTGTTCGGAATTCGGATGTGGATGGAGTTGCCTGAGGAAACCAGAAAAAACAATAATCTACAAAAATTTAAAACTAATAAAAATGCAAGGCTGGACACAAACCATGGATAAGCGTAGGACGCAATAATCTCCTGTTTAGAAGGAGCATCTGTGACAAATAAGATAAGACCTTGAAAAAAAAACACAGAAAAAGATCAAGAATTATTCGCCACAAAAAAAAAATAAAATAAAAAAAATAAAATAAAAAAAATCATTGCACAAGTCATCAATTTTTCTGTTCAAACCAGGTAGCTCAGATACAATTAACACGCAAGACCTCCAAAAAAAAATTCCAGCACCTTGCACTTATTACCTTGTCCTTTTAAGGCCAAGACAAAACACTACGATCGTTATGTTATTATATTTTTTAAAAATTACGTATTCTTTGAAAGGCAATATTACAAACAAGCTTCTACTTTTGTGTACATCGCATTGCCACTATGGAGCTCAGTAAAGTAGATGGGTTGTTTTTCATAAGCCCTTGTCTCTATCTTCATTTTTTTTCTTTTCTCTAAACCAGTTTCACTATATATATATGGCAGGGAATTTATAATGCGAGTTAAATGTTTCATTTCTTCGTACTAATTAATGCGTTAGCCGAAAAGTTATTTAAGTTTTACATTTATTATCTAAACCACACACATCGTTTGTGTAGCTTGTAGTATTTTTTTATTTGAAATTTTAAATCCCTGTACAGTTGTGTATAACGTACAGCACCAAAGGTATCTTTAAAAATAACCCATAAAAACAACGCTTTTGACTATAAATAATTTATTTACGGTACTAGAAAAAACTAAAATTATGTTCATTATAATATGCATCGCACAACAAACGAAAATAATAATAATAATTTTTAAAAAATACAGTCTGCCTGCAAAAATTACAGCACGATTTGTTATAAAAAAGTTATAAAAACGATTTTCATATAGTGTGTACCACGAGACAGACTAGCAATTACTAGCATTTACATTTACAGATCGGGAATATATTTAAAAACAAATTATCGTCAATATAATTCGCATCGCACGACAGGACAGTATTAAAAAGGTTGTTCAATGTTATACGCACCAGTACACTCTCGCACAAAAATTAAGATACTACTTAGATATAAATAGAGACAATCTAAAAATGCAGTAATTTAATTACAGTATATTCGACCGACCTGAAGTTTTGATACATCATTTTTATATCGTCGGCACGAGTCTGTCTGAAAAATTTCAGCTCGCTAGCATACGAGGAAGTGGGTTAAAAATTGATCCAAAGTTTTTTTCGGCAAAAAATCAAACAATCATGCAAAGCATCAATCAATCAAGCAGTCGCCACAAGTAAATATAAAGGATTTAAAAAGGAAGACCACTTTCATGTTGCTTTGGTTTAATAAATAATCTCAAACTCATCTATTATCTGCACGTGTTGTCAACAATCCAATGATGGGCGAGGAAACGATCGTGGTGGGATGTGGGGGGGNGGGGCTGGCTATCTACAAACATGCGTGGCCCTTTAAATAAGACGATATATCCTGTATTTTAACTTTGTACGCGGTATCGATTCCATGACACGAGCAACGCCTTCATACACCACCGTAGTCTTAAATACATCAATTATCGCGGCCTAAAAAAACTTGCTAGGCTGAAGAAGAAAAAAACTTGTCCGTTTTTGGTGGCGTTTGTTTGAAATGTGTGGTATGCGACGGGGTTGGGGGTGGATGAATAATTCGTTTGGCGAATCTCTATTGAAGGAGTCTAAAATGGGTGTGCAGTGGGTGGGTAGTGAATTGGTAGTGGATGTGCAGAGGACGGGTTGTGGATGTGCAGAGGACGGGTAGTGGATGTGCAGATGACGGGTAGTGGATGTGCAGATGACGGGTAGTGGATGTGCAGAGGACGGGTAGTGGATGTGCAGATGACGGGTAGTGGATGTGCAGAGAACGGGTAGTGGATGTGCAGATGACGGGTAGTGGATGTGCAGAGAACGGGTAGTGGATGTGCAGATGACGGGTAGTGGATGGGTAGGGGATGCAATTTATGTCATCGACTGGGCGCAAGATAACATCCAAACTATTTTCCATGAATTTCCAAGATTTTCTGTGTTTCGTTGTTGCTGTTTGTTGAATAAAGATAAAAACATTCAGTAATTTGTGAAGCACGGTATGCTTACACAGTGGCTTAGAATACAAAATACACAAACAAATTGTGGCACGAAAACACTAAATTTAAGCTTTGTTATTTAACAAATACTAAAGAAACGTGTCGGTTAATTCCTTCGTCAGTAAAAGTAGCGCTTAAAAAAAGAATTAAAATTAGATCTATATCGAAAATATTGTTTTCTTTCCACGATTCGTTTTTGTATTTAGTATTCTTTTTAAAAGCTTTACCGCAGCTCTATTCTATATGATACACTATTACTGAGGCATTACCTCAAAGCTTTTGGGATTACTTATTACATAATTTTCCAAGGACTCGAAAGTAATATTTGGTTTTCTCTGACTTGGCTCAATGGCTGCTGAGAATGAGTTAACAGGCCATTTAAAAACGATTCCTACAGATTTCTTCAAATGTACTTTTGCATCGAATTATTATTCATGCAGCAACCTCTTCAATAGTGCTAATAATATAGAAAATTGATAATTTATATAGCGCTTATCGCAGTAAGGAGCTATGCGAATAATAAAATGAAATAAAGTGAAAATGCTTTCGTCATCATTCTTGTGGGCTCTCGTCCCCCCCCCCCACCCAACTAAAACTAAACAACATAATCGAGGCGATCAGACCGGACAAAGGGACCATCGCATTTATCATCTCAGCTGGACAAACCCGGATCTTATGTGCTGACGTGGTGCTCGCGCGCGAGTTTAGCGCGTTCGATATCCTGCCACCACAGAAGGAATCGATCGTTGACATTGACAGTTGTGAGAGATAAGAAATTTACGAAACTGGTGGCAGTAAAGGTCGCCACGTTATCCGTGTTTGGGTCAATGAATTGTGCGCCACACCAGCCCCACCTTGTCTCCAGGCAGACGTGATACTTTTTGCTTCTTTTAATACGACAGGTTATTTGGCACTTATTATCACACACACACAAACACACATATATAATATGTTCACTTATGTACATATTAATTACCCATATGTCACTATTCTTACATCAGTTACATGTCAATCTTACCTTAGCGACACGATTTCACGTTTATGAAATCTAAATTGACAATAGTTTAATTTAATTTATTAAAAAAATCAAATTCGTGACAGGATCCTCACAAAAAGTTGTTTTCAAAACAGATATGAACACGAGTTCTTGTGTATTACAGAAAATGAAGAGATTTTCTTCTATAGTAAGGAAAATGAACAGAATATCTGGTGTGTTACGGAAAATGAACATAAATTCTTGTATATTACAGAAAATGAACATTATTCATTGTGTATTTTTAAAAAAAAATGAACAGAATTTCTTGTACACTACAGAAAATGAACTTCGTCCTGCTACTGGCCCCACTCTTGGTGGCCTTGGCTGTGGCCAGCTACGACCCATACGTGGACATGGCCCAGCTGTACCGCATGCAGCTGCTGGCCAACGCTTTCGATGACTACATGCCCGAGGTCCAGGACAGCAGGAGCCAGGACGAGGAGCCATTCTGGCCCGACCTCTCGGGCGAGGACGCCAAGGCCGCTGTGTACAACGACCCCCTCTACAGCGGTGCTCACGCCAGGGACCAGGAGCACCTCGAGCACAGCGATCTGCATGGGTTCCAGTCCGTGTCAGGTGATTCAAATAAACGTATGGTTGTTAAGCCCTTTAACTGGTACTAGTTACTAGACAATGTTTAGGGCTCACTGCTTTTGCTTTAAAATTTACGTAGCAGGTAGTAGACAGTTTAATTAAGTGTTCAGGTATTATGTCTAACGTTTAGGGTACATAATTTTACTTCATTAATATTTTGATAACGAAATTCATTATATTTTTTAATGAATTCATACCGTATATTTGAACTGCAGAACAAGCAGATTATTATACATAAAAACTAATACATTTGTTTGTCAGTGCAAATACATTCTCTTATTAAACGATATATAACAATAACTATAATTAAAAGTAAATGATCACAATTAACAAAATGACTGTCGAAATGTCTTTCTTCTCTATCTTGAAGTTGCATTTGTGGATCCATGTGTCACTATTCAAAGAACCTCATGGCTTAACTAATAGGGAAAACCATTTTAAAAAAAAAAAGTTAGTTTCTTATACTGTCTAGTCTATAATCTATTATGTTTTTGTTTTAGATGTATCTTACTTTCTTTTTTAATCTTCTGTTTGATCGACCAGGCGGCACTGCCGAAGGAGCACCTAATGCCAAACAGGTCAAGACGGACAAACAGTTGCCAGCTTACTGCAACCCACCTAACCCCTGCCCTGTTGGAAAGACTGGTGAGGCGAATAGCTATAAATAGCCAGTACAAATACATGTTCAAAGTTTTAAGCAAAAAAAAAAATAAAAAAATACAATAAAGTTTTTAAAAAAGCCAGATAATCAAGGTAAAAAGTATTGTAGATTGAGCCATATTTTTTATATTGCTTTTTTGGTTGGTTTAATATTTTTTAATTAAAAAAAATAATAAAAAAATAAAAAAATAAATAAATAAAATAAAATAAAATATCAAGGACTTTATTAGACAACACCTGCTACTTCACCATCCATGTAAGTTGACAAACGTGAAAGCGATAGATGAGCTACACCAGTTACATTGCGCTGCTGCTACATGTTAGTAATTTAATTCATTGGAAGAACTGTATGCTGTAAGGGCCGGCCTCAGATCCTAAGCTGGTGTTGTCAATAATTAATAGTTAACAGAAAATATTTAACATAATATATTAACACACACATAAGCTATGCTGCAGTTCAAAACTAAAGACCATCAAAACAGTCAAAGCTATTGGAGAGGGGTGGATGGTTGTGGCGGCTAGAAATCCTTGATATAGAAAATATCAGTTACTCAGAGTGAAACTTCAATTTATAAGTTAACAAAATAAATGCGTACAGTAAGATAAAAGCGTTTAGTTGTATTATCAGATTGCCGGAAAACATAAAAAAATCTTTTTTTTTTCAACCTGCTGACGTTTCTATATTTACATTATATGATAAAATATCCTAATCTGAATTTTACAAAATTGGACATTAAAAAAGTGTATAACATGCTTACAATTTAAAAAAAAAACAACAAACAAACAAACAATATAGTTTTGTGAGACTTTTAATTTTTCGCGGCTTAAAGAAATGAATTAATTTGTTTTGCACAATAAACCTAAAGACTTACACAAGTTTCGATAAGTGTTGGTGGAATTTAACATTTCGGTATGACGCCTTTAAAATAACATTTTATGAATACTTCCCTGATTTTTTTTTGGTTTTGGACCTTCTCTTATGTTGACCTCTTCTCGTGTTGACCTACTCTCATGTTGAAAATTTCTCATGTTGAATTTCTCTCATGTTGACTCCTCCTCTCGTGTTGACCTTCCTCATGTTGACCTACTCTATCCTGCAATCACTGGCTCAAACTTCCTTTAAATAATCGCCCGACGTTTCGTCCATGTTTCTCTAAAGCAGCAAAGGACAACTGCGTGGAGAACTTCGTCAACAGCGCAGACAACAACCAGAAGCTTCTGTCCCAGCAGGACTGTCCGTGCGACACCGAGCACATGTTCACCTGCCCGGCCGGCAGCCAGACCGTGTCCTCCAAGGGAACAAGCGGCAGCCAACAGATGGCGCTAAACAAGGTCATCGACGAGCTGTCCAAGATGGAACACAACGGGGAGAGCTTGGTCAGTTTGTAATTATTTTAAAATTCCTTATATAAACTTCACACTCTGTCTCTCTGTCGGTCAGCCGTGGTCCCGCGGAATTAAAAAAAAAAAATGACTCACTTTCCCGGGATTCTGTCTAGCTGAAATTTTGCACATAGACTAAATTTCATATCGAATGAATATACTGTAATCGAATTAATTAATTTTTAGATTATCTCCTATGTAGCATGTATGTAAATGTTTATGCTAATCTGTCGCGCGGTGCCTATTATATTAAATATAATAAATACTTTTCGCTTTGTCTCCTATATAAGGGATTACAGTCATTAACTTTATTTGAAAGGGTTTAAAATTAAAAGATCGAATCCTTTCTTTTAATAGTCGCGTACATTTCTAGAGTGGGTGCAAAGAAACGACACTTGAAAATAATATTCATAAAAGATGAAAGCCCGAGAATGGCTTTGCAATCAGATTATGGCGTTATACAAAGTCAGATACAAACATTGAAAAAAAAAAAAGAAGAGGTTCACTGAAGTTTAAAATAATAATAATTTGTAAAAAACGCACGTTAAAGTAAAATGTTTACAAATGCTTGTGAACTTTAACGAATAAACACACAGAACCAACTTAAAAAGCTCCCCCCTCAATGTATTCCAATAGGAGAACAACCCCAACCTGTCTTCCAGCAAGAAGAGGTTGACCCTGGTTGCCAAGAAGTCACCACACGCAATTAAAAAACGAGTAAGTTCAACTTACTAGTTACTTCGTGTGCATGCACCCGTTCATTCATCCCTCTAGGCTGACTTATCGATAGTTAGGCTCACTTACGATCACAATACATTATTCTCTATTACATTCAACAAAAACTGCTAACGCTATTATAAATAAACCGCGCGCTTTTTAGTGCGAAATATTTATTTGTGTGAAGACTTATATTTGGGTCAGCTGAGATTCTCGTTAAGTGCGTCATTTGAATGTAATTTTTTTTTGTCGAATTACAATATCAGATGGGACTTGATTTCTCAGGGCCTTGTCATAATATGGCGGTAATCTATTAATAGAAATATTATATCTATATTTATCTTTTTATGGACACATTTTAAAAAAATGTAATATAAGATACGAGTCAATAGGTAGATGTTTCATTGACTCGTTGGAATGCACTATATACAGCTAAGATTTTATTTTTTGTATTCGTTTTATTTGTGTATTGTTTGTTCGTTGAGTAAGGCACTTTACCAAAACGTTCGCTGTTTTGTTACGTCCTGTCAGGCTAACTCTTACCCTGTTTACGTCCTTTCCATTTATTTATTTAAAAGCCTGAGTGCAGTCTCACAGGTCTCACTGCCATTTTAATCATAAATCATGAACATTAGTAGCCATGGCGTCGTGGCGCTAGTCACTAAAAGTCAACACGAAATTGTCGTAGTAAATAAGTTCATTAGCGTTCAGCGGCGTAGCGTAGGTATGTGCCGCCCGGGGCAGAACCAAAATATGCCGCCCCCTTATTAGCTTTATGTCTTTATAATTTCAAATTATTAATTTCTATTATTAGGTTACATTCGTTATATTTTTTAAAAAACTATTTGTAGGTATTCTAATCTTAATAATTATTGAATTCCAAAATTGTATATTTTAAAGGTATTTAAAAAAAAATAGATATGTGGCTATTTGCGTGGGCACTATTTGCCGAGACGAATAGTTCCGAAAAACCGATTTCCGGCCGAGGCGAATTTCCGGAGCGATTTCCGGTAGATCGCGACTGAAAATGAAAGTTTAAAAAACGTTTTTTTTCCTCGTCTAACCAATTAGCGATTAGTGACATGGTCTGCCTTAAACAAATGTTCTGAAAATTTGCATAGCACCATGATAATATATATACCTGAGTATGTATAGGACCATCATGTTTTCCACTCCTAAATTTATCGTTTACTGTAACCCACGCATACCCAATTTCACCTGTATTATTAAATTATTAAAATGAAAACCAAAAATTATGATGTTAATGTTATAAAAGAGAAGCGAACGTGCATCCTTCGATATCAGTTTGCATTATTTATCTTTACTAAAGGAAGCTTTCGATGTTGACAGCTGAGCTCAAGTGTTGGCTAATGTTGTCACTTGATGTTGACAGCTGAGCGCAAGTGTTGGCTGCTGTTGTCACTTGTCAATCGCTGTTGACTGCTGAGCTCCAAAGTTGGCTAATGTTGTCACTTGATGTTGACAGCTGAGCTCAAGTGCTGGCTAATGTTGTAACTCGCTGTTGACAGCTGAGCGCAAGTGTTGGCTGCTGTTGTCACTTGTCAATCGCTGTTGACTGCTGAGCTCCAGTGTTGGCTAATGTTGTCATATGCTGTTGACAGCTGAGCTCAAGTGCTGGCTAATGTTGTAACTCGCTGTTGCCAGCTGAGCGCAAGTGTTGGCTAATGTTGTAACTCGCTGTTGACAGCTGAGCGCAAGTGTTGGCTGCTGTTGTCACTTGTCAATCGCTGTTGACTGCTGAGCTCCAGTGTTGGCTAATGTTGTCACTCCATGTTGACAGCTGAGCTCAAGTGTTGGCTAATGTTGTAACTCGCTATTGACAGCTGAGCTCAAGTGCTGGCTAATGTTGTAACTCGCTGTTGACAGCTGAGCTCAAGTGTTGGCTAATGTTGTCACACGATGTTGACAGTTAAGCACAAGTGTTGGCTGATGTTTTCACTTGTCAATCGCTGTTGACAGGTGAGCGCAAGTGTTGGCTAATGTTATCACTCGATGTTAACAGCTGAGCACAAGTTTTGGCTAATGTTGTCGCTGGATGTTGACAGTTGAGCGCAATTTTTGGCTAATTTTGTCACTCGCTCTTGACAGCTGAGCACAAGTGTCGGCTAAAAATATTTTCAAAAGCGTTGATAATTTTCAGATGTTAAAGAGGTGGGGCTGTGTGTGTGACAGGACTGTCTGTCAGGCCAGTCTCTGGGTGCCTCAACAAGGTTCCACAAACTGGAGAAAATCGATAAGAATGGGAAACGTCAGAACTCTCCAAGGGGCTTGTATCAATAAGCTCATGGAACCATGAACTCAGATTGGAATAAGATTGGGTTGGTGGGAGTGCGTGAAGGGGACTGTGTGTGTGTGTGGGGGGGGGTTGTGCTGTTATATATAGGGTATTTGGGGTATATTTGGGTTTTGTGTGGGGTTGTCTTGAGGTTGGACTACTTAAATTTCATGTACTCAAAACAGAAATACCCTCTGTATACAAATTTTTAAATCCTTTAATCTGACGTCACCGTAATCTGAGTTTGTATTTATTTCTTGAGAACTGACATAAACACAATCAATTTAGGCCGACAGCACATTTCAATGTCAAAATGAACCTTTAACCGTATTCTCATTATGAACTGAAGGGTTTAAATGTTGCTTGAATTAGTTTGGATTTAAAATATAAAATAACTTTTAACTAATTAAGTTTGCGTTAAAGGAATTTGAATATCTATTGAATTAATGTATTTTCCCTGAGTCAGAATTAGTATAAGAGAGAGAGAGAGCGAGCGCTTTCTTTTAGAACAAAAGAAACGGTCCCCTTGTTTTAAGCTAAGAGCATGCCACAGATAAGCTCGAATGTTTTCCCCCTTTTGTTTTGAGCTAACTATTCTCTGTTTTGAGCTGACCATTATCTGTTTTGAATTGACCAATCTCTGTTTTGAGCTGACCAAATCTCTGTTTTGAATTGACCAATCTCTGTTTTGAGCTGACCAATCTCTGTTTTGAGCTGACCAATCTCTGTTTTGAGCTGACCAATCTCTGTTTTGAATTGACCAATCTCTGTTTTGAGTTGAATATTCTCTGTTTTGAGCTGACTATTCCCTGTTTTGAATTGACCAATCTCGGTTTTGAGCTGACCAATCTCTGTTTTGAGCTGACCATTCTCTGTTTTGAGCTGCCCATTCTCTGTTTTGAGCTGACCATTCTCTGATTTAAGCTGACCAATCTCTGTTTTCAGTCTGAGATATCTGACCACGGCAACCCATTCCTACAAGGCGAACAGATGGACATCGCTGCCAAGAAAGACCCGTTGCTGGCCAAGAACGCGATGCACAATTGGCGCCTGAACCATCATTAAACGTTTCTGTTTAAGGTTATTGCATTAGGAGTTGCTGATCATGAGATTACTTTCTGAACGAGGCGATGTCAAGGTTTTGAAAAAGGGGGGGGGGGCAGCTTTAAAAAGTTATTACAGAATTATATGTTAAAAATTATTGGCGTTAAGGAGAAAGTTTAATTTCAAATGTTATCATTGGATTAAGAAGAAAAAAATTGAAATAAAACATTTTATTTTACTTTACGTAAAATATGAATAACTTTGTGTGCCTGTCAAAGCATTTCATTTTGGTATACATAAATAATTTCAGATATATCTCATAATAAAATAAGGACTCATTAATTGCATTACAGACGCTCCTTTTATACAGATTATTGCGTCCTGCGCCCATCCATGGTACATGGCTAGTCTTGCAGTTTTTTTAAAGAGTTTTAAATGTTGATAGAGTGTTGGTTTGTTTCCCTGGTTTGATCAGGCAATATTTCCCGCGCCCGAATAATATTAATTAATATATTTAAAACTATTTTTTAAGGTTGTGAGTTTATATAAAAATTTTGTGTTAAAGAAAAGTATTTTACAATACTGCAGATACAATTACACACTAATAAATTAATTTAATTTATATTTAACCGCACAGGTATGAACTAGCCTTATTAGTATTAGTTTTAATTATCTAGATGACGCAGGAATATAAAGCCCTAGGCCTTGCAGAAAACGAGATATTCAGCTCAAAAGACTATTGTAAATCTGTTTAGATATTAAATATTCCCATGCTAGTCTAGGATTGTACGATTCCATTGTTGTATCTTGTTGACTGTTGTCATGGTGAAGTTGACTATTCCCACAATGCTCTAGCATTTATTTTTTATCTTGTCCAGATGTTTTCATTACGCTACAAAAGCCGATTTTTACCTTCTATCATTTAAAGGGTAAAATGAAAAAAAAATCCTTTTAAGATCATAATTTATTAGAATTACAATGCCTACAAGATCTTTGTTGAGAAAAGTTTTAAAATGATAGAGTTGAAATTTCATTTTTTTAAAAAACTGTCGTCATTCAGCTTCCGGTTAAACTGGATTCACAAGTTTAAATTACTCTTCGGTCCTTTTAATTATGATGTAAATCCACTGCAAATTTTTAAAAACATTTAAAAAAAAAAAGAATCTGAAATGAATTTTAAAAAATAAAAATACCTGTTTTTACAATAATAAAAGGTCATGGACAACTGTTATTAACATCTAATTACTTTTAATATTTTGTACTGTGCTATATTTATAAAAAAATTTTTTTTTAGTTCTGATTGTGTCAATGGGAAATGGTTAATACTTCTTAACATGTTTTTTTCTTCCGTTAACTTCCTATATTCTAATTTTAATTTATTTCCCGATGTAAATATTATAATTGGATTTCCTTTTTGTTATTGTTTACTTTTCTGTGATATCGGCCCGTCACTATGCTGTTATAAATGAAAAAAAAATGGTCGCACTCTCGAGTGCCAAAACGTGCACGCCGGGTGCGCAAGTTTGCTATCTGCGCACTTACTGGGGTAAGCGCGATTACCGCGGTCTCGTACTTAAATTTGTAATATACACATTAAATGTTGTGTCAAACACATATCTCTGAATAAAAATTCGAAAGGATTAAAAAAAAAAGATTTATCCAGCATGTTTGGAAATTTTTCTATTTCGTTTGTCCAACAGACCATAAACAATATTTATTATTGTCTTGTAAACACTTGTGCATGTGTTCCTAGACATTTTTGTGTGTATTTTTGTTTTAATAAGAAATTTCCGGACAATGTGACCTACATATTGTATTATAAAATAAATTTGTTAGATTAATACGATTTAATAAATGTCTCTGCTCTTTTATATACGTTTGATTGAAGATTGTTGAATGATTAAAAAAACCAAAAAAAAAACCAAAAAAACAACCAATGCTCGCGTGCACTTTCTTTATAAATGAATCACTAAATTTAAAATAAAGGAAACCTACTTTTATTATTTTTTTTAAAAATTTACTTCTATCTAAAAGAATGACTTGTTTAAAAAAATATATTTACATCAGCAATAACTTATTCAACATATCGATACTCAATGACGCAAGTTGCATAATTATGTCTAACGAAACTTATATTGATCGCAGTGAGTACGATTTTCTCCTGACGCACGACTATCTCTTCGTAACCGTGCCGTGTGCTTGTCTTCATTTCGATCTCTGTTTATTTATAATTTTTTTTTGCGGCCTTCTGTTTTATTATTTTTGTTTTGTTGAAGTTTTATGATCCGCAATATATTTTCTATTGTATTTCTTTTTCCTTTTCAGGAGAAATTGAAGAATCCAATTTTCTCGGATCTCATAATGTATCATAGCTTTGTTTCTTTTGAATGATTCCATTTTTTGAAAAGTGATTATAACAATAATTGTGTTTATGGTGTGTTTTTCTTGATTGCTGTTTACAAAATTTGTTTCGCTTCAGTATAAATACAATTTTTTTTGTTGCAGCTTTGACAGGAGTTTTGTAGTT
Source organism: Radix auricularia (assembly GCA_002072015.1). Lineage (NCBI taxonomy): Eukaryota > Metazoa > Mollusca > Gastropoda > Lymnaeidae > Radix > Radix auricularia. Next base: position 359,260 of record MUZC01000168.1, on the reverse strand, counting down.
CTTCTTGAGGGGAGAGTGCTGAAAACGTTCTGTGTTAGATAATGTTAGTAGGTACGCAGGACAAATCAGACCTTTCCAAATTCAAATAACAGTGTGTTGGCAAATATAAATTCTATAAAATAATGAGATTAGCACAGGCGATTTTATTTGGTGCAATAACGTGATTTATATCACTCATTCCAACCTTAATAGATGTATTTTTTATTTAAACAAAAAGTAAAGGCATTGATATACTGTATGTATATTTATATATAGGCAAACTTCATAATAGAATCTTTCAAATACATTCAAAATTAGTTACATGTAAAGATTAAAAAGTTGTCTTCCTTGTCTTGGGTTCTGACATGATTATTTGAAGGTACCAGACGTTATTAGAACGTGTATCAAGGTTTAAAGTCGGTTATTTAGTTGTGTCCAGTCCTTAGTAATAACTGGACTACCAGAGCCCCATCCATATGACGTTTTAAATATGTAAAAACCTATCAACTGGAAGATACAGTTGATCAGGTCATAGAGTGAACACTAAATTATCAGGCACATGGCAACACGCCTATAATAATAATAACAATAATGGTAATGATAACACTTATTACTCCATATATGACGTTATTAGCAGGCGTATTTTAATCTTAATAATAAAATCTGTTTTAAGTTCTAAAACCATACAAACTTTTATTGAGGATTATAAAATCTTGCTACCTGTGTAATAATAATAATTTTAATTTAAACAATAAAAATAAAAATTATAACAATGGTAATATAATAATAATAATAATAACAACGCGTGACGTCATCTGTGATGGAAGCAGCTGCGTTCACAAATCTGAGAACAGCGTCAGAGCCGTCACGTGACATGACGTCAGACTCAGGGATTAGCATTTGGACCATAGAGATAAATCACAGAGTCGGGGACCAACCGGTTGAATTACAACTTTATACCATTGAGTAGGACCAACCAGTAGGACCACTGAGTAGGACTAACCAATAGAACCACTGAGTAGGATCAAACAATAGGACTAACCAGTAGGACCACTGAGGAGAACCAAGCAGTAGGACCACACATTTGGACCACTAAGTAAGACCAAGATGTAGGACCACACATTTGGACGACTGAGAAAGATCAAGCAGTAGGACCACACATATGGATCTCTAAGTAGGACCAAGAAGTAGGACCATACAGTTTAACATATCACACCACAAGTCTAGAACAGTGGTGGCCAAACCTGTAGTAACTGAGAGCCATTTTAAAATATATTTTTAAAAAGTTTTGGAGCCGCATTGAAGCACTGTGGGTCATTAAAGCTGGCTTGGAAATCTTCAAGTAATCCTTATAACCACAAAAATTTCATAAATTGTCTGCGAGCCACAATGTGAATACAGAAGAGTCGCGTGGGGCTCGCGAGCCGCGGTTAGACCAACGTTGGTATAGAGCCACTTTATTGTACCACGTAGTGGGACATTGCATTTTAATTTCAATATCTTGAAAAAAAAAGATCAAATTACATCAACACGCGATCATACAGATCAAATACATCACATACACCATTCCCTCACAATGTTAGTATGTTAGCCAACAAAACATTCACACATGCACACATTTATGTAAAAATAAGCTTGCATAGAGTTAAATCCCCCAGTCTATAGAGACGCCCTTCTCTCTCATCGTCTTCTGCCTCTGTGTTCTTGTGGTGAAGTCCCACTGTTGGGTCTCAGCTTCCGTTGAGCACTGGGCCAGTATAACAGACCTGCTCTTGGTATCGGCCTGCAGGCACTGTCCCGTCTTTTCATTCACAAGACGTTTTTTCTGAAACATTCAAGAACAAGCTATTAGTTCTTAGCCAAGAACAGCCTAATATGTTATTTAGCGTGGATCTAACTGATTCAGAGATAACACCTTTTTGTTTTGTTTTTATAAAGGGACATTCTGATATTTTGTTGTTGATGATGGTGAGTGAAATTATTTAAAGACAATTATTATAAGTAGGACTCGTGGGAGATGCTGATCTTCTATCCAGCGCCTCCCCAGCCGGCGGATAGGGGAATTAATATACTCGGGGTAGACCAAAATCAGCCCCACTGCCTTGTAGGAAGTGGAGGGATCCACAAGGGCTAGGGACCCAACCCGAACAAAGGCAGCTACCCACTGAGCTGTCAGGTGCAACCCGCAAGTGGTTGCGCGCAAGGCCAACAACCAAACCCGCCATGTAAAAAACATAGTTACAAAAACACCGAAAAGAGGAACAAAAGATATTTCAGTCCTGGGAGAGGATGGATTCCTTGATGAGGGAAATATGACGCCTAATAGTGGAAGCCAAAATCTTGAAGTTATTAGGCCGACAACATTCATCTCTACCAGGACCACCAGCGCCATGGAGCTTGGAATGTCCCCACGATGTACGAGGCCGGTAAAGCTGCACAAATAGCCGCCGAAATGAGGAGCTATAAGCTCACCATTCTCGGAATTAATGAAGCAAGATGGATTGGATAGGGACAGAAGAGATTAATCTCAGGAGAGATGGTGATATTTTCGGGACACGAAGAAGAGGATGCCCCACATACCCTGGGTGTTGCCATGATGCTATCAAGGGTAGCACAAGGAGCACTCATTGGGATGGGAGGCCCATGGACCTAGAATTCTTTTATCAATCTTTCAGACAAAGAAACGTAGCATCAACCTAGATGTCATTCAATGCTACGCACCAACCAATGAAAGCAATGAAAGAGACAAAGAAGAATTCTACAATAGAGTGATAACCATAGTCCAGGGTCGCAAACGGAGGTACATCGTCATCCTCATGGGAGACTTCAATGCCAAGATCGGAAATAGCAACACAGGGTATGAAGAGGTTATGGGACAACAAGGGATAAGCGAGATGAACGACAACGGTGAGAGTTTTGCGGACCTATCTGCCACAGCAGACCTGGTCATATGGGGGAATATTTTCCAGCACAAGAGAATACATAGAGCTACATAGGTCTCACCGGACATGAGAACGATGAACCAAATAGACCATGTATGCATTTGTAAAAAATTCAGACTATCTCTCCAAGACGTACGTGGAAAGAGGGGAGCTGATGTTGCCTCAGATCACCATCTTCTTGTGGCAAGGATAAAATTAAATCTAAAGATACATTATACCACAGCAACCAGCATATAGGTCTCGGTATAATACCTCCCTCCTAAATCCTAAAGGACCAAGCCAAAAAAAAAAAGAATTCAAGATCTCACTATCCAATAAGTTCCAAGCCCTACGCGAAAAACTCGAAGATGAGACCACAGAAGGAAAGTTGCAAAGCGTGAAAGAAACAGTCCAGTCAACATGCTAAGAAGTGCAAGGAAACAGGACACACGCACACAAAGAATGGATAGCAGCATGTGCACTGCGTAAAACAGAAGAAAGGAAAATGAAGAAAACAGAAATAAATAACAGCTGCACACGAGCGCAGAAATACAAGTCCCAAAAAGAGTATGCAGATGCAAATAAAGAATTTAAGAAAAGCATCAGAGGAATAAGAATTTGCTGATAAACTTGTAAAGACGCAAAATATGCAGCTTACCAGAAGAACATGAGGGAACTGTTTGATACCATTAAAATGCTGTCTGGGAATTTTAGCAAGGTAGATAGACCAGTGAAGGATAAAATGGAAAACAACATAGCAAGAGATGTGTAGCATAGAGGGAGATGGAAGGAGTACTGTTAAGAGCTCTTAAACAGGCCAGAACCAAAGAATCCACCAGATATCCAACCAGCTGATAATGACATGCTAATTGACTGTAATCTCCCACCAACGAAGAGATTAGGAGGGCCATTCAACAACTCAGAAATGGAAATGCTGCAGGACCTGATGGCATCCCAGAAGAGGAACTGAAGGTGGACTTGGAAACCTGTGTTAAAATGCTACTCTCTCTGTTTATGAAGATATGGGAAGAGGAGCAAGTTCCTTCCGATAGGAAAAGGGATATCTTATCAAGATCCCAAAGAACGGGGATTTAAGCTCCTACTTGAACTACAAAGGGATCATCCTGCCCTCCATCCCAGGAAAGGTTTTCAACCGTGTACTACTTAACAGGATGAAAAACGTCGTAGACCCTCTTCTGCGGGACCCACAAGCTGGTTTTCGCAACAACAGACCAGATAGCAACACTGCGTATCATTCTAGAGCAGTCACTAGAGTGGAACTTGCGCTCTATGTCAACTTTGTTGACTATTTAAAAGCCTTTGACAGTGTGGACAGGCGAATCCTGTGGAGATTGCTAAGCCATTATGGGTTGCAACAGGAGATTACTGATATAAAACAGAAAAAGGCACGAAGGGATAAACTGCCGAGTTGTCCATGGTAAACAGGTGACAGATGCTTTCCAGGTGAAGACTGGTGTGAGACAAGGTTGCTTGGTTTCACCATTCCTATTTATGTTATGCATTGACGGGGCGATGAAAACATCTACACAGCAGAAAAGAAATGGCATCCAATGGACCTTGTGGGATCAACTTGATTTGATGATGACCTTGCTCTTCTTGCACATAACCAACAACAGATGCAGGAGAAAACAAACATTGTCGCAGCCACTGCTAGCATAGATCTCAACATACACAAAGGGAAGAGTAAAATCCTCAAGGTTAATGCCACCAGGACATTACCCATCATGCTTAAAGGAGAAGCCCCGGGGGGGGGCGGACGCTTTCTTTTACCTTGGCAGCCTGCTAGATCAACAAGGTGGTACATATCCCGACGTCCAAATAAGGATCGGAAAAGTAAGAGCAGCCTTCCAGCAACACAAGAATGTGTGGGTCTCCAACAACTTAGGCAGCAAGTTAAAAGTAAACAATTTTAACGCTATGGTGAAACCTGTGCTGCGATATAGAGCCGAGACATGGAGAACAATGGCCGTAAACCAGACCAGAATCCAGTCCTTCATCAACAATTGTCTAAGAAGGATTCTCAGAATTCACTGGCCGGACACAATCAACAACCGGTAACTGTGGCAGCGGACAAAACAGATGCCCACTGAGGAAGAGATTCTTCAAAAGGGGCGGAGGTGGATCGGTTATACACTAAGAAAACCTGCTTCTAATACAACAAGGCAAGCCCTGAAATGGAACTCACAGGGTAAATGGAATAAAGAGGCCGTCCAAGAAACACTTGGCGCCGAGAATTGCATGGAGGCAGACATCAAGAGAATTGGCCATTAAGGGAAGATACTGGAGAAACTCGCCCAGGATAAAGAGCCCTGGAGATCTCTCGTAGGTAGCCTATGCCCTTGGAGGAAGCGCAGACGCCGACGATGATCGGTGGATGTCCCTCATGGGCGAGAAGGCTCAACAACATGTCATGTAGGAACGTAGATATGTTGGGGTATGGGAAGTATAAAATACGATAAGTGGCAACGGAATGTAGACCAGTCTGATGATGATGAGGTACGCGTAAAAAGTTTAATTATTTAAAAGATCTAAGAAGGCTGATTGAAAAAATCGTAGTCGGTTGATTGAAAAGATCGTAGTCGGTTGATTGAAAAGATCGCACTCGTTAAATACAAAGCACTTACCTCATCGTATCTCCAGAAGACATCAACGGATCCTGCTGAATTTCCAATACGAAAAGTACCCAGCGTTTTCTTCTCGGAATTCTGTTGGAGTTCTGTCATAATCCCAATGATTCGCTCCCCTGAGACAAGTTTACCCTTGGACGTCAGCTGCCATGTCTGATATGATGACGCATTGAGGCTTGGATCATTTTATTGTAACACTGGGGCGGGTGGGTGGATGGTGTATAGCTTACATAACAGAGTAAAGTCTAAAAATTGTCAAAAAATTTGAATTTATTTTACGGTAACCCAGCTTCAACTTGAAGTAAAACAAATACGAAATACATTTTTCAAGTGACATAAAAAAAAAATATTTAAAAAAAAAAAAAAAAAATCTGAGCATTTCTTAAATTTGATTTTAATTATGCCGATAATTTTCACCCTTTTGATAGTGTCATAGAAATCTTATAAAACTAGTAGTGTATTATACGTCAAAAATGATGGAAGTTTTCGAAATAAATGTATTTCAGCTGAAATCTATTAATTAAAAAAAAATCATGTTAAGCCTGGTCCCTATTGGAATTCAGGACGTGTTAGCGCATTTTCGTATTATGTATCAGTACTTATGTTAGATATCAGCATTATGTAGTTATCAGTAATTGTGTTTAGATTTTAGACAAATTTTTATGAATTTTCTTGTGTAATGAATATACCTGACATTTTTTTTTATTTAAAAGTCATTTCTTTACATTTAAATTTTTTTTATTTTCTCTTTAATCTAACTACAAGTCACCACAAATGATGACGTAAAACTCTCTAAACTTTTACACATATTCTAATGACGTCAACTAAAAAAAAACCCTATTTCTTTTGCACGCTTTCGCGCCACTCTTCAATGCTTGAAAAACTATGTATTCGACTTCCGGCAATGGCGGCCGATCCCTGCGCTAGTGTTACCTCTCGATTCGAAATATTTTTTGGTAGTTTTAACGGCGTTTTTTAACGGATCGAGTAACTGAGTGTTGATGCACAAATGGCAGGTCAGGACATACAAAAAACATATATACATCATGGGTCTAGGACTTATGGATGCTGAGATCTAGGATGATGACAGACGGACGGACAAAACGGGTGCAATAGCGCATTCGACTTCTCGAAAATGCGCTAAAAATACACATCAGAATAACAAATTAAATATGTACATATTACAGAACTGTCATTTTTTAAAAATTCATTTATATTCAAAATTTTATGTGGACGTTCGAAAAGAGTTATTTTCGGTGCAGTAATTTTTTTCAAGGCTTTTTTTTTTCAAGCGGTGCGCCACTTTCTAAAATTAGTAGCGTTACGAAAAGACGGAAGGGAGATACATAGCTAATTATGTATATTGATTTTAGAGCATGAAAAATTAAGCAATCAACAACTTCATACTCAATGCACCCCACAATATTTAACTTTAATAATTTCAGAAAGCTAACACCAATGATTCACTGATCTAACGAAATGACTGACTTCAATTATCATTGAATTGATCCACAACAAGCATGATGTTTAAGTTTAAGCTTTGTGCTAAAAAAATAAAATGTTAAACTTAAGATTTGTTTAAAATAACCAAATCCGAGACGCTGTTATGGAACTATTTCAAATCCAAGTGAAGTCACCAACCTGGAAATACGTGTTTCGACATGAGGCAATGTGAACCTTCCCCTCCTCCTGTCGATCTATGCACAAGTTCTCAGCAACATTTCGAATCTGTTATGAACAAACAAAGACAAATATTGGCATCTATTATTGTATTAAATGATTTAAAAAAAATTATTTTATTGAACCTTTTTCGGTGATTTTTATATCACCAATTATCCCCCCTCCCCCCAAAGCTATATAGTAAATATATTCAATGGTACGGTTTGAAGAGTAATGTATCTATTCAACGAGCACCAAGATGACTTTACTCCTTAACTCTTGCTCAGTGCCTGCCATTACAGATGTCAGGGTCATCAAGATGTTTGCCCAAACAATAACATTGCACATGTTTACAAAATAAAACTCATTTGGGTGCCATGGGCTTGAATAGCCAGGCGATTACTATTTGTATTTCCCATGTCACAATTTAATTGAAATGACTCAGCGATACGTCATTCTTTACTAATACTAATACACAGAATTACCAAGATAACATGAGACAGTTATCTTATCTTAGATATACAGACGCTCCTTCTATGCAGAAGATAATTGCGTCCACAGATCATGAGAGATGATCTGTTGGCAAGTGATGCAGCGGTCACAGGCCACGGCTATAAGGGTTCCACGCATCACCAAGTCGTCAGCTACGCTCCTCTGCAGATACACGCATTCTCTGTGTTCCTAAGATAAGAACTAAATCTTTTGGCGAAAGGTCATTCTCCTTTTGTGCAGCCAAACAATGGAATTCTCTTCCATTACACATTCGTAGCATTTCAACTGCTAAGTCATTTAAGACTGCACTTAAGACACATCTCTTTAAAATTTATTTTCAAAAATAATAAAACCACATTTCTGTAATTGATTAGCGTAGCTGATGTATTGAGTATACCGTATTGTTATTTATGTAGTTAATATGCTATGAATGTTTCTTTTTATTTATATATGTATTTTTGTTTCCATGTAAAGCGCTGTGAGCCTGGCTCCTTGCTGGGATACAGCGCTATATAAATCATCATTTTATTATTATTATTATTATTATTACCCAGCCGCCTAACTATGTTCTAGGTAGGTACCCATTCAGAGCTGGGTGACTCGGAGACTCCTCAGGCCCCGGGAACAAATCCTCGCCTTCGCGTGATAAACACAGGCATTAGTACATCGCGTTATCATTAATTCAAATTGCCTCTAAGATGTTTAAAGGTACTTAAATGGAATCATATGATTTTTCGCCCTTTAAATATTTAATCTTAAAAATTTATTCTTAAGTTAATGTGTTATTTCATTCTGTAAGGAGGACAACCATACAACCTCGCCAGAGTAGACTCCCGTGATGTCCATCTCTTGCTTAAGTTCCGGGAAAACGTTGATCAGGTACCAGGAAAAACTCTGGCACTCCAGTGATTTCCTCAGACGGCGTCTGCTGCTGACGTCACCGTAATTGGGCTTAAAGAAATCGAAAAGGACATATATATATATACTAGCAGACCCGGCCGTGCGTTGCAACGATCTCAGTAAGAATGACTATTTAAGAATCCAATAAGTATTATGTTTTAAAAACAATTATGCCAGAAACCGACACGGAAGTGTGAAAAAGTCAAAGTTTCATAGCAAATGGATAAATAAAATAGTAATTTAAAGGCTTAAAAAAGAAAAAAAACGACATTAAAGGGCCAGGCTCTAAAATAAGTGATAATTTTTATTCAAGCTATGTTTCTCAATAATGTGTAAAATTGATTTGGGAATTAAATTATTAACGTGCATTACAAAAAAATTTGGGGAAGCCTACCCGAAGGAAGAACATAAAGAGTTCAGTTCTCTATAGTAATTATTTATAGACTCTTGAGTTTTTATAAGCATAAAACGACATTAAGGGCCCCAGGGCCCATATACGGCAAGATATAAAGCTCAAAACGATCTCAGTAAAAATGACTATTTAAGAATACAATGAGTGATGTTTTAAAAACTACTATGCCAAAAACCTACACGAAATTGTGCAAAAAAAGTCCAAGTTTCCTAGCTAATAGATAAATAAATTAATAATAAAAAGCTTTGAAAAAAAAAACGAAATTAAGGAGCCGGGCTCTAAAATAAGTGATAATTTCTTTTTTTTTTTTTAAATCGCCATTGTATTCAAGCTTTGCTTCTCAATATCGTGTAAAATTGATTGGGGAATTAAATCATTAACGTGCATTACAAAAACATTTGGGTACGCCTGCCCCGAGGGAATGGACATTAAGAGTTCAGTTCCTTATAGAAATTATTGATAGACTCTTGAGTTTTTATGTACTAAGATTGGCAAGATCCATTATTTTCTTAGTGACTTAAGCTAACATTAATTTTTGTAAAGTAAAGGTAATATAAAGGAAAAAACGACATTTAGGGGCTCCTGTGCCCATTCTGCGCAAGATGTCAATTTCAAAAAGCTGTTCGTTGTAATTCAGTTTCATCATTGATATATTTCTCTAGATTGTTAAAAATTGAATGGGGAAAATATCTTAAGCATATACCAAAAACAGACATTCGTGGCCCCCGGCCCAAAAGTAAATTACATTAGAAGTTTAGTGCCCTATAGCATTTTAATATGGGCTACCAAGATTTTGTTAACAAATTTTGGTTAAGATCAATTCTTTTACACAAAACCTAACGTATAAACTTAATTAAAGAAAAAATGACACGATGGGGCCCATTCAGTGCCAGATGTAAAGTTGAAAACACTTGTTCATTTCAATTTGCATGATAATGGATATATTTGTCATTATTTGTCAAGATCTTTAATTAAAAATTGAATGGACAAATTGTCTTAAACATTAATCACCCCCCCCTAAAAAAAGACAATTGGCACCCCCAGCCCCGAAGAATTAATCATTAAAAATTCAGGACCTTATAGTATTTTAATAGAGGCTATTAAGTTTTTTTAATACAAAAATTGGTTAAGATCCATCAATTTACCAAGTAGCTAGCGCTCAAACTATTTTTATGTAGCTCATATAAGCAAAAGTTGACATTATGGACCACCGGCGCCCCATGTGTGTTTAATTGACGAAGAAAGTTACCTGTTAACTTCCTGGGAGTGTATGCAATAGTCTCCAAAACTTTCATTACGATCGAATACATGGTTTAGTCAGCAATAAAGGACATGCACACACACACAGTCACATATACATATTTATAGATATAGGGGGAAAGCACATTTAGGGGCCCTCAGCCACATTCGGTGCAAGATGTCAAGTCCAAAATCTGTTCATTTTATTTCAGTTTCACATCATGGATATATTTCCCGAGATCGTTCAAAAATGAATGGAAAAATATCTTAATCATTTACAAAAAAGACATATGGGGCCCCTGGCTCCCAAAAAAATGACATTAGAAGTTCATTGCATTTAAGTAATTTTATATGGGCTACCACATTTTTGTATACAGAGTTTGGTTAAGATCCACTCATTTACTCAGTAGGTAATGTATTCACTAATTTTAAATTGCTCATAAAAGCAA